>CM040432.1:115432051-115921779 GCA_022702705.1 Papilionanthe hookeriana x Papilionanthe teres
CTCCCAAAACCTTAAAACAACTACGATCTTTTCAAGGAAGCCGGCATATCTTCGACGCTTTATCTCAAACCCGTCGTGTAGGTGTCACCTTTCTCGCACTAGGTTAAAAAGGACGCCAAATTTATTCGGGAAGAGAAATGCCGAAGGCCTTCGAAGACATTAAACAATATTTAATGACACCTCCCGTCTTAGCAGCTCTGAGCCTCGTGTGATCACCGATACTTTACACCGCGGCTCTAGACGACTCTCTCTGAGCCCCGTTAGCCTGTGTCAATGATGAGGGTAAAGAAAATGCTCTTTACTACTTAAGCCGTCGTTTACTTCCGACGGAGGTAAGGTATCCCGCAATTGAAAAGCATTGTTTGGCCCCGATCTTCGCCGCTCAAAAGCTCGTGCACTACATGCTTTCTCATAAGGTCAACCCGATCTCGAAATTTAATCCATTGCAATACTCGATGACTCGTCCAACACTTTCCGGCAGTACTCGCCGATGGTCAATGATATTATTGCAATTCGATATAACTTTCGTGCCTCTCGCGTGCCGTAAAGGGACAAGTCTTAGCAGTACTTCTCGCAAAGACACCCTTTGCCGCCGAATCTCCTCTCAATGATGATCCGCCGTATGAACAAATAATGAGCCTAGAAGACCCCGATGATCGACGTTGGGAATTGTATTTCGACGGAGCATCTTCAAGCACACAAAGACGAAGAATCGCAAGTGATAAGTGCCCTGTGAAGGCAGAATCGGGCTAATCTTTATAACACCGGAGCGGGGATGTTAAGATACTCCTACCACTCGACGTAACCGTGTACAAACAACGAAGCGAATACGAAGCCCTCATAACGGGATTGGAATTAACCATTCAAATTGGGATAACAGTACATCAACATCTACGGGATTCATAGCTAATCATTCAACAGATCGCCGGACAATACAGAATTTTTAAACCAAGACTCGAACAAGATTTCCAAAGATGCCATACAAACTGTTGAACGTATTCCAAATGTGACAATCTACAAGATTCCTAGAAAAGAGAATGCTTTAAGCAGATGCTTTAGCCCGTCTCGCAAAAGAATTTGCCTCGTTTGCAAGATGAATCAGTGGAAGTGTCGCTCACGGACGTCAGTCCTATCACAACTGACATAGACACAATACACAAACCGAAGAAGAAAAAGAATCACTGCAAAGAAGTGATGTAAAAACACGTAAGATCAGGCGACAACCATTAATGACTACCCGCAAACAGAAAGCTACCGTACGATAGGTCGCCGGCCCATCGTATCAAGAAAAGAACTCGTCTTACGCATTAATAAACAACACATTATACGAAGGTCTTTTCGATCAAATGCGGCTAAGGTGCCTAAGCGGGTCCGAGGCCCGTGAAATTGTTAAAGAGGTGCATTCATGACTCCGTGGCGCTCACCGCCGGGTCCAAAGATGAAGATGAAAATTAAAAGACTAGGGTACTACCGGCCCTCGATGATGACCGACCGCATGAAAATCGCCAAGAGCCGTCACCAATGCCAAGTGCACGGAGTGGTTCTACACCAACCTCCAAATGTGCTACACCCGACAATTGCGTCGCGGCCGTTTCGAATGTCAGGGGCACGTACATAGTGGGTCCGATAGAACCACCATCTTCAAAAGGACATCGTTTCATTCTTGCGGCTACAGATTACTTTTCCAAGGGCGTGCGCTCCACTTAGAGAAGTGAAAGCACACCACGTGCTGCGCTTTTCAAGAACCAAGTTGTCTACCGTTTCGGAGTGCCGCGCAGATCATCTCGTATAACTGGGCCGCATTCGAAGCACACAAATCAACAATTTTGTCGTGAGACACGGAATCGACCGGCGATACTCAACAATTTACTACCTAAGAGCAAACGGCCTCGCCGAGGCTTTTAATAAAACTCTCGTTCAAATCTTAAAGAAAACCCCGGACGATAATAAGAGAAATTGGCACGAGAAATTGTTAGAAGCCTTATGGGCCTACCGGACAACCTTCGTAACTCCTACTCAAGCTACACCTTACGCTCCGGTGTATGGGTCCGAGGCAAGTTGTTACCTTTAGAGGTTCAACTTCCTTCACTCGAATTGCAATTGCAAACAAGATCACGACGAAGAAAACGCCGTACTACGACTCGAAGAATTAGAAAGCTTGAAGGGAAAAGACTTGCAGCGACAACAGAATTTAGAACTATACCAAGCTAAGATGGTTCAAGCCCATGACAAACCGGTCCGCCCAAGAACCTTCAAGGTTGGTGACTTAGTTCTCGTTCTTAAGAGACCTATTCTCGCACACCGCAAGATAAGAGGAAAATTTGAACCCACTGGGAAGGACCGTTTGTGGTCAAGCAAGATACTCGTGAGGTTCCTACCAGCCTAGTGAATTGCCGTGGAGAACGACATATGCTTCCAATCAACTGGACGATACTTGAAAAAATATTACGCTACCTGATGTTTCGAAGGAATGAATTCTTCATCCCTAAGAAACACGGGTGAAGTAATTACTTGTGATTGGGTCCGAACCCAAAAAATAATAAAATGTGCTAAGATAAATAAAATCATGATAATTAAGTTTTCCTTGTTTCCTTTTTTCAAATCAAGATCTCTTTCCGGATCTTATCCTACTTCATTCCTGTTAAATTTCAAAATATAAGAATAATAAAAAATGTATCTTTAATAAACATTTTCTTAATGTTCTTGTTCTTAGTACATGCTTCTCGATCCTTTTCCTTGTCTTTTCGCAGGGAAATGTCGAACGGCGGTCGGTCTTGAACTTTAAGAATGGCGTAAGCCTCGCACTCGATGAAAAGAGGGTGAAAGATGGAGCGATAATCGAGATTGACTCGCATTTCGCACCAGCAGCCTACGTACGAGGAAAGTGACCGGGTCCCGCTAACCGAGAAGAACTACCCGGCAGTACAAGTGATGAAAGTGGGTGGCCCAAGCCACCAATCCAACAACAAGAAAAGAAAAGCAAACACCGAAGAAGACAAGAAAATGAAGTCCGTAGTCACTACAATGGAGGGCATGCTTGTCGCCGCCGCGCCCAGCAGATTCAAGAAGTTCGGAGGGCTACTCTCACGCGCCACGCAACGAAGAAATAAGAATCGCCGCATCCGTAAAATGTTAACAAAACTAGCCGCGACCAGACACGATGAGACGACTCGCTAATGCCGCAGACTCACATTTCAAGGACACCGGCTCACCGTAAACTCGAAAAAGGAGGCCACCTCCTAGAATAACAGAAGAACTGTGGAAATCTCCGTAAGATCGAAGAAAGAAGGCTACCACGCCATCGGATAGAACCACCAGCAAGCGCATGACCTTGTCGCAGTAGCAACCCCGGGGATGTCCCGACATGCATCATCCCCGAGGAGCCGAGGCGTGTGGGAACGTGAAGGGATTGAACCATATATCCCACAATATGTCACAAGGCCTCGCCATCTCAGCATCATTCCGGAATACGAGCCGGAGAGGATGCGTAATGTTGAAAAGAAAACTTTCGAATACTTCGAGAGAATTAAAGGAAGAAGAATCAACATACTAGAAGGCCTCGAGCTACACACCGACGTATTCTCGTAGTATGAACAACAAGAAATCGTGGACCGTATCCGGAGCCGAAAAGAATGGGCCGAGCAGCCGCCCGAGGGAAAACACATACTCGTAACCCCGGAGATGGATGCCGTGGAAAGGAAGAATCACAATACAATGCGGATGTCGCTACAACTTTGTCGAAGACAGAAGGGAAACCCACCGTGGATACTTCGTCATGGGCAAGTAGATCCGATGCCATTAGTTATCAAGAGAATGGTGAAAAGATCGATAACATGGAGGGTACCGCCAGCAGATTGCATACCCAATAGCCGCATTATCAACATCTACAAACAAGGTGACCGCATACCCCCACATATCGATCACCACGACTTCGTCGACCTTTCGCACGGTCTCTTTCGAATGAGTGCAACATCATGTTCGGATCCGACCTCCGGATAGCAGGCCCGGCGAGTTCCGAGGGCCAAGAAAGATACCTTTACCGTGGGTTCCGTCATGATACCGCAAGGTAACGGAGCAGTATATCGCAAAGCATTGCATACCGTGGGTGCCAAGTGGAGCGAATCTCGCTTACTTCGTGAGGATGGACGACAAGAAAATACCTTACCATTTCCAACCGCATCCGTAGCTAGAGAACCTCCGCCTTACGAGCCGTGAGTTACATGGGAAATATCACACCTCCAATGTACATCCAAACTCAGCATCCTCGCCAAGGATGGCTTGGAAGGTGATGTTATCGACCATGTACCTCACTATTCGTATATGGATTTTTGACGATGATTCTTTTCGATGGATCAACAAAGATCATACACAAACCGTTTTGAGTCTACATGGATTGTATGAAATATATTCCGCATCGAGTCGTACGACGTATTTTCAACATGATTGGAATGAAAGTGACCATGTCACGTTTTTGGCCTTCACCTCTTTTGTGCAAATTGATTGGGAAACGCCATTAAAGTTAAATGAACTTCGAACAAAGAACGTAAAAGAAAAAAGAGAATAAAAGAAAACTTTCTAAAAAAAAAATCCGAAAAATGACAAACACCAAGTTCACATGAACATTAAATAAACAACAAAATAAAATTTGAACCATTAAAAGATAAACGAAATCAACACAAATCTCAAATTCAATCTTTCCAAATTCCGAATCAAATTTCAATCTTTTCAAACTTCAAAATCAAATTCTATCCTTCCAAACTTCCAAATCAAACCTCAATCAAAATCTAAATCCAATCTCGATCAAGTTTCAAACTCGATCTTTCAAATTTCAAATCAAATCTTAAATCAAATTTCAATCGAGTTCAAACTCATCCTTCCAAATTTCCAAATTTCCAAATTCAATCTTTCCGCATTTCAAGTCTCAATCAAATCAAAATTCAAAACTTTTCGAGTCGAGGATTTTACATCCAAGACCGCACCGCTTTAGGATTCTTTTCCTATCGCACCGAAATACATCAAATTCAAACCTTTTGGGTCGAGGATTTTACATCCAAGACCGCACCGCTTTAGGATTCTCTTCCTATCGCACCGAAATACATCAAAATTCAAACCTTTTGGGTCGAGGATTTTACATCCAAGACCGCACCGCTTTAGGATTCTCTTCCTATCGCACCGAAATACATCAAAATTCAAACTTTTCGGGTCGAGGATTTTACATCCAAGACCGCACTCGCTTTAGGATTCTCTTCCTATCGCACCGAAATACATCAAAATTCAAAACTTTTGGGTCGAGGATTTTACATCCAAGACCGCACCGCTTTAGGATTCTCTTCCTATCGCACCGAAATACATCAAAATTCAAAACTTTTGGGTCGAGGATTTTACATCCAAGACCGCACCGCTTTAGGATTCTCTTCCTATCGCACCGAAATACATCAAAATTCAAAACTTTCGGGTCGAGGATTTTACATCCAAGACCGCACCGCTTTAGGATTCTCTTCCTATCAGCACCGAAATACATCAAAATTCAAAACTTTTGGGTCGAGGATTTTACATCCAAGACCGCACCGCTTTAGGATTCTCTTCCTATCGCACCGAAATACATCAAAATTCAAAACTTTTGGGTCGAGGATTTTACATCCAAGACCGCACCGCTTTAGGATTCTCTTCCTATCGCACCGAAATACATCAAAATTCAAACTTTCGAGTCGAGGATTTTACATCCAAGACCGCACCGTTTTAGGATTCTCTTCCTATCGCACCGAAATACATCAAAATTCAAACTTTCGAGTCGAGGATTTTACATCCAAGACCGCACTCGCTTTAGGATTCTCTTCCTATCAGCACCGAAATACATCAAAATTCAAACTTTTGGGTCGAGGATTTTACATCCAAGACCGCACCGCTTTAGGATTCTTTCCCTATCGCACCGAAATACATCAAATTCAAACCTTTTGGGTCGAGGATTTTACATCCAAGACCGCATCGCTTTAGGATCATTTCCCTATCGCAATGAAATACATCAAAATCAAACTCTCGAGGTTAAGGATTTTACATCCAACACCACTTTGCTCCGAGATATCTTCTCATTGCAACGATTCAATCTAATCAATTCAATTTTCTTTCGAGGTCGGAGATGTTACATCTAAAACCTCAAAATCCTAATTTTCATTTCAAATCAAATCCCTCAAATTAATTTCGACAAAACTTCAATCTAAATTGAAACTCCAAACTAAAATTTAAACTCACACATCAAAACATAAATCGAAGCAAAATAAAATCTAAATCGAAATTCCCTCGCATCATGTGATTTGGGATTTACCTCCTTTTCCTTTCCCTGCCGAGAGTTCAAGAATCTCCGGCTCCGCAGATATACTCGACACTCCCCAGCAGAAACTCTTCTACTTCGTCCTAAGTTCGTCACTCGGACATCCGTGTTGGTTTCGTTGATCGCTTCGGCCAACACCAATACGCGCGGTGTGCTCCGTCGACCACCACACCTATCGGGGGTCCATTTGTTGACCTCATTTTTGATGAGGTCTTCCTTTTCTTCTTTTAGTGCTTAGGATCTAGCCTCAGCTTTTCCTTCGACTATCTTAGAGGACTAGAATCGGGACCCGCCTTTTAGAAATTCAAACCACTTCTAAACTCCCCGCAAACTCCACAAACTCGACTATAGACCCCTAATCACCTAGAGGGTTGAAATCAAATATGGAAGTTTAAAGGATGAGTTCCTATAGGACTCTTCGCCTGTAGATCGCCCTCGGCGGCCCTGGTCCTGAAGGGGCCGACATACACTACATTTCCACACTACATTTCCACACACTTCCTAAAACCACACCCATACCCAACTTGACCTCCCGACTCATGTAGGTGATTCACATGGATGGTCCTTAACCCCTAAGCCCTCGCTAAGAGGGTTAGTGAACAACATAAATAATGCCTCAAATGAGTCCTTTCATGGCTCATATGGGCTTGAAATGGCTTCATGGCTCAACCAAAATGATTTCACCCCACCCAAATTCACCCAATCTTCAATTTCCCAAATTTTCAATTTTTGACCCCCGGTACCCTACACCCGCTTAGCCTACCCAAAACCCTTGAATTACCCAAATTTTTGCAAAATCTCCAAATTACCTAAAATTTTCCAAAATCAATCCCAAACACCTCCACATCACTCAAATTGATCATCCATACCCAAAAATACCAAAAATTCCAAGAAAACCTCCCAATACCCTCCAAATAACCCAAAATACCCTTCTTGGCCTAAAAATCCAAAAATTCAAAAAATTCCCAGAAAATTCCAGAAAATCCCAAATATTCCCAATTTCATTTTGTCCAACTACACCATGGGCCAATTTTGTCAATTTACCCTACTTTTGTCAAAACCCCCAAATCGACCCATTTTAACCCAAAGTGGACCCAATGTCAAACCAAACATACCCAATTGACCCCAATTTTGGTCCAATTCAATTCTAAACTTCAATTCAACATTCCCAATACCAATTTAGACCAAATCCAAGTCCAATTTGATTGACATTTGGATCCAATTTCACTTTGGGCCTTAAAGCCCAAATTTGGACCCATGACCCAAACTCAGCTCCAAACTAACCCAATTCAACTCCAATTAACCCCAAATCTTTTCTAAACCTTCCTTAACATCCTCATAAACAAAACACTAACATGATTTGCCCAAGATTTTGACCCAAACCCCACTCAAATTCAACCCAAAATCAAAAAGCCCAATTTCGACCTAAACCCAAATCTAACCCAAATAGGCCCAAACCTCAAAATTAAAACCCAACCAAAGCCAAAACCTCTTTGAAACACTCCCATAAACATTTCTTAATATTTATTTTACATCAATTTCAACCCTAGCCCAACATTGGCCCAAGTTAGCCCAATTCGACCTACATCGGCCCATTCACCAAAAGAATTCAAATCCAACCCAATTCAAGTCCAAACTACCCCAAATTTGCTTCAAGTCACTCATGACACATCCATGAGCTAAACCCAATAATTATTTGGCCCAACCTCTTTACAAAATTTCATCCCAAAATCCATTTTAAAATTCAAGAGCCCACTTTCCTAATCCATCTTAAAAGCCCATCTAAAACCCTTTCAAAAAAGCCCAAAATTCTTCCAAGGCCCATATGACATTTCCCCTCATCATACTTTCAATTAAAATCATCCCTAAGTCCTAAATTCATCATCAAATAATTCCAAATCAAGCCTCATGCCAAATCACCCCTAAATACCAAAATTTTCCTTAAATCCATTTCCATGAAATCGACTTTACTTTTCCCAAGCCAAATGGAGCCATGGAGCCATGCATAAGCCATATGCAAGCCATGAGAGCCTCTTTACATGTCACCATGCCATTTTGGGCAAAAGGAGGAGGCTCTTTCCTTAACTCCTAAAGGTGGTTAACCACTTACATGATTCCACTAAACCATGCTTAAGCCTAATCGTACTTGGATCGTGACTTGACCCCACTAATCAAGCCGATCCAAATCACTTTCTCCTCAGCCTAAACCAGGCCTCGGGTGGTGCACCTAGCCCAAATGGGTGGGTTGACCCATTTAGGTCCAAATCTAGCCATGCCCCATTCCACTTTGGATCAAAGCCTTTACACATGTCCATGGCCAATCGATCGCACAAACCTCCAGCCCCGACCCACCCGACCTCGAGGGTGACCCATGCTCGGCCGGCCGCCACCATGCCGCCGGAAAACACCATGGCCGAGAGCTCACATGTGAGCCAACATCGAAATTCTCACTGGCCGAGCCGCCCCATCCCTAGTGGTCACCATGGCCGATCTTCTCCTCACTCGCAGCAACTCGATCCCAAGCCCTAACTCTCCCCGGGAGGCCCCCACCAGCTCTATTTAAACTCCACCCCTCTCGGCCACGAGGGGAGCCAAGCACAAACCTCGCCGAAACTCGCCAAAATTGTTCCAAACCCTTCACCATCCTTAGAGCAAGCTTGATCCCCGTGTCAATTTGCCCTAATCCCCACCAACAGAGCCCAATTTCTCAACCGAAATTCCACCCAAAACCAGGACACTTTGCCACAGCCGAGCCAATCCTCAAATCGACCGGTCCTACACCTTCACCGGACCAAGAGGAGAAGTTTCCCACCGAAAGCCCCATCTCCAGTGCCACCCAGCTTGCTCCAACCTCCAAGCTTTGTGATCGGCCGTGGTCACTTTCATAGCTAGCAATTCACTGCACCAGGAGACTTCATCCGGAGCTTGCCGGGACCCAATCGAAGGTGCAACAACTCTCGCATCAAGCCACACTTCTCCGAGCTAAGGTATGAGTTAACTATTCATCCCGAGCTTCCGGAGATTCTCCATTTCAAATGCCTTAGTTTCAATGCATGTTAGCCGTATAGATGTGTTCGTCTCTTCAAGACGAATCCATAGTAGCATAAGAACATGAAAATCCATCGAGAATCGAGTGAGATCTAGTGGATTTAGTGTGGACTCGCTCTCAGCGAGAACACTTGGGGACGATGAACGGATGCCGTCCATTCGATACACGCGCGCACGGACGGCCGGGATTGCGTCGGACCAGAGACGGTACGAGAACCGCGGGGCCCGGGCCGCCGACTCGGTGGCGGCGTCGAACGGGAGCGCGACGCGTGTGCGTTCGGAGCCGCCGAGGTCGACGCGGCGCCGCGTGGATAAATAGAAAATTAGGGTATTTTTCTATTTATTTAATTCCCTAAACTTCAAAAATTCATATCTCTCGTGTAGAAAAATCACAAAAATAAAATAAAAATACCCTCTTGCTCAGTGAACGTAGGAGAATAATGTGGAAAAGAAATCATTTAATTTAATTAAGTATTTTATTTTTTATGATTTATTTACTCTCTGCATACATTTAATTCTCCATGCATGTATACAATTCACCATGGCATGAGACCATAGGGCTTTGAAGCCTCTGAACTTGGGAACATTCCCTGAATTTTCCAAGGTCGTAGGCCATCTCTCGTGAAAAGTTATTTATTTTTCAAATGCATGTTGTCGTTTTGAGTATTTTAATTCCAAAAATTAGCATGTTGTGAAATAAATTCTAGAAATATTTGGTGATGTTCCTTATGACCAGAGAACTCTAGGAAAAATAGGACTTGAGTTAATTCACTCGCATTAACCCTAATCTGGCTTAAACACCTAAAATAGGTCTTTAATTAATTAGAGTTAACCAGGCATCAAATTGACTTGAAATCAATTCTCCACTGACCTTTAGGATCAGAGGAATCCACCATAAAAATTTGAAGTCAATTGACTTGGTTAGCCCCACTAATTGGGTTGATTAAGTCACTTAGCCATTTTAAACTTTAAAAATTCATAACTTTTAAAATATTTTTTAAAAATTCACCAAATTGGTTTTGGAGCCTCTCTGATATCAGGGAATCTAAGAAAATTAAAATTTCAATTTTCTGAAAAAGTTGATTTTTAATAATATTTTAATATTTTTAATAATTAAAAAATAATAAAAATCACAAAAATAATAAAATTCACCAAAATGTCACATTTTGAATTTTAATCACTTAGGAACAAATCCCACATTTTTCCTAAGTCTATTTAGTGAGATATTAAATTTTAAAGCCCTAGGGTAATTTTAAAATTAAAAAAATGTATTTTCTAGCATTTTCACTAAAATAATGATTATAAATCATAGAAAAATCAGAAAATTGCAAAATTTGATTCTCTGGTTTCCTTGATATCAGAGAGATTTTTGAAAAATATAAAATCCATTTTTCAACATTTATCTTATTTTTAAATTAATTAACACTCCAAAACTCAAAATAATTATAATAAAAATAATATAATTCAAAAAATCACCAAAATTGGTCCAAGTGCTTCTCTGGTCATTAGGAATGTCCCCTAATTTTCTTAAGGACAGAAACTTTTCCCTTGGTCATGTTATCAAATTTTCCTTGAAAATCTCTATTTTCCACCAAAAATAATTATATAAATAAATTAAATACAGAAAAATCACATTTTCTCCTCTCATGTCTTTATTGACATATGAGTAAAGTCACATAAAAATTTCAAGTTCATTTAAGTTCAATTTAGTGAGTTATGAAATTATTAAGCTTAAAGGGTAAAATGGTAATTAAAATCTTTAATCCTTAATTAAAACTTTAGGTTTAATAAAAAATCAACAAGTAAAATATTTGATCCTAATCTGATTTGGATGATTGAAATTTAAATAATTAAAGGGTAGAAACCCATTAAATAATTTTAAAATGATTAAACTTTAATTAAATAATAGATTAAATTTGGAAGAATAATAAAATTCGAATTATTAAAATAAGGGATCTTTATTAGGAAGAGATTTATTCTTTAATTTAAAAATCCCTAAATTAATTATATCAACTAATACTCAATTTTTAATTAAAATGATAACTCAAATTTAAAATATTAAAAGACTTAATTTCAATTAAAATTAAAAATAAAGTAAATTAAAGATAAATTAAATTAAGATTAAATTTAATAATTAAATTAAATTAAATTAAATAATTAAATTAAATTAAATTAAACAATTAAATTAAATTAATTAAAATTAAATTAAATTAAATCAAACAATTAAATTAAATTAAATTAAAATTAAATTAAATTAAATTAAACAATTAAATTAAATTAAATTAAATAATTAAAATTAAATTAAATTAAATTAAATAATTAAATTAAAGTTAAATCAAATCAAATTAATTAAACACCAAGTCAAATTAAATTGAACTATGTTAAACTAAATTAAAACTCAATTAAATTAAGTTAAATTAAATATAACATCACCTAAGACATAAAAGAAATTAAATATAAAACAACTCGAACACTATTCCAAATTTAAACTCTTTAACTTAAACCAAATCATTTGAATACTAACTTACCCTCGAAAGCTTTAGTTATTATAGCTCCTAAATAAAACATTAAATGAAGTGTCACTTCACTCATAGGATATTCAAATGTCCTAGTTCACCGAGCAAATTAACAAGACTTGAAAACCTCTGACGATCGATTCATTTATATAATTAAATTCATTCGGACTTAAAATAATCCTGAAATATTGAAAAGATGTTTAAGATCCTTCTTAAGCACTTCCTCAATATAATAGGATATTTATAAGAACAATCGAATTTGATTATTCTTCGATGAAGAAAATCGTCCTTAAACCAAAACCCAAAGAACCTAGACGTCATAGGAGATGACTAGCTATAGGATTAGGAATTTGGTAGAAAACCATAACCTTTCCCTTAGCTTTACCTAGGAACTTGCTTAAATATTCTAATCGTGTTTTAAGTGCAAATGGGATGACTGGAAGACCCTCCGTGTACGCTTTTATTTTATCGCAATTTACTTTCTGCAATTTACTTTCTTGCAATTTACTTTCTGCAATTTACTTTATTGCAAATGCATTTTACTTTTCTTGCATGATAAAACAACAGCTTGCATGAAAACCCACACCTTTAGGATAGCCCCTAAAACCGAAACCAAAATTAAGTTAAAAGTCATTGCAAGATAAAATTCACCGCCACAACATTTCAAAATATAAAACAACTCAAAATTTAATCACAAACGAACACAAAACTACAATTACAACTAAATTAAAACGTCCCGTTGGATGATCGGAATACCTCGGATGATGTAACCTACGTGTTGCTAACGGGATTTCCCACTGGCCTAAATGAAAGTGTGGAACTCATTCAACTGAGTTTAGCAAATTCATCCGGACTAAGTGAATCCGATAAAAATAATGATGCCGAAGGATGGAACCGTGGGATCTTAACCGGTATCGTTATAATCAACTTTAAGATTTGTTTTAAATAAAACATAAAAAACACCCGGAAATTAAGATTTTCTCTAAACCAAAACACTTTTCTCAACTCCTAATTTATGATTTCTAAAATTAAACCTCTCGCAACAACAAGGAGCTCTGAGCATGGTGGGCAAGACGACCATCGTCATCAAGCAAAACCCGAGTCTACTTCAAGCAAAACTTTCCTAGAATTAAAACAACCAAGCCATAGGACTTCGAGGTAGCTCGCCTAGTGCAACATGAATCCTTAACTCTTCGTTGTGCATTTGCATCGCAAATTAAGCCCTAACCGGTCTTAGGATTCCGAGGTAGTCGTCCAATACGACAATAAACCCTCACATCTTCTAGAGCTATTTGTTTGATTTTATCATACAAATATAAGCCCTAATTAATTGAAATTGGCAAGATTGAAATATCAAATAAACATTAGGACTTTCCTAAATTCAAGCCAAACGATAGGATAGTCGGGAAATTATCGAAGTTCACTTCGAATCGCTGATTTCTCCTACCTTTCTTCCTTTGGATTCACAAAACAAAATGTTCCAAAAATTTGATCCATTCCCTATTGAAACTCCAAAATTCAATCTTCGAAAACCTTAAACTTTGAAATTCTTGAGAGCGTAATCATCGATTATTATCGAGAGTTTTCTTAGGTGATTCCCGTCACTTAAGATGTAATTAACTATGGGGCTTGCCCTTATAGGAATTTTAAAGAACCTGTGTAATATAAACCCCGTTTAATGTTTTCATATTAAGCGTGGGAAACTTGTCGGCTTATAAAATTGGTTCAGCGTACCAAACGGATGTCACTAATCTTCTAGTTTATTTAATCAAGCCCCACCATCAAGCGATGTGTCTATCCTTAGGGATAGGTACACGGTTTGTGGTGCGGTGCTCGTTTATATAAACTATTTGGGATGTGAGGTCGGTTTAATTTCATATCTTAAAATCTTCAAATTTAAAATTATTTCCAAAATCAAATACTACCTTTTCAAATTAAATTAAATTAAAAATTCGCCGACAGATTTCTGTTAGGCGACCCCTCTTCAAAATAAAACACGACCTAAAAAAAAATAAGCCGCACAAGGACTTATATCCACCCCGACAATGGATTCAGAGGCCATAGAGGCATGACCATGCCCGGTTAGGTTCAGGGGCCGTTGAGGCGTGACCTACAAATGAGTTCAGGGGCCACAGGGGCATGACTCAGAAAAGTGGTTTAGAGGCTGAAGAGGCATAACCACGAATGAGTTCAGGGGCCTTAGAGGCATGACTCAACAATGTGGTTCAGGGGCCGTAGAGGCATGACCACACGATACTAAAGGGTTTAAACCCTCAAACGCCCGTGCTTCATTAATGAGGACTATTGGGCTACACGTCGCTCATATGTAGAAGGCGAAGTCGAGCTATGAAGCCGCCCGTCACTTTAATGAGGAATGCCATGAGGACTTATATCACTCACTAAGCGGTAACGAGTTGACTAGATCGAGAAGGAATGCCGTAAAGTTCGCATCTGAGGACTAGTCCGCGTTGATCAGTTAGGAAGGAGAGCCAAGGGACTCTGATCCCTCCTGCGAACAGATCGAGGTGCGTACCTCAACACCCGCGCTCCATCAATGAGGACTGTTATATAGATTTCACGTCACTCATGAGAGGAAGGAAGGTTGGCTAGAAAGCCGCCTATCACTTAAATGAGGAGTGTCATGGGGCCTCACATCACTCACTAAGCGGTAATAGGTTGACTAGATCGAGAGGAGAATGCCAGCGGTCTTCAATTCTCCTCTGAGGACTAGTCCGCATTGATCAGTTAAGAAGGAGAGCCATGAGGCTCCGCACTTCTTGCGAACCGATCGAGGTGCGTACCTCAACGCCCGCGCTCCATCAATGAGGGTTGTCGTATAGATTTTACGTCGCTCATGAGAGGAAGGAAGGTTGGCTAGAAAGCCGCCTGTCACTTTAATGAGGAATACCATGGGGCTTCAAATCACTCACTAAGCGGTAACAGGTTAACTAGATCGAGAGAGGAATGCCAGTGGACTTTGCTACCCCCCCTGAGTCCTAGCCCATATTGACCAGTTAGGAAGGAGATCCATGAGTCTCTAATCCCTCCTGCGAACTAATCGAGGTGTGTACCTCGACACCCGCACTACAACTGTGATGAATACCAAGAGTTTTATATCATCACCTGAGAGGTAGCGAAGGCTGGCTAGGAAGCCTAGCAATACAGCTAAAAATATCGAATTACAAAATGTTCTCATAAAAGGACCGACTAGAACGTCGTTTGGTCCGAGAAGCATCAAAGTATGTGGCTATAGAGCTAAAGGATCGTCATGAGACGAGACACCCTCACGATAGAACCGACTAGACCGTCACATGGTTCGAGAGGTGTCAAATGCTAGTTGGGCAGAGCAGTCTAGCGGCCCAGTGCAGGTCAGTAAGGCTAAGTAAGGTGCTTTTTACCATTTGTGATGTCATGATAGGTGGCGATAGAGCCAAAAAATGTCCAGAGACGGGATGTTATCATAGTAGAGCTGACTAGAGCGTCGTATGACTCAAGTAACATCGTGGGATGTGGCTATGGAGCCAAAGGATTGTCATGAGATGAGACACCCTCATGAAAGAACCGACTAGAATGTCGTATGGCTCGAGAGACATCTTATGCTAGATGAACAAAGCGGTATAGCAATCTGAGACGGGTCGATAAAGTCGAACATAAAGGTTCTCACTCTATGCAACGTCTTGGTACCATTGGATATCAGAATATCGCAACGAAACATGAGTCGATGCCTAGCTAAGATAGTCTAGCCAATGCAGGCATATCTCAATCGAGAGTCTATTAAGCAAGACTCTCATTGGAGACTCCTCAGAGGCTAATAAGGTAGCCCTTATATTAGGAAGGTAAAAGTGACCCAACATGTGTACAAGGGGGCCCTTATCAAAACACCCATCGTGGTGATCCAACTTTGGATTTAAATGTGGGTGTGAAGGATACTCCGCTTAGGCTGGATTTGCTAGGAAAGCAAAATATTGTAGCCGATGCAACATGCATTTTCCCAATGCGGCGATAAGGGTTATTCGTGCCGTGGAAAAAGGGTGGGGTCAAGCTATGATGACGTCCTTCCCACATGACTGTCCAGCTTTTAAGTTAAACTGCCTCCGTAGGAGGATTTCAACCGCGTTCATTGGAGGAGAACGAGATAGACATGTATTCTACATCCATAAGAATGAGTGGAACATGTATGTACATGCTCACAAATGAGAGGGAGTAGTAGTCTTCGGACCCTGCGTAGAGCAGATCAGAAAAAGCTAAGTAGAAGAAAAGCAAGACTTCTCTTATAGAGATTGGTGGCCGCGCCAGGTATAAGCCGCTCATAAGACTTCCACTTTACCCGAAATGCGAGCAAGCAATCTAATTGAGAGAAAAATAGGGTTTCTCTTGCAAGAAATCATTGTGAACAAAAAAATGATTCGTCGGCAGGTACGAAGTAATCATCGCAAGCAGTTCACGCAATAAGATATGGCAAACGTGCACATTATTTATTGCTCCGTTGATGCAGATTACAGAGTACATGCATTACAAAATGTAAATTTTTATAAATATAAAACCCGGTGAGTACATGGAAGAGAGCTAAGCAAAGTATCTCTTTAGGTATCGCCCGTTGATAGGGGGCATTGGATGTGATCCATCTGCATCGATCAGCATGTAAGCTCCTCCTTCGTAGACCTTGTCAATCACGAAAGGTCCCTCCCAAGTAGGCTCAAACTTGCAGTTGCCGCCATTGGCTACCCCTAACATGTAGGAGACTTACCAATAGAGAAATAAACAAACCAAACATGAATAAATATGTAAGAAACTAATTAATTCAAAGCCAAACTAATCAACATATGGCTTCTGCTAGCAATATGCTGTCAATCAAGCAAAGTAGCAGTTGCCGCCAGACACAGGGGCCATCCAAGCTACTTATTGCCGTAGGATGAGATGGTGATGAAGCATGATAACCACTAATAGCATAGGCAACAAAAAGTGAAATCCAACTTTCTGATATGAATTACCCAGCATGCCTGAATCAAAAAGTTCAATAGATAGGAACTGATTCATAACAATTACCCAGCATGTCTGAATCAGACTGATTCATTAAAATAACCCAGCATTCCATTTCCATCTCAACAAGCATATCACCAAGCATAAGATCAGTGTAAGAAGCATATAGCTAGGAATAACGACCCCAAATCTAGATACTCATGACAAAGCCAACCGATCGTAATGTAAATGCATAAAATATGTGTTAATCCTCAGCAGGAAGCAACTAGCAAAAACGGGAAGGGGAGGTGAACGAAGCCCGTAAACAAGCATGGAGGGAAGAAAAAATGCCCTAACATCTGCAAGCAGTAAGAAATGTCTCATGTTTACCCGAGATCTGCCGATTCGCGTGGCTAGGGAAGAAGAAATGCCTCAAATACCTGAGATAAGCAGCGGGGGCAGGCTTAGGGCAGAGAAGGGAGAAGGGCAACCGCGCGGGGTAAGGATGAGATAAATTCGCTTTCGAAGCCGGGCCGTGGGGATATTGCCGTGGCCGGCTTCCCGTGCGCTTTCAAGGGACTTTCACCGCGCCGCTGCAACCAAACAGGCTAGATCGTTGACGAAGTCGCTGCGACGCCCCGCGCCGCGGAAGAAAGTGGCAAACAAACGGGCCCTGAATCAAGTTAACATATTAAAATTATCGTATTAATTTCACTCGTCGAAGTGGTTTATCTAGTCAAGAGCCAACCAGCTATTAAATAAGTTAATACATATATCAATCAATTTGGCGCCGCTTAACAGCTTTGTCGCAATATTTTCATCAAAATGTCGTGGACTTTTGAACATATGTCATATGTGATATAATTTTTTGAGTCTTTATTTTTCCTTACATTTAAAGGGAGAAGGCATGAAAAGGAGTTTGATCGCTCTTTCTTTGACTCGAACCGAAAAACTCTTCCTCTAAGGCTCATTTCTTCCTCCTCTGGAGATTTAGCGAAATAATGAGAATTCAAGCTCTAACAACATTGTTGAATTCCTCCCCTAGAGATTTAACCTTATATAACACAGTCTTGAACTGTGAAATTTATGTAACATTTATTCATGAAAATGACCTTTTATTTATGAGAATGGGTCTTAATACAATTACATGTTTTACCCTCACGTTATATGGGTACTGTGAGGGTATTTTAGTATGTACATAATTTTTGTGTGTGACGTTAGGAGGCCCTTAGGTCGGGCTGCACTAAGGGCAAACGGTCGTTCGCTTGGAGACTGCAGGCTAAAGGTCTTCCTCAATTGCTTGGGAGCTTGGGGACCTGTTTCTCTTCCCTGATTTGTTTCGCGATGGAAAATGATAGGCTTATATGATCAGGTCCGACAGTTGGATTCTTCACAAAAGGTTATACACTTATTCGCTTGAGGCAGACTATCTCTGCATTGCGAGGGACTGACTAGTTGCACACGCAACCCCAGTCACCCTTGGTTAGCCCAACTGGTCCATGTCATCTTCTTTGTCCTCCGTGATATGTATTTGTAATTCGTGCAGACACATTTTTTATGTGCATATTGAAGTTCTCTTATTTTTTTACTCCTTGGCAATAAAGACGAGAATCAAGATTTTTGAATCAAATTTATGGTATTTGTGACTATTTAATGTACAATAATTAATTACTTCTCGATTATCATGTTAAAGTCGTTATATTTGTGATACGGTATTTTTCTTCTAAGCCTTCTTTTATATTCATCTTTCATAACCTCAACGATCATATCCTCAACGACGTAGTGTATGGAGGATGGGAAACTGTTCAGATTCTTTAGTGAGGAGGCTCGAACTTTCGTGGTACATGCCATGAAGAAGATGGCGAGGTCAGGATCTAAAATCAAATGACCTATAAAATGTGTTGTAGTTGAGATAAAGGCTCTTGACCCTATGGTGGAAGTAGGGTCTTCTGATTCGAACAATCGTTGCTCCGCTGAAGATCTCCGGTGATGAAGGGTGGCTTTTCAGTGAAAAAACATCGATTAAGAGGTTTTGATCCTTTGGATAACGATCAGGTCTGCCATAACATTTTTCCTTTTTTAGGCCAAGAGCCAACATCTGACCTCTTACCCACCAAGGTTTAGGTGAAGGATGAGTAGAGGGTTGCTCCTGATCCTTCAAAGATTAGTCCCCCTCGACCTACTTTTTCACCCTCGTCGATAGGATAGGATATCGGCGGAGAAGTGTTTTTGTTCACCACGTCCGACCTGAATCGAATGATATATCTATACTCTGGCGAGGACACTAAGGACCCACCTTTTGTTGAGTTGGGTGGCTCTTGGAGTTGGCACCATTGTAGATCCCGGAGATGCTGGAGATCAAATGCACTCTAGAGGGGCGCTCTCCGATGAATCAGTGAGCCTGATTAGAGCGAATGGCATTCCGGGCTCTCCAGTTAATCTCAGATTTTGCTTCCTCAAGAGAGTGATCACCTTCGTGATGAACATATAAGGTGGTTGGAGGAGGGATTAATGGTTGTCCGAACACATGAGACTGCCCTCGAGAGAAGTTGTCATCTCTGAAGGCCAAATTAATTGTCGTCAGAGAGGAGGTCTCGGTCTTACGACTGTGTTATAAAATAATAGTGTAGATAAGGTTAGGATAGGAAGAGAGTAAAATTTTAAGCGGTTATTCCAGTTGGGGTACATCCTGATCAAGGCAGCAGCCGAAAATTTTGTTTTTTTTTCTTTTTGAGTGAATAATTGTGAGTGGGTAGCATGACTGTAAATAAATTTTATCTCGTTAATTAACATATGCATATATGTTTCATTTCATCGTTCAATATTTAAATATTCATGTTTTTATTTTGTGTTTATTGGTTCATCGATACACACCTTTGTTGCAACATTTTTCCCACACTTTGATTTGACGAAATGACTGTATGACCCTCGTGGCGTTTTAATTTTATCTATTAAGTTATAAGTAAGCTAACCGGACGTTTAACTCATCATGTGACCCCTTTCTCCTCCTCCGTGCAACATCTTTATTTTCTTCTTTATCACACTATAGTCCCCAGGTACTCTTCTGAACTCTTCGGCGTGACCCTTCTGTTGTGTCGTCAATTATTCAAAGAGGTGTAAAACAACTCTATTCAAGTTTTCTGCCTTCAGCCAAGATGTTGTACTCCATGCGGTTGTCAAAGGGGAAAGGTCGGTGGGAAACTATGGTGATAGCTTGATCATTTACGTCGACCAATTCAAATACGGGCTACGGCTATCGTTCTGAAGTGAAATGAGGTCTATACTCAACAATTATGGAATCATATTTGCACAAATTACCCTGAACTCCATTGTTATCAAAATGACCTTGCTAGTATACCTCCAACAAAATGAGATCCCCTGGTCGATCGAGTTATTCTCCTATTTCTTTTGCTTTAAATTCGACTGGGATGGTTATGTGTTGTTCTCGTATGAAAGGATTGGAGATCAAAGTTTGAGATCGCTACATCCCACTGTGGTTGGGGGATCTATGTTCGGCCAATCACCAATGAAATGGTGAGGCCAAAAATGTTATCAGAGCACATATGCGCAGCCACAAATATAATCGAGGGGAGAAACACTCTGTTTACCTGTTGACTTATCAGGACGTCAACGACAGGGTTCTATGGCCTGGCGCCTTTGAGGATATGACAGAGAGTCGCTGAAAGGACTTAGATGAGAGGGAGAAACAGAGGAAGGAAGAGATGAAGGCGGCAGAGAAGATACCCAATGCGAAGATGCCTCTGAGGAGAGATGGCTTTGTCGTCCGCCACAGGAAAGCTTGGGGATGGCCCAATGCTTGAAAGGAAGGTAATTTTTGTTATGCATTGTTCTTGTATGACCCCAAGCTCTGGGCGACAAGGGTCGAGAATAAGGTAAACGATTGACTGTCAAAGTTCGTGATCAATGCATCCCATTGTGGCTGGGGGATCTATGTTTGCCAATCACCAATGAAGTGGCGAGGCCAAAAATGTTATCAGATCACATCTGTGTAGCCGCAAATATGATTGAGGGGAGAAACTCTCCGTTTGCTTGTTGAATTTTCAGGATATCATTGACAGGGTTTTGTCGCTCGATGTCTCTGAGGACACGACAAAGAGTCGCTGGGAGGATTTAGAAGAGAGGGAGAAACAGATGAAGGAAGGGATGAAGGCAGGAGAGAAGATACTCAAATAGAAGATGCCTCTAGGGAGAGATGACTCCGCCGTCCGCCACATAAAAGCTTGGGGATGGCCTGATGCTTGTAAGAAAGATTATTTTTTGTTTTGTTCTTCAGTCCAAAACATCCCTTGAATTCCTATTCTTCTCCTCCCCATCCACCGACCCCCACCTCCTAATATATATTTGAGGACTTAGAGAGCTCAGACTCAATGGATTTCTCTCATCGAGATGCTCGATTTAAATATAAGATGTTAAAATTTGAGTTCATATGATCATTCAATTGAGAAAGTAAAACCTTTAAAAGAGCTTTGCTAGGTATGACTCATATACCCGAAAATTGGAGTCTCTTGTAATGAAGAAGTGTGTCTCCTGGAATGAAGATGAGTGTCTGATAGAATGAAGAGGTGTGTCTCTTGGAATGATTAGAAGTGTCTTTTGGAATTTAGTGGGTTGGGGAGAGCGAGGGCGTATTTGTAAATTTATCCGTGGGTTTTATCTATATATAGATGTGCAACCTTATGGGTATGAATGTAACTCCTTTAAAATAGGGAATTCGCCGCTCTGCTCCCGAGAACGTAGGCATCTTTACCGAACCTCGTTAAATCTCTGTGTTCTTCTTCTGGATTTGTGTTTTGTTTGCCCTGAATTGCACAACAATTAGTATCGGAAAGAGGCTCTATGGCATAGGAGATCGGCGTAAGATCAGGAATTATGAGAGGCAGAATTCATGGTTCATGTTCTACGACAAGTGGAGGATTCACGAGTTCGTGTAACAGCGAGCGAAGGCGCAGATGAACCAGTTCGTGAGTAAGGAATTTCGATCTTCTACGTTCGTGGAAGATTCTACGTAGGGTAGTTCGCGTGATTGTTTGCAAGAAAGACGAGCTCGCGTGAACGAACAGGGCTGCGACAGTTCGAGAGTTCGCGACAGTTGGTCGTGGAGGGGTCTTCGGCGCAGAGGTAAGAAAATCTGCGGCATCCTTTGATTTCTACAAGAAAAAATATTCCTTCATGAGTCACCGACGAGGGTTCAGGATGCGGAGGCAGCAATTTAGTTCTTAGGTTGTGTTGAGTTTGGAGGTTCGCGCAGGTTGAGTTCACAGACGGAAGTGTGCGAACAGGTTCTGTGAAGAGGCACGCCGCAACAGGTTAAGCGATTCCTTCGGGAGTTCGGTTCGCAAGTTCAGCGAAGAGGCACGACAGTTGGTTTGCGAATAGGCGCAGAAGGCTGAAGATTTTGGGTGTAGAGGATTTTTGCTATTCAGCATGCGGCATTAGCGTTTTGGAGTTCGCACATTGCTACAGGAGGAATCCCGAATCATGGCGAGGGAGAAGGAATATTCTCTCGGAGGTTGCGACAAACGAGTTCAGGGCTCAAACAAGCAGCACGAACAGGGCACGAAAGGCGACATATCGCGGGTCTTCTTCGCAACCGAGGAAGAGGCTCGCGTGGAGCAATTCGCCGAGTTGTTTGCGCGGGTGGAGTTTAGGCAGCGCAGTTCGCAAGTTCGTCATAGGAGTGATTACGACAGGTGGAGTTCGACCGAGGCATTCACGTGAACAGAAAATGAGTTCGAGCAAGGTGTTCGCAATAGTTCAGCCAAATTTTTTGCTCGAATTGGAAAAGTGCTTCGTGTGAAGAATTTGATTCACGAATCACAGTAGAATTGCTGAAAAATTTGCTGCAATTGACAGAGAAAATTCATAATTAAATGACAATGTCTGGTGCAAAATTCGAGATAGTGAAGTTCGATGGAACCGAGAACTTTAGATTGTGACAAACAAGGGTTTGTTGGCACAACAATAAATTGTGAAGGCATTGTGTGCTATGAAACCTGATAATATCTATAAACTTTTGGGGAGTACAGTTGTAGGTGGAGTTCACTCTGTTAGATCATTTGATGGAAATGTAGCAGGTACGATGACCAAGCCAAGTATTATCAACAAGTTTTTGTATTGCTTGAACTTGTTGAAAGTTTGCAATTGTGAGATGACATGGTTGACCAACCCACTATGGTGTAAGAAACTCCATGATGTATATCTCCTAAGGGGCTCGATTTTCGCCAAGGTGGAGATTTGTTACGCATGACTCATATACCAGTTTTTTGGAGTCTCTTAGAATGAAGAGGTGTGTCTCCTGAAATGAATATGAGTGTCTCTTGGAATTTAGTGAGTTGGGGAAAGCGATGACGTATTTGTAAATTTATCCGTGAGTTTTATTTATAAATAGATGTGTAATCGTATGAGTATGAATGTAGCTCATCTGAAACAGTGAATTCGCCACTCTGCTCCCAGGGACGTAGGCATCTTTGTCGAACCTCATTAAATCTATGTGTTCTTCTTCTGAATTTATATTTTGTTCGCCCTAAATTGCACAACAAGCTTTAATGGC
Organism: Papilionanthe hookeriana x Papilionanthe teres; assembly: GCA_022702705.1. Classification (NCBI taxonomy): domain Eukaryota; kingdom Viridiplantae; phylum Streptophyta; class Magnoliopsida; order Asparagales; family Orchidaceae; genus Papilionanthe; species Papilionanthe hookeriana x Papilionanthe teres. Next base: position 115,455,474 of record CM040432.1, read on the forward strand.
TTGATATAAGTTTGATTGAATTCAAATTGAAATAATTTTATATCATCAGATTTGTCTTGTCGAGACAGTTTTTTTTTACTGTAAATTTATTGATATTGGGACTCAAAACACATTTTTTTTTGAATATGGAAACATCAAATGATAAAATTACATTATGAAGCATGTTATTATTATTGTTGTTGTTGTTGTTATTGTTTTAATATTGAATTAAATGGTCAAAAGAAGAAGGGAGTGTTTATACACACACATACATGTCTATATATTATTTACTTATATAAATATAACATTAGAGTATTTAACAAATATATATCCAAACTTATGTGTTAAATATATACATTCATAAAATCTTGGTGATATTTATGTAAATTTTGTGATTAAATATTGATAATTTTATCAATTTTTACAAAATTTGAATGATGTTATTCCAATTTGAAGTATTTAGACATTACTTTTTTATAAATATTTCATTTTTTATCATAATAAAAAATATAGTTTAAAATCCATTTATCCAAATCTAATCAAAATAAGTTTTAATACAATTAAATTTACTTTGAGATAAATATATTATCAATTTAATCTGTTAATCATCTATCAACTAATCTCAATTAATAACTATAAATAAAATTTTGATAAAAATTTTGTTTCACTCTTTTTAGTTATCAAATATTTGATCATAAAATTTAATACATTCATGAAACATTCGATTATAAAGTTATATAACAATTACTAAACTAAGGGTAAGTTTGGGGCTGTGGCGCGGTGATGGCGTGACACCACACTACAATTTTGTCTGTTTGGATAAACTGTATTTTGACAGTTTTTACAATAAAATGTAGTTGAAATCTGTGTTTTCCTATCAACTACAATTTATTTGAGTGATGATTTTACAGCTATGCTCGACTTAAAAAAAAAATTGTAACAGTCAATGAAGTTTTTTGAACATCAAATTATTTTTTAGCAATTTTACAACTGTTTTTTAATAATTTGCAGCTGCCCCAAACACCCATTGATCGCCGCCGGTCACTGTCGACTATCACCATTGATCACCACCAATCAGATGTCGTCAGTAGACATTATAACTTAGAAAATGACACTACCTTTTCTTTTATGTGGAGCAAGGGTGTTTCTGTAATCATCTACCTATAGTGGACTTTTACAACTGGGTGAGATCCCGTTGTTTTTTCATTTTTGGGTTTTTCCACGTAAAACTTTTGGCGTCATTAATAATTTGTTAGTTTTCACCTGATTGTATGTTGAATTCTCGTACAATCCTAAGACGATAATTTATTACTCAACAGTCGTAAATTTTCTGGCACACACGAGATATAATTTATTTTATTTTTATTTTGAATAACTAATTTGGTAGTATTTATTTTATGTTAATTGATTATATATATGTGTGTGTGTGTGTGTGTGTGTGGCGGATTCACTATAAGTCCCTTCTGGCAAGGATTCGATCCCCTCGTGGTGTATGTGGGGTCGAATATTTTGACACAGGACGCTGACCCTCATCATAGAGTCTAAATGAGCATGAAAAATTGATATTTAAGCATATGCCAAATATCAATTTTGTTTGTGTGTGTGTGTGTGTGTATATATATATATATATATATATATATATATATATATATATATATATATATATATATATATAATAATAAAGTTTGGCTCCACTTCCGCCGAACTTATTACTCTGCCGAGTCAAATACATACGGACTCAGTCGGCAGCCCACGTGCCACGTGTGGAAAAGTTTAGTTAATAAAACAGCTAAAATAAAAAAATAATAATAAGAAACATTTAGTTATATACGCTCCAATTTTTATATATTTACATATCTGATATCATTTTTTTAATAAAAATGTGAAATACGTCTATTCAGTCATGCGCAGGGTGTTAATATGTAAAAACTGAATTTTAGCTAATAAATATGTAAATACGTGAGAATAAAGTGGTGTGTATGTAAATAATCAAAATAAAAAACTGTAATGGCTGTCTAGTTGTGGGAAATTAAAGCTTTTAGTGATTAGAAAAAGCGCAATGGTGGGAAAAGCAAAATAATTTTAAATTAAATAAAAGAGCGCTCCGCAGTGGCTTGCTGCAGGGCGATGCTCATCACACAGCAAATGGTTGCAGTTAAAAGATGCCACGCGTGATGAAGATGGCACCTTCTCAAGTCTCGGTTAAATATATGCCTTTGTGGTGGTTAGTTATACGCTAATATTTGTGTGTGATATGCTTAACACTATCTGTACAAATTTTCACTGGAAAGACTGGCCTATGGTTAAGGGAGAAAATATTGAGTGGGTTGAAGTCGATGTATTTTTTTATTTTTTATTTACTATTATCAACTCATGGTTCCTTTGGAGCAGTTTATTTGATGCAGTGACATTTTAAAAATGTATCTGATCAATTTGAATAAATTGTTTTTTGACAGTTTATGCGTTTTTATAACGCAGATAACAACTTTTTCACACCGCACATATATGTGCGGTGGCAGCTTTCTGGTTGCGGTCTATCTTTTTCAAAAAAAAATAAAATTTTATAATAGCCACTGCACATAACTTATCAGCAAATTATTTTTAATCAACTTATCAACATATTATTAAGAAGCTCAAGCTGCCTCAAACAGACCCTCAATGAGGACACCTAATATTTTTTCGGGTTAATTGGCCTGCTTCTTTATTTTTTTTTGTTCTGAGTAAGGACTTAAAATAGTTCTGATTTATTTATATGAGGGCGTTTTAATTCAAGAGTTTATAGAAATGTTAATATAATCCTCGTTCATATTCAAATTGAGCTCTAATAGTTCTTCATAAAGATTATTTCAACCTTAATCTAAAAAATGTGACAACTATTTTGACGGTTGCATAAATTTTGGGTCTAAAAGGATCCATGTAAATAGTTTTAGACTATTTTGGCACATTACTCTTTATTTATTATTGATACGACTCCAACAAATTTTCATCATCTGACACGAATCTCAAACTATAACGTGATCTCGAGATAAGGTCAGTGGTTGTCGACAATGGCAGGAGTAGTGTTGAAGCTTGCTCTTCAGGCTTCAAACTCTCCTCCGACTTCTTCCCCCTCCCCCTCCCCCCCTCTTGACAATAACGAAGCTCTATTTATAGAGTTATGAGTGCAATTAATGCAGGAATATGAACCACTTTGATCAGACGGCTAAATCGGACGACACTTAATAAGCATTTGTGTCTTAATGATGTATAAATTAAGTGATCTTTGGCCCGTTGGATCTTTCTTGTCAAGACATTCGATTTCACTACATACCCGTCAGAATCAATATTCTTTTGATCATCCAAATGCGTTCAGTAAACTCTCAAAAATAGTTTCATGGCTTGGTATGGGCTTGGTTTTGGTTTAAATTGAACCAATTTTATAACATTGGGTTCTTCTCAATAGAGCAAGTCAGTTTGACTGTGAGTTTGTAGAAATCAGAGCTCTAGATGATTTATGTATGAATATTTCTTGCTTAAAAAATTATCTCGAGATCTGTGTTATGTCTCGAGATTCATGTTGGATAGTGAAGGTTTGTTGGAATTGTATCAGTAATAAAGAAGGAGAGTAATGTGTTATTTTAATGAGACATTTACATACATAACAATGTTTTTATGTATTTTTATATCTAATATCTAAATTTTGATATTTATATTAATAGCATTAAGATGTTATAAACAAAAGATATATTTTAATTTTTAAAAGTAAATAATAGATATATTCTTAATTAGTATTAAATATTTGAATAATATGAATATAAGAATAAAAATTCAGATGTTAGATATGGAAATACATAAGAATTGTATGGCAGGAATGTAAATGCTCCCCATAAAGACAAAAAGGCTCGCAAGTTTTGAATTTAAACGGTAATACTGATGCTGTGAGATGATTAGCTGCAGTGGCTAACCCGCCGGTGAGACGGCTCTTCTTCGAAGCAGAATTAGGGTTTTGATCTATCACCTCAGTCCCTCGTCGTCGTCTCCCATGCCGTCTTCCGAGCAGGATGCCGCCCTCTAATGCCGTTCCTTGCGACGCTCTGACCATGTGAGTTGGCTTTTGTCCTCTTCGAGCCTCACTCCTCTTCAGTTTCTCTATGACCACGTTTAGGTCGATGATTCTGCTTTTTCTTGTGCTTGTTTTCTGCATGTCTGAAGTGAGCCGTTAACCTCATGATTGCGATTGAGATCTGCTTCTTTCTTCTTTTGCTTGGGTTTGTGCGAATCAATTCCAATGGAGTGTTATAAGGCGGAGACTGATTCTCGATTGTTATTGATTTGGTTTTATGTATTCTTTATCACTTGATTGGTTTGATTTTATATGCAATTATGTTTTCGTCATCTCAGATTTTTTATTCTTTTGTGAGGAAGGCGGACAAATCATTTCTTGGTAACTAGAGAAAAAACAGCGAGGGTTAGTCTGAAAATACATAATGTGAATTTCGGTTATGCTCAAGAATTTTGCACCCATCTTATGTCTAGGGTTGTGATTACCGGCTTGAAATCAGATCAAGATATTTTTGAACGGATCAAAATTGGATCATGGATCAATCCAGTAAATTTCTATCCGATCCAGTGTGGATAGATCGGATATTGGAGCCGGTTCGAATTGTAAACGAGCCGGGTCAAATGACATTTTTGGCTCATGAGCCAGATCAGTCAGGCTCCAACTCACCTTGGCCCGCCCGACTAGCCCACCATAAGAAAAATGTATTTTTTTGTGAAAAGAGGGGACCACACCGCTCAGTCTAAAAGGACCTCACCAACGGAGCTGGTAATGCATTATGCATGTAAAACTAAAAATTTAGGGGTGATATATGTAAATACATAAGAATTTATTTCGATCCCGATATGAGCTGAGGCCAGATCAAAATCAGATCATAATAAAATTGTTCCTTTAATTTGGCTCGTAGCTCAGCTCGAATGGCTCGATCTGATTTCGATCCAAGCTAAAATTCGATCCGATTGTCGAGCAATTCACGATCTTCAAGCCAAGTTCACAGCTCTACTCATGTGCTTGGTGGTGTGCGAGTGTGTATAACATTGACATTTTAGCAAATTACTTTATGGAGATTGAAAAAAAGAATAATCTATTTTAGTGAAAAGAAATTTGTTGGCATTATGAAATTGTAATTCATGGTGGAAGATCAAAAAGTCAAATATGGGTACGTTCTAATTGTTTTTGTCACACTGTCATGCATATTTTATCAAAGACAACTTAACATGAGCTGTTAGTAGAGTTACTAAGTCAAAACAACTCTAACGCGGTGTTTGCCGACAACATTGATATACATTAAATATAATCTATCAAATCCACATTGTGACTGCTCTACTCGTGAATGACTGCGGAATAAATAAACTTTGCAATTGAATTTACTAAATCTGGATTTATGCCATATAAGTGATAGAATACACGAAGGAAGAAACAAAAAGTTAGAAAATTAGATTTAATGGAGCAGTGGATTTAATTTTTACTTTTTTGATGTTTGGTTGGATTTTAGTTAATTCCATGGTTAAATCCAATTAATAGGATGCTCCCAAACATCGCTTAAGGATCTATTATATGGTGATTATCTATTAGGCAAACATACGCACATATTTTTTACCCAGTGACCACATTATCGTTAGAATTACATTAAATTGTCCTATTTGGACCTATAGTTTTTACTAGTTTAGGATGGAATAAATATTAGCACGTTATGATTAACCTTTGAAGGCGTTTGAAGCATTCTGCCATGTAATTTTAATTTAGGTCATCGATTCAAGATCAAACGGTCTAGGTTAAAAATGTATTCATCTCATGGGCTTCACATTTTTTTATATAAAGTGAATCTATGTCTCTTTGGGAAAATCGAAGAAGAAACTTTAAAAATATTATTTTTGTGATTAAATAAGACATTGAAAATATTACATTATTTTATAATCATGTAGATTATGAAAGTAAGGATTTCAAATTTTGCATCATGTTACTAGATTCTATTTAAATTGGGTAAGATAGTGCTTATTTTATTTGGGTATAGTTCCTTCTAAAGGCAAACCCTTATGATCGGGAAGTTTGATGATCAAACTTTTGTAATTTGTTAATAGGTTGTCTCTTTATAATTTGAAAATAGTTGTGGGTTCTCGGTATTCCTCTGCTAGAAACATGATGCCTCTCATAGAAATTGTTAATGTGGGGGAAGAAATTAATGTCTTACAATTCATATAGCTCACTTGCATTCTTATAGTTTATTTCATGAATCCAAATTTGGTGATTCTATCATGTTTTTCTTCTTCTCTCTCCTCTATTTCTCTCAACTTGACGTATCCATTCCTTTTTTTTTTTGAGAATCTAGAGTGAAATCATTTCTTGGAGATTCTAAAGCAGCAAAATAATGCAGGCTTGTGTTAAGAATGACTGAGATCATAATCAGTGAAGTTTTCTTCTCATAAGGGTGGGAAAATGATAGATTAGATGGTTGAGATGGTTCCAGTAGGGTTCCTCCAATTCATTAAATGCAGGGAAGAATCAGCAACACCATTGGTTAATGCCTGCTACTATAGGAGTACTGCCATAATCATAATACTTCGTAGAAAACAATCTGACAGATTTCAGCCTGTTAATTATAAGAAGCAAAATTTTTTTGGTAATGGAATTAATAGAATCTTAGTTCTCTGCTTACATCCATTTCTTTTATCGAGTTTGGCTTAAATGTTCAAATATAAAGCCCTATCATTCAAAAGTTATGGTTTATAATTAATAAGAAACACAAGATGTATTTTTTTCTACAATTTTTTTGGTTTTCATTGAACACTAATTTTGATTTTATTTGTCTTTCTTAGAATTTTGTATGGTCTTTAGTCTAACCCAAACCAATTGATCAGCCAGTTCTTTACTTGGCAGGTTAAGATGCTTTAATCTGATTCCAAAATTCAACTTTTTTCTTAACTGAATGTAAGACTGAGAAAATGAATTCTATTTTATTGAGCTAATAAATTAACCTATTCTTTAATTGGGCCAGAATTGAATGTTTCAATTGAAGATTAAAATTGGCTTAACATTTCCTGATTGCATGTTTAGGTCAAATTTGGACAATGGATTTCCCATGCAACTTTATCTGAAAATTTGATGTGTATGCTATACTAATCATGTTGATTTATCCCAACAGGAAGTAACTCTTGCATTTTTCAGAAGGGTATTTATTTGACTATTGAACTTTAATTGCGCTTGTGAGGAAATTTACAAGCACTTGATAATAACTGGTTCGATGAGATGTTATTCTGGGTCTATTCTAATTCAAAGTTCTAGGAGAAGGCATTAATACTTATTTTCATACCATGTGATAAAAAAAACTGTATAACTTACAATTGAGTGAAAAATATGATTTAGAAGAACACCTTTCCTACCTCTATTGTGTTCATTGAGGTTTCAACATAAACCACATAATCCATAAGATAGCTTTCAAACTATGTATTATTTCAAAATTAGGGTTATTGATATGGAAATTGTTATTTCTTGATTTTTCCATGTAAAGTTATTTTAACAAAAGGTTTTATTTGGTTTTCAACCTCATCCGAAATGTGACATTCTCAAATATTTCTTCATTTGCTTGCCTATTTTTGATACAGAGTAAGGCTATGCTTCATCAGAAAAATTCACATTCAAAGTGAAGTCACCACTTCATAATGTGGATCAGTTAAATTAGGGAGTGCATGACTTACTTTTACTTGGAATAATTTTTATTGGTCCACCTTATCAAGTGCTTAAATGGCTTCAATTTAAATATGGAATCTTGTGAAGTATGTCATTTCTCTTTTGCAAAATAAATTTCTAAAGATTTAACGTAAGTATAAAGTAAGAGGGACAAATTAGCTAGAGCCAAGCTGGAGGTAGCCATAGCTCGATTATATTCATCATTGAGCTGGCTCTATTACGTTAAAATTATTTGGTTTTTTGGTTTTTTTTTGAAATTGATTGCTTGAAAGCTCAAAGCTAAAATCCATTTCCCAATCACTATTCAGCATATCATGGCTGGCTCAAGGCACATTCTGCTTCCCAATTCACAACAACTAATGCTTTCTTCATCATACCTTTCTCAATAAACTCCTCATTCTCCCATCCTAATACTCTCCTCCCAAGATCGACATATCTTTATCAAATTAAACTCGCTGCATAGAAATGAATCTGCCCTCATCATGTAGAGGACCATTCCACCAGATTTATGCCTTGACCATTGGATTGATTTGGTGGGCTCTTTTAACTCCCCTTCCTCTCTTCCATCCTCTTTTGTCTGCAAAACAACCACATAGTGATTTGCACATCTCTTGTCTTTAATCATCTTTTACATTTTCTCTATTGCAGTAGACAACTGTATGTCATCTAACTTGTTTTACTCGGATAAGTAACAAGTTATTGTTGGCAACTTCCGTTTACATATTTTTCTTAACGGAGCTTATAGTAGCTATAGTTTGAAGTGTTGAGCTCGTGCTAATTTGCTTTCCTCGATATAACTCTATCTTAACTAGTTTTGAGCAAATCCTGAACTTGATTCAGGGTTAGTTGTAATTCTATTCAACTCGAGCTAGCCTCTTCTCTAAAATATGTCTGATTTTGTTAAAATAATGGGATATATGGACCTGAACAGCAAAATATTTTTTACCTCCCTTTTATCCCTATTATTATTATTATTATTATTTTGAATTACTGTGAAATTATCTTGCATCTGATGTTTGAATATTTCTCATCTTTTGGCTTTTATCACTTTATCTTCTTTTGCTGTTTTTCTTAGGAATGATTCATCTTGATTTCTATTGAGAGATTAATTATTAAGATTCAGTTGTTTCTCTTTGCTATTATGGCATAAATAGGTTATTATACATAGAATGTCAGTTCCAGTAACTGAATTTGTGACAAAGTTGTTTTGTTGATGGAATAATTTTTCATTTGAGAGATATAGTGGACTAGTTCTTTCTTTTTGTTGGAGAGGAAATAGCATATGCTGTTTTACTTTGAGGGAAAATGCTGCTACATTGAGAAGGAAATGCTTGCTTTGGTATAGCTAAAAATGTTTTGAAAAAGCTTTTTGGTTTTGAAAAGAGAAATCCGATTTTCTTGTGGCTTATGAGCTATGCTCATTCAGTTTTTTTTTTAATAAATCATAAATTAATGCTTAGCTGTCATACTTTTTTTTGGCCTTGCCTCGATATACAGCCTTATTTTTTCATCTCACAATTTTTATTTCATTTTCTTACCAAAAGGTTATTTCTTGTTTAGGTTTTAGATATTTTTTATGTTCGATTAGGCCTTTACAATGCAAAGATTATTACGGAATCTGTCTTTCAATTCTTATTCTTGCTTCATCCTTCATAATCCTACAACCATCATTTGAAATTTGAGTTAATGATGCTATAAGCCGTATTTTCTATTTTATCCTTGGCTTAACTTTTGAATTTACAAAGGTTTCTCTTTTTTTCTACACTAGCTACACTGCTAGCAACTACATCTCTAACCCTAATAGTTGTTGCACCTCACAAGTTACATAACTTGTTATTTATTTCGCTGGTTTCAATTTAGTATGCCCTAATAAGTTATCTTAGAATTAAAGGTTCACTTGAATTGTAATAGTGTTCAAACTCCACGTCAAAATAACACTTTGTTAAAGTCAAGTTAAAGATAATCCAACAGGTTGCAAGTACTCTTTTCATTAAGTACTGACACCAGAGATATCACAGTCTCATTCTCATTCTCATTTTCTTCATATATTTACAACCGATGCTTTGTTTATTCGAGTTTATTACATTTTTAAGGTAAAACACTTATTCTCGAGTGCAGTCAAATTAACTTTCATTCAACTAGTCTGACCCCCTTCATCATGAAATTACATGTGCTCAAATGTGCTACCTCTCCTTTTCTTAAAGAAGCTTAATCAAATTCTTTACATGATGGAGTCAACATGTGCTTAATTGAATAGCACTCCGAATTCCATGTTACTCATGGTTAAGGCCTAAAATCAATCTATATTTGATGAAAAAAAGTCCACTCTTCTTTCAAAATAAGCATGGGCAAAATTTGTTGCATGGAAGTCACATTTGTAATTTTTTTTGGGAAATTTTCATACACAACACACTATTTTTATTTATTTATATATCTAACAACTAAACTTTCATATTTACATTTATAACACTTTGGTGTCATAAATCTGTGCATAAAAAAGTGTATTTTACTTTTAAAATGTAGTAGTATTATTTTTCATGTGATATTAAAAAATTGAGTGTTATGCATGTAAATATGAAAATTTAGGTGTTAGATATGTAAATAGTGTTATTGTAGTAGCCCCACTTTCCATGCAAAAATCAACTGGATTTCTTTTAATTGGTCCAAAACCTTAAATAATAGGCTATGGATGCCCACTTTTGAAATTAGTCTAGCTTATTCTCTATATAACAAGTGTCATGTAAGAGAAATTCAATCATGAAGTAATAGTATTATTTGTGCCTGTGTTCAATTGCTCTGAAGATTTGCTTATGATTTTCTTTTTGGAGTTAATTTGAGATCTTTTTTTTTTCATTAAAGTCATTTTGGTGAGGCCTTTAAAACATTGTTAGTATTTGTAGTTTCTTGGCGGGAGTACAAAAGAATCATAGATATCCTCCTCTCATTACCCTTTGCATTGTTTCCCTACATACTGACAAGAAGATTTCGATCAAACCTTTCAAGCTTACAAAATACTGCATACAACTGCACATATAGTAATCATCATCCATCTAAAACTTTATAAAATCCCACCACAATACTCCATTTGATATTCGAGCAAATCTTGAAAGATTTGAAGAATGTATTAAGACATCAGCAGCAAGCTCCAAATTGTAGAGAATTCTTCTCACAGGCGAGTCTGGTAAGCTTATTTGCTTTGTGTATTCATTATTTGTTGATTACCAGGACAAGAGCTCAACCCTCATTCATTACAGCACCCCAAAATGCTTCCAATGATATAACCTTACCGACTTGAATTCTATCAAGTATAGCAATGATAATCTTAGTAATATCCTCAAGGATTTATGCAATACGGTGAAAAGGATCTCAAAACAAGTGGATGAATTAGTCCTTCAAGTTTATCCATTTCTTCTTTTAAAACCTTAAATCCAGTCTGACATAGTAAACCATCCCCAGCATCCCAGCAAACCTTCCCACAAATCAATTCTCTTAAAGAAACGTCACTTCTAAACCTAATATCCACATATAAAGTTAAATATCATATGCATGATTTCCAAAACCTACTCCGTTCATGACAACACCTGTTGAACTAACTCTAAAATGAGAAACACCTTGTCTTAAAACTAAAAATGATAATCGACGCTATTTTGTTTCTCCAATAGATGTAACCATTGTAAATTTGTTTAAGCTAACTCCCTCATAGGAGTTCTTGTTCAGTTAATTTTGGACAAGCTTCCTTCCAAGCTTTGTTTGATCATTGTTGATTTAAGCAAAATACCTTTTAAAATGGCTATAATAATTTAAATTATGTGGAGCAGAGTTCTTGGCAGTCTTGTTGTGTGCTGCACATAAGAATCAAATATCAAGCATGGACATGATAGGGATCAAGCATTTGAATACAATGGAAGGTTGGATTGAGATTCTTTATTACATGATTTGCCATCTCCTTCGAATAATTTGTGGTTTAAAAAAAAATCATGATAGAAATCTGATACGAACAAAGACGAAATTTCACAGCAAAATTAGGGCAAATAAAAGGCGTTGGCGAAACAAGACTCCCATCCCAAAGAAGCATCTTATCATCAAGGTGGAAAAAAAGATGGCACTGGAGCATATCATACGGCTCCCACATGATGTTATAATTTGACAGTACTTTCCATTTAATCAAAAAACTCGTAGTGTCGCTCATAAGTTTGAAATACAATCTTGTGCACATCCTTCGACAGCATCCGAAATTGTTGGTACCCTATCTTCAAGTCAATCTTGGAGAATACTACAGCCCCAAATAATTCTTCTAGTAGCTCATCGATCATCCAAATCTCTGCCAACTTTGTATCTTGTGTCTCTTCTATACTATGCAACTCGATCCCGAATACCAACCTTGCATTGTGAATCACCCTCTCTATGGTTTTGAGCTTCACCAAAGTCTTGCACAAATCAGGGTGAAGCATGATCATCTTGTCTCCTTCCTGAATACTCTACATCATCAAAATGAATCCCTTACAAATATTTTCGCTCTTCTCTAATTGTCACGTTCCCATCATTACTCTTGAATTACCTTCCACCTAGAAGGCCGCCGCCCCCAAAGACACTTGCACAGTTGGTTGCAGCTCTCCTCCGGAGTCCCACACCCCATATGTCCCTCCGGCCCAAATTGGCACGCCTTTCTGTTCCTCTTGCTGCCACTTGCTCTAACCTCCATATGTCGCACCATTCCCTCCAGATGCTACCACTCTAATCCACTCCCTACTCTTTTGCTCAAGCTCGTCTGCTACCGTTCGTTCCGGCCATTTGGATGTGACACTATTACTTCTAAGTGTAGTCGTTCAAGTATGCTACTGAATCCTTCGCTTGAGTTTGCCTGCTTCCGTTTGTTCCATCCGTCCAAATGTCGTGCCATTCCTTCGAAGTGCTGCCTCTCAAGTCCGCTTCCGATTCCTTCGTGTAATTCCGGGGATCTAGATCCGTCCATGACAACGGCGCTGCCTTGTTGCTGGACAAATCCTTCAAATTGCTGCTGCTTACGTCCGTTCATGACACCTTCGCTTGATTCCACAGCGGGGGGAGGCAGTTTTTGTTAGGTATGACTCATATCTACGGAGGAAGTTCTGCGGTGAAGAGGCGTGACTCTCAGTAAAGGAGTGTCACTTGGAAGTTAGTGGGTTGGGGTGAGCGAGGGCGTGTTTCGTAATTTATCCTCGGGTTTTTTCTATAAATAGATGTGTAATCCTCTGGATATGTAACTCCTCTAAAATAGTGAAATTCGCCGGCTTACTCCCGAGGACGTAGGCAATTCTTTGCCGAACCTCGTTAAATCTCTTGTGTTCTTTTGTTTTGTGTCGATTCTTGTTTTCGTTCTTCGTATTTTCATAACAACTGGTATCAGAGCGTCAGGTTCGAGAGAAGGAGATCGATGCAGGAAGAATTTTGAGATTTGATTTGCGGCAGAGAAAGGAGTTTGGTTCCGAGGCTGCAGAAGAAATTTCAGATCTGGACAGGAGTAGTTCGGATAGTTGAAGAAAAAGATCGCGCGGGCAAAGCAGTTCGTGAGTCGCGACCAGGCTTTAGTTCTTCGGCCCGCTGTAGAGAGGAGTTCAGCAACACACATAGGAATTCGCGACTTGAGGAGTTCGGTTCGGTTCTGCGAGGCTTCAAGGCGAAGAAGTTCCGGATCGCTGTTCCTTCTGCGTGGAGTTCGCGCGTCCAGGAGCGAGACGCATTGGAAGCATCAGACGGGGCCTGGGCAGATTTCGCGTGCTTCGCGTACAGTTGCCGGCAAGGATCGCGACAGTTCGGCTTTGAGGAAGTTCGCGAGTAACGCAACGCGTAAAGCAGGCAGCTTGCGGCAGTTGAGCGCGACGTTTCTCGGATGGTTCGTGCAGTTGGCGGAGGCGGGAGTTCACACGAACAGGAACTGCGACAGTTGCGTCGCTGCGAGCGGTTCCAGGAAGTTACTGCACGGCGGAGCAGTTCTCGCGGTTGGGAATCGGCGGCAATTTGTGCGAGCGACCGGGAGCTCGTGCGTGGAAGGAAGTTCGCGTGGCAGGCAGTTCGGCGCGAACCGTTCCCGCACGCGTGATTCAGGTGATTTCCCGCGACTATTCACGGATCAGGTGTCGCGAGCAGTTCCAGGCCACGCAAAGTTTGGAGGCGGTTCGGGCGGTTGCTGGGCAGAACGGTGGGAGGCGCGACGGTTCGATCATCGGGCAGTGCAGAGGGGAGGAGAAGGGAAAGGGAATCTTCTATTTTGCCAGAGGAATATTCCCTCCCTCCATACCTGGACTGCTGCTGCTTAATCCCGGGTCAAATTGAATTAGTTCAATCTTGGCTTGGCTGAAGGAACCGCAGGGAGGAGGCTCTGGGCTTGGCCTGATTTTCTGTGGAATTAAAGAATCATTGTGCCGAGGGATTAAAAAAGGAATTATTAATACCTGGAAGGTGCGGTGTGAATTTTTTAATTGCAAGCGGAGAGGATTTCTACAAGCAGAAGAGCTGCGCAGGAAATAAAGTTTCAGAAACAGAGGAGTTCGGCCGGTTCAAAAATCCGCGGAAACGAGAGGTTGTCCACCGCGAGCGGGAGCCTCGTTTTGCGGGAATCGCAGTGTTCAACCAGTTAAATTCGCCGGTTTGTCGCGAGAGATTTTGCGACAGGTGGAGTTCGGCAAGGTGCAGGTGGCGAGCAGGCACGATTGTTTTGTGAACAGGAGCTTCGTGAAGTTTTTCCTCGAACAGGTGCGAAAGGGATTCGTGACTCGCGGAAATTGCAATTGGCGCCGAGGTTACTGGTACGAACGTAAATCGTGTTCTTATGGAAAATTTGATTCACGAATCACGGTGAGAATCACGAGGAAAGTTCTATGACGTTAGCGGTGAAAATTTTTCGGTGCTTTTTCGAATTTATTTACGGAGTATTTTCTTTTGTTTGTCGAAGCAAGATAGGAAAATACAGATGCAGGATTAAATTCGGATGACAATGTCCGGAGCGAAAATTAGAGATAATGAAGTTCGATGAACCGGAACTTCGATTGTGCAGAACAAGCAGTAAAAGATTTATTGAGCACGACAGGGAATTTCGAAGGCTTTATGAGTTACTGAAACCCGATAATATGGAAGATTGAAAATCGGGAAGAGTTACAACTTCGAGCGGCAGGTACTATACGTTTATGTCTCGATGATGAGATTATGTATCATGTTATGAATCCGAAATCTCGGGAGAAGTATGGAAGAATTGAAATCTCGCGTTATGTCCAAATCTCGACGAATAAATCAGTATTCGAAGCGAAAGTCTGTATGGGTCAAGATGCGAGCGAGTGATCGATTTGTCACAAGACTTCAATGTCTTCAATCAAATAATCACGGATCCAGCACGACTGATGTGAATATTGAGGATGAAGACCGAAAGCAATGATTCTTTTGTGTTCGTTGCCTACTTCTTATGAACATCCCGTGACTTACTCTACATATGGGAAATAAACAATTAAAATTGATGAGATTGCTAGCAGATTGTTGGCTCACAACTAGCGGAAGCAAAATGCGAAGGAAAGTTCTCAATGGTAATTGTTTATATGTTAAGGGTAATCGGGATCGTGAAAGTAAGGAGGAGAAGAAAAATTACTGAAGGTCAAAGCTCTAAAGGCGAGAAGATTCGTTGCTTTAAGTGTGAAGGAACCTGGACATATAAGGAGAGATTGTCCAACGCTCGAAGGAGACTCGTAATGTATCTTCCAGTGGCCGCGAATATGGTGCAGAGTGATACAGATTACGGTGATAGTGATGCGCTTTCGATTACGACAACTCGGTTAAAGGATGGATGGATTCTCGATTCGGGATGTTCACATCACATAACACCAAACGAAGTGCGTTTTCTTCATACGCATTATCCGATTCTGGTTCGACCTATCTAGGTGATAATAGACGTTATAATATTGCTAGTATAGGTAAAGTCGGAATCCGGATGTATGATAGGCAGCTGTCGAACATTATGTGATGTCGGGCGATGTTCGAAGTTGAAAAAGATTTGATTTCCAAGCACTCTACACATAATCGGTTTCATTCCTAGAGCGGATGAGGATAGGAAACCATCGGATTGTTAAGGGTGCGCTGACCGTGATGAAAGGGAAGATCACTCGCAGTGTAACATCTATAAACCGTCGGGAGTACGATAGCAGAGTGGAGATCGCTTCGTTGGAACATATGATGAAATTGCGAGCAGAACTTCTGACCAAGCCGAGTTAGATGGTTTGGTGGCCCAACCCACGTGGTGTAAGAAACTCCATGATCTATTTCTCCTAAAGGGCCGGATATTCGCAAGGTGGAGATTTTCTCCTGAGGACCTGGATATTCACAAAGGTGGAGATGGTTAGATGTATTTTCTCCCGAGTGCCGAATATTCGTTAGGCGGAGATTTGTTTGGTAGACACGTGTACCGGGTGAAGCATTTCTCTTAAGGCTGCTTGATATTCGCGAGCGTGGAGAATTGTTAGGTATGCGCTCATATCTACTGGAGTGAGTTTCTAGTGAAGAGGCGTGACTCCAGTAAAAGGAGTGTCTCTTGGAAGTTAGTGGGTCGGGGGAGCGAGGCGTGTTTGTAATTTATCCTCGGCTTTTTTCTATAAATAGATGTGTAATCCTCTGGATATGTAACTCCTCTAAAATAGTGAAATTCGCCGGCTCACTCCCGAGGACGTAGGCAATTCTTTGTCGAACCTCGTTAAATCTCTTGTGTTCTTTTGATTTGTGTCGATTCTTGTTTTCGTTCTTCGTATTTTCATAACAGTTTTGTGTCAAACTCTGCGATCTTTTTCACTTCCAGGGCCGTGAATCTCCCCTCCATGGATGAAGTTATCCTTCAATGGAAGAGAAACACTTCTCATTTCAAATCTGATTTGGCTCACTTCTCCCTCTGATTTCTCCTCCGGAGCCTCTATTTTTTTTGGCTAAAATCACTCCAGATAGTTTTCTTATTGAGAAATCAGAACTCCTGTACACCTGTATGCTGCGATCGAGCCAGCTTCCCAACAACATCAACTAGAATCGCAACTTTTATTTTTGCGTGGTTCGGTCATGAAACTACTCCAATAGAAAATTTTGCTTGTGGCACCTGTAAACCGCAATCCAGCCAGCTTCCAGCAACTCGAATCGCGACCTTTTTTTTGTGTCACAGACGACTATACGGCGCGATCCCGTCGTTCTTTCAGAGATAGCTCGATTGTAATTTAATCATGATATTCATTCACGAGAGCAGTGTCGGCCACTGTATGGCGTGGTTCCTTCGTTGGCAAGTCTCCGCTATCAAAGATAATCTCGCGAAGAAAGATGTGAACAAGACTCGGTATGAAGGAACCACGCCAATATCTTTGAGCAGTCATCTTCTCTAACATCGATATGAAGTTTGGGATACCATCAGATCTTGATGAATTCAGTTGATGCACACAAGGCGACGTTAAAGTCTCATGAAGGACATTACGAGTTTTTGGTGATGCCTTTCAGCCTTACCAATTCTCCTGCCACATTGCAATCTCCCATGAATTTGTTTTTCGGTCTCGCCTCAAGAAGTTTGATTTGATATCTTTTGATGACATCCTAATCTTCAGTCATGCAGAGACAGAGTATATGGGATAACTGAGTATAGTATTTGAGGTATTGACAGAGCATCAATTGTACGCCAACTTGAAAAAACTTTCTTTTGTGCAGTCACATGTGGAGTACGTAGGGCATGTGGTGACCAGGCAGGGGTAGCAGTGGATCAATACAAAATCGAAGCTATGTTAAACTGGAATTTGTCAAGGAGAGGGCACTACCAAAAATTCATGAGAAAGTATGAGATGATAGCATGTCCATTGATCAAGCTTCTGAAGAAAGACAATTTCAAGTTGGGGGACTCAACAACACATGCCTTCGAACAACTAAAGAGAGCCATGGCCAACTTTCCAGCACTAGCACTTACAAACTTCAGTTGACCGTTTATGGTAGAGAAGGATTCGTCAGGGTATAGACTGGGAGCGGTGCTCATGCAGGACCAGCGGCCTACTGCCTATTTTAGCCATGTGCGAATGGCCAGGGCGAGGCTCAAGTTTGTGTACAAGTGGTAATTGATGGCTATTGTCTTGATTATTCAGAAGTGGCGTCCTTAATTGTAACGGAGACACTTTATAGTCAAGACATATTAAAGGAGCTTAATGTATCCATTAGAGTAGAAAATGGTGGCTGATGAGCATCAAAGGTGACTACCAAGTTATTTGGACATGCTTTTGAGATCCAGTACCACCCAAGATTAGACAATAATGCCGCAGATACACTATTGGGGTAGGTGGAACAATCCCAACTTACAATATTATTAGTATCTTTGGTCATAGGTTGGGAAGCCTTGATGCAAGAGACGAGCAAGATGAAGGGTTGATGAGGATCAGGACACAGTTGCTATATGATCCGAACAGTCATCCGTGATACATATTAAGGGGACTACAAGTACTCTACCAAAGACGATTCATATTACCGAGGGCATTTGGGTACATCCCCAAACTGTTGCAGGAGTATCATGACAACGCAATTGAACTCATAGTATATAAGACATACAATCAGCTATCTGCAAAGCTATATTGTGTGGAAATGTATACAAATGTAGAGTACATGGTGGCAAGGTGTGAAGTGTGCCAACGACATAATTATTTGACCGTGGCACCTAGAGAGTTACTGCAACCCCTAACTTTACCTAAGAAGGTTTGAAAGGAGGTGACGATGAATTTTATAGGGGAGTTGACATGAGCAGAGGGGTTTATGGTGATATTGATGGTAGTTGATTGTCTAAGCAAGTATGCACACTTTAATCCATTTATTCAGTCGCCATGGTTTTCCATTATCCCTGAAAAGAAGTGTTGATTAAATGGAAAGATCTGTCAGATTATGAATCAACTTAAGAACCTTTTGAAGCGATCTAGAAACAATTTCCATCATCCCTCCTTGAGGACAATATGTTTATTTGGGAGGGGAGCATTGATACATCCATATTTCCTGGATTGGCCTGGCCCTAGTCAGCCCAGTCAAACCAGTGGGCAGCCAACACCCAAGTGGGGACCCGCTAAGCCACTGATCATTAGGGATTTTTTGGTGGAAGTTTGAATGTATCTTAGGGAGTACATAGTAGGATAATTTGCCAGAGTTTGCTTTATGTTATATTTTCCCGCACTTTTTCCCTTTGGAGTCTTATTTCTAGCAACGTATAAGATTTGTGGAGAGAACATCTACCTCTCAAATTGTAGATCAATCTTGTATAGTATTGATACACCAATATTTCCTGGCCTGGCCTGGCCCTAGTCAGCCCAGTCAAACTAGTGGGCAGCTAGCACCCCTGTGGGGACCATCAAAGCCACTAATCATTAGGGAGTTTTTAGGGGAAGTTTGAATGTATCTTAGCGAGTACATAGTAGGATAATTTGCCAGAGTTTGCTTTATGTTATATTTTCTGGCACTTTTTCTCTTTGGAGTCTTATTTCTAGCGACGTGTAAGATTTGTGCAGAGAACATCTACCTCTAAAATTGTAGATCAATCTTGTATCTTGATATTTTGCCTAGAAATCAGTAAAATTAGCCATAATTTGGGTTTTTCATTTTATTTCATGTTGTTTGTTCGTTGATTTTGGTTCTGGTGTGAATCAGAACAACTATCATTACTTCTTTGTTTATTTTCCATTATAATCAGATTAAATTTTAACACATCACTTAGAATTGACGACCCTTGCTTGTTTCTATAAGGTTGAAAACTTTGGTAAAAACCTTATCTCATTCATTTATGTGTAGGGCTTTTATAGAGCCTTACAATACTTTTTACAAATAACCTCTTAACTTCTTTTATATTCCCTATTTACAATTAAAAACCTCAAAATAAGATACAAATTTCAACACTCCCCCTCAAGATGGGCAAAAGATATCCTCTAAGCTCATCTTATTACATAATATTGACAAATCTAATGAACTAAGTCCTTTAGTGAGATAATCAACCACATGCTCTCTAGTGGCTACATGATCTAGCTACAGTAGCTCGTTATTCAACTTTTCCTTGATGAAGAATCTTTCAATCTCTACATGTTTCATTTTATCGTGTTGCACAAAGTTATTGGCAATGCTGATTGCTGATTTTTTGTCACACCACAACTTCATTTGAGTTCCTTGATCCACCCTGAGCTTGACCAACAAGGCTCTCAACCACATCATATGTGCAACTTCCAAGGCCATGGCCCTATACCCTGCTTCTGCTGTTGACATTGCTATTACAAATTGTTTCTTGCTCTTTCAAGGGACCAAGTTGCCCCCTACGAACATGCAATATCCTGAGGTCGATCTTCTGTCATCTGCACAACTTGCCCAATCAACATCACAATAGCCCTCAATATCTACATGCACATTCTTCTTGAAGATCAATCCCTTCCCTGTTGCATTCTTCAGATACCTCATAATCCAATATACTGAGTTCATATGTCTCTTCCTTAGATCATGCATATAGCAACTCACCACGCTCACTGCAAATGAGATATCGGGACGCGTGTGATTCAGATGGATCAGACGACCCACCAATCACTATTATCTCTCACGATCGACTGGTTCTTCTGCCTCTGCGCTAAGCTTGGCCTTCTGATCAATTGGAGAGACTGTTTAAATTATGGTGCATCACTTTTGTGGAGCATCCTAACACTAGCAAAATTAAATTTAGATTCATTTCATTAGTTTTGAAAAAAAATTAAGATTTTCTCTTGATTTAAAATCAACTCCCGATCTTTCTTATCTTGACCTGTGAAGAGCAATGTTATTTTTGAATCCTCTAGTGATATTAAAAAATTTCAATGCATAACTTGCTTGAAGTTGTTGATTGCAATGGGTTTCCATCATGCTTCAGATATATAATCTTTTTTTTTCGTTGAGTTACTGCGTCAATGGTTGTTAATATTTCTAGTATAACGGCTTGCTGTGTGGTATCTGGGCTTTTTTAGTAATAACTTATTTTGTTCTTCAGTGTCTTAATAAGTTAACATTTTATAAATCATCAGGTTGATGGCTGCTTTATTGAAGGTTCAATTCATGAACGAGTCTTACAAGCTCTAAATCTGATGGCCTGATAGTTCATACAAGAAGTCAAGGATGAGGAAGTTCTTTTCTTTTAGATCTTCATCTAGTGGTGGAAATGACAACTTTGCTCCTTCAGAAGCGAACAAGAGCAGGAAGAAGATCAGTTCAGGCGTGCCTGAAGATATCAAAGATGAAACTTCCACACAGGAGAGTATCTGTAACGTTTTTAAGACTCCAGAAAACTGTGTTCTCAAGCCTCTAAATCAAAATTTGAAGGATGAGAGATCTTCTAATCCACATCTGCGAAGGAGCTTGTCTCTCACAGCTGAAGCTATTTGCAGCCATTCAAAGGAGGGAAGTTTTAGTTCTTCGAGTGATCAGAGCAGAATGATTTCCTGCTGCAATAATGATGAACATGTCGGCCGATATCCTCTTCGGTAAGTTCCATTATTCTCTAATTTCTATATTATATTGTTATTTTTTCTTACTTAAGCACTAAGAGTTTTCCCTACCATTTTTTGTTTCCACCTGTTAACCATGGATAGATATATATGACATCAGCTCTTCATGAAGTTATTGCGGATACATTTTCATTTTTTTTGTAGGTGTAAGAGCTACTTTTGTTAGATTTGTATATTAGTGAACTATTTTTTCTGTTGCGTACTTTCATTGTCAAAGCTTGTATATGGTGATTTCTTTGGAATTTCTTTATCAAGAAAGAAATCAATTTATATATTATCTCTGAAATTGATCATAAATGACTCCTGGGAGCTATAAATCAGGAACAATTTTTTATAATAAAAGGACTAAAATTTGATAAATTTTGAATCACATTTTTAATGTGAGATCATTTTTTTATTAATTTTATATAGTTGAGGGGTTAAATTGGAGAAATATACTACTCTGGGCAAAATTGTCTATGCTAGAATGATCGGGGGATTGTTTTGGGATTTAAACTCTCTTTCTAATAAGCAGAATTGAGGAATTGAATCTTACAATGGATTTTTATTGTTGCAGCAGCGATGGCTCACTTACTCCAGATAGATATGGATCAGTTGAAAGAGAGAATCTTTGGTTGAATGCTATTGAGAAACGAAGTTCTGCCAGTTCCATTGGAGTTCGTCAAAATTCATCAGGTTCTACATCGGCTTTCAGTTCTCCAATTCCTCTAAGGTGTAGAACAGCTCGTTCATCTCGCGTTTCTCAAAATAAAGTTCTCGACCTCTATATTGATGGAGAACATAAGGTTACCAAAGCAAAAGATGATTCAAAAAAACTTGTTTCTAAAACTGAGGAAGATGGCAATGTGGTTGAAAATAATAAATTTTCTATATTAGGAAGGCCACCGAGAGCTTTGTGTACAGCACCAACATCACCTCACTATAGCATAGACAATCGTCGATCATACTCGTTTAGGGAGATCAGAGATAAGCATTATGAACTCCCAAGCAAAGAATGGATAGGTGATGATCTCAAGCCTGCATTCCAGCAGAAATACTTGGAAAACAACAGTGAGGAGATATCCTTTCCTGGCCATCGGGAACGCGACTCTCGAATAAATGCTCCCATTGAAGACATTTATGAGAACTCGTCCGATGGGAATCTGGATAGTACGTCTCAAGGTTGCTCCTTGGATCTCATTCCAATCAATGGGACGTTCAATGGTAATTTGTTTTATGAACCTTTTGACCTTCATAGGAAGGTTTGTTTGTCAAGCAGAGGGTCTAAGACCTCTTCTAACGATGAGCTAATTAACTCTAAGCTTCAAGGGCATGCCACCAATGAGGATTTGCTTAAAAAACTGAAGGAGTTGGAGGAAAATTACTCTTTATTGACTGAAGAGGATCCCGAATCCGAGAGGTTTGGTTACGAAAGTTTAAACAAAGCAGCATTACTCAAGAAAGTAATGCAGCTCAAAGAAAATAGGAAATATTTGGCTGCCGAACTCTTTTCACAAATAAGGAGTCGATTGGCAGAGAGGTCTTTTGCAAATGAACATTTGAAGCAATCAAAGTTGGAGCTAAATATGCGAACTAGGAGGCTGGAGAACGAAAAGAATGAACTGCAGCTGAGTTTGGAGAATGAGCTTGATAGAAGATCTAATGAATGGTCATTAAAGCTTTCCAAGTTCCAGGCTGAAGAGCAGAGGCTGCGTGAGCGGGTAAAAGAGCTTGCGGAGAAGAACGTATCACTTCAAAGAAAAATTTCTTCATTTGAAGAGACTGAACTGGAAACAAGAAACAATGTAATGAATATAGAGATGCAGTTAAATGAATGCAGAGCAAGCCAAGATGAGCTACAAGCAGAAGGCCTTAATCTTCATCAAGCCTTGTTGGAGCTGCAGGAGCGCTGCAATGGTGCAGTGGAACAACGGGACCATCTTAAAATAAGATTCAAGGAGATAGAAAAGGAGAACATGGAGTTACAGAAGTTGGTGGGTAGATTACAAAGATCATGTAGCGAACAAGATAAAACAATCACTGGACTTAGACAGAGTTGTAGTAGCGAACTTGAAAAGATATTCTTAGAGGGAGATACTGATGTTGTTCAGCTACAGACAGAGAAAATAAGATTGACGGGTGTGGAGCAAAAGCTCAGGAGGGAGTTGGAGTCTTGCAGAATTGAAACAGAATCCCTGAAGAATGAGAATATTCGTCTTCTGAATCGCTTACAAGGAACTGAAAGTAGATATAATCCCTCATTGGTGAGGCTTAATGTAGAGCTTCATGCATGGTTAGAATGCTTAAAGATAAAGAGCTTGTCATTGCTTGATGATAGTAACCATTTCTGTGGCCAGCTGTTAGATTTAATTGCTTGTAAGCGGACCGAGAATTGCAAAAATGCTAACAGTGATTCTGATACATTTTCTGCTGTTGATCTGACTTTTAAGTATCAGGATTTAACAAGAGCAATAGGAAGTTTTAGAAGAAGTTTAAAAACAGTGTCAACGAGATTGGAGGAAAAAGAAAGCATACAAGCATCGCAATGCATATGTAGGAGTACAGAAATCGAATCATCAAAGCAGCAGGAGGGTCATAGATCTGAGGTTTGTTTTTCTTTTTTCTTTTTTATTTTTTAAATATATGTGAAGTTAAAATAAGATAGGCCATATAAATCTCTTGTTGAGAGTTGGGCTTTGAAGATGATCTAAAATATATAAGAAATTATTATAATATGTCAAAATAATCTTCTGATTGTTTATATGAAGCCATTTTAGTTGCAGAGTCTAGAAGTGTCAAATTAGTCGAAATAATCTTTAAATCAAGGCTGACGTAGTTTTCCATGGAGATTATTTCAGCCCATATTAAAAAGTCCAGGGACTAAATTGACAATTTATTAAAATTATCCCCTACAAAGAGTCGGGAGACTGTTTTTGACAGTTTTCTCAATAATTATACCTATAATTCTGCTGTTATTACGTTTCTTAAACTTAAATTAACCTTTCAGTGATGTACCTTCACTTACATCTTTGGATGTGCATAATTTTCCTCCGCTAATATTACATTAGCTTGTAGTCTTACCACTTGTCCTTAATTAATTTTGGTTAGATACTTAATTTAAAATTTTTGACCTGAGTAGTGATTCTCTGATCCAAATCTCGTTCTCTTAAGCAGTAAAGTTTCTAACGTACATTATTTCAACATTTTACCAACAGCTAAATACACGCACATATTGTTCGTACTAGCTTTCATTGTGCATTTTCTTTTTTCTTTTTTGCTTTCTGTTCTTAGATCTCCACATTTGAAATAATTTGTTCAGGATGACATGGAAGTGGAACTAAAGGCTGAAACTATATTAACTAAACTATTAAGAGAAAAGATTTATTCCAGAGAGCTGGAAATTGAACAATTACAAGGAGATTTGGCATCTTCAATTAGGAAATGTGATCTGCTTAGCACTGATATCCAGTTGCTAATGGATGAAGTCTCCAGCCTGAAACAAAAGAAAAGGGAAATGGAGATGCAGGTGAAAATTTTCACGCATTGCTTTAAACATAAAAGTTCAGTTATGATTAAGTTATATTTATACCCAGTGATTTGCAGTTTTTAAACTATTTAAAGGATTTGATATTGCTAAAATTTATAAAGAGTTTGCATCTCTAAATAAGATATCACTAAGTATTTCAATAACTCTTAACAATCTTGATCCTGCCATTGTTATGTTCAGATCTGCTCATATTCTGCATAATTTTAGGACGGATTTTTATTTACAAAAATAATGATATTGAACGGCGCAATAATACTTCTGATGATTGTAAATATTGGTGATGAATACAGATGTCAAAGAAAGATGAAAATTTCCTTCTGCTGCAGCAAGAACTTCAAACATGCGCGGAAGACTTGGCAGCTACCAGAAGCTTGCTAAAAAATTTGTCAGAGGAGAGAGATCACATCTGGGAGGAAATGAAGCAGCTGAGGGAAAAGAATATGATTATGGATTGCGAGCTTAAATCTCTACAAAAAAAGATCGAATTGCTTGATGAAGATATACTTTATAAAGAAGGACAAATATCCATTCTGAAGGACAGCCTGGGGAACAAGGCTTTTGACATTATTTGCAGTCCTGCCAAGAGAAGAATTTAAATTCAATAATCAGAGTAGGCTTCTGAATTCTTACATCTTTAACAGCTTACTGTTGTATTTAATGATTTATTTATTTCTATCAGGTTGCAATCTTCAGGTTTATGGATGCTGGTGCTCCTTCTGTGCGTTGCCTTTAAAAGTCCTACATTGGATGAACAAACGATTACACTGTAGGTCATTCTTACATTGGCTGTTCATATTCTGTTACACCATTGTTTTGGTTTTCATTTTCTTTCTTTTTTTGGATACCGTTTTTTTACTTTAGTTTCTATAAATCGAACAGCGTTGTTGTTGATAGATATATCGATCCATATGTTTTTTTTTTAGCTAAAGATAATATAATTTCTTCATGGACATTCATCAGTCTAAATCATCAAATCCCATTTCAGTTATGGGATCATTTGGTTGTTTAGGAGTTGAACAACTAAATAGTATTCATACAACTTTTTTTCTTTGGCTTTTACAGTATAGCATTCAAAATTTTCATATTTACCTATCTGACACCTAAACTTTCATAATTACAAATATGATATGAAAAGTAGCACTCATTATCACATTTTAATAGTCATATCTATCTTTTTCATCCATAGTTAAAGTGTTATGTGCTTAAAAATGAAAGTTTAGATGTGAGATGTAAATGCATAAGAGTTGGGTGATGTGTTTGTAATTTTCCTTTTTTTTCTCTTTTGTTTCATACGGCTACTTGGTTATCTTAGAAGTCATTATTGTTGAATAGGAATGTTTTCTGATAAATATTGAACTATGTGGATAAATTTTTTTGGTGCATTTACATACATACCGTACAATTCTTATGTATTTACATATCTACTACCTGAACTTTTTTATTTACATGCACAAGGTAATCTTTTAATATCACGTAAAAAATATTGAAAATACACCTTTTAACACTATTACGCCATCAAAATGTTATAAATGTAAATATTAAACCGTGTTAGATATGTAAATACATAAGAACTATGTGGTATGTATATAAATATATCTATAATTGTTTTCCTTTTTGTGCTTATGCATCCTTCTTTTTGCTCATACCAAATTAGTGATTGGAATGCATTCTCTTCTTCCTAAAGTTCTATAATATATTAATACATGTTTTATATTTGCTTAGAAATATTACTCGTCTCTTATGCATGTTTCTATTCAATTCTTCAGCCAAATCATCTAAACTGATTGACTGTACACTTTTAATCAAAAGTATGCTCTCAAATTAGTACAAAAAAATTATGTATGTCTGTCTTCTGGATGTTGGGACAATGACATGCATTACACCACACAGTTTGACAAGCAATGCGACATGTTTTGCGGTCGTCTGGACATCTGGTGGTTCTGATGTAATATTTTTTCCGTATTCGCACTTCTCTGAAAGGAAGTGTACATCCAACTTGTACACACAGTTAAAAAAAATAATTTTAAATATCTATTTATTATTGAACATAGCATTTCCAAATTTATAGATATAATTGATGTAAGACCAACCGATGTTTTCAGATAATCTCATTAACATATAAAAAATTAGGCCTATGAACTGAATTTAATACAACAATTTTCAGAAACATTATTGCACAATTATGAGGTTATCATTGACATTTTGTCAAACACTATTATTTTTTAAGCTTCGGTTGCTGAAAATAATTGGTACGATCTGGAAGCGAATAAAGGTGTGGTATACCATCCTAAATTATTGTTACGCTTCAAAATCTTTTTTTTCCACCTTAATTATTGAAGCTCTTCAAAGGGAAAGAGCCAATATATAAAAATTAGTTTGTTTAGTAGTTGAGCATCAAAATATAATATAATTGATTCAAATTAGGGGATTTACAGACGTGCCACACAATTCTTATGTATTTACATATCTAACATCTAAACTTTCATATTTACTTGTGTGACACGCAAATTTTTAATTAAAATATCAGTATTATTAGATTTTTAAATGTATTTTCATTCATAGATTTATGACACTAAAATATTATATATATATCATCCGACCAAATTTCAAGACGTAACAAAGTGGACATGAGAAACTGTTGAGCAAGAAATTTTCAAATTCTGATAGAGAGTCATCCAAAAGTCTGATTTCAGCAAACATAGTGTTAGACTGACCGACATGACGAGACAGACCCAATGGTACGAAATTTGATTCGATCCGAGTCAAATCAAGCTCAAATCAAGCCTTTAACCACTTTTCAAAGCTTTTCGGGCGTATTTGGAAAGTCAAACGGTTGTTGAATCTGGTGAGCTCTTGGTCGATTAAGCGTCTCAACAATACGAATCTAACGAGCCTAAGATCACTCAATTTCGACATTTAAGCTCTCAAATATCCATCTGGCATAGTCTGATCGAGATAACCTCTCTGGGCCGTCCGATCAGAGTGATTCATATTCCTCCATTAACTACAACGGAGATTCTATAAATTGAGGCCGACCCCTCTCATGAGGTGGGACCTTGAAGCCTTGAAAGAGTTTGAAGCTTGAAGAAGAGCTTGAAGTTTAAACCTTATTTGCGATCACTTTCTATTTTATGTATTTTATTTTAAAAATTAAAGCCACAAAACAAACTCAAAAATGATGTTTGTTTATTGGTTTATTAGTATTATTATCATTATTAGTTTGTTTCTAAAACACATAAGTTTTATTTTTAAAACATCAAAAACTCCGAAATTGTATTTTTGCTATTTTAAAAATATGTTTTTCGGAGCATTACCTGTGCAAGGCTCTGCCGCCCGCCACCTGCTGCTGGCTGCTGCACATTGGTCGTCAGTCATTGCTGCAGTCAGTCGCCTGCCACCCACCGCTCTTCGCTACCACCCATCTCCCTTCGCCCATAATCCGCTGCTAGGCTTCGCTAGCCTTTGCCCAACGCCCGCATTCGTCAACCCCTGCTACAGGACCACCACCGCCGCTGCCTTTCACACACTGTCGCCACCGACTCCTACCAGCTGCAACCACCTCCTTGCGCCCACCACCCGCCCGACCACAGGTAATGTTTCGTACGAAGCGAAGAAGACGTTCTATACACTTTGTGCGACAGAGCGTAATACTGGAGCACACGTGAACCCAACCATTTTATTAAAAAGTATAGTTTTTTAATAAAAAAAATAAAATACACATAACCAAACATGCTTTATATATATATATATATATATATATATATATATTAAAAACATATGCATCATGATTGTACCAGACATATTTTCTAAAAATAGAAAACAAAAAACAAAATAAAAAGATAGCAGACAAAAAACAAAAAGTAATCT
This sequence comes from Papilionanthe hookeriana x Papilionanthe teres, assembly GCA_022702705.1. Classification (NCBI taxonomy): domain Eukaryota; kingdom Viridiplantae; phylum Streptophyta; class Magnoliopsida; order Asparagales; family Orchidaceae; genus Papilionanthe; species Papilionanthe hookeriana x Papilionanthe teres. Next base: position 115,484,092 of record CM040432.1, read on the forward strand.
CAAACAGACCATTAGAAAAGTTGAAGTTCAATATCACCTCGTCACTGACCGCGCCAGTCACCATAGACCATCACTAGCCGGTCGCCGCTGATCATCATTGACCGCCGCCCCCAATTATTTCAAAAAGTTCATCCGCGCATCGACGTTGTAACTCTCAAGATTATGTAACTCTTTCTCACATGTGGGACAATGAACTGTATTTGTAATCTCCAATTTATAGTGAATATTCTTTTGTTGGGTCAGCCCTGTGGTTTTCCCTCATAAATACATATGGTGTATATTTTAGTTGTTTTTCTTTAATCTGAGTGTGTGTTGAACTCTTGTGCAATGCTAAGGCAATAATCCATTAGCCTATTGCTGCGAACTTTCTGGCACACATCAGTTTGGCGCCATATGTGGGAAACGAAGTCCCGCTTGACATGGACTTATGCTCTAAGAGGTTAAACCCCTACTTTGTTTCTCAATGATGTAAACCATACAACTGACAAAAAAATCTCATTTGCATCTTGAAGATCATCTCTGAAGCACTTCAATGTGGGGGGCAACATTCACTGCAGTCTTGAAAGGTCATTCACGTCAACGTCCTGGTTACAATTATAGTGAGGCAGTCTTCTTACATCCTATTCAGACAAAAAATCTTTCACAACTCTTCTAAGTTGGGGGCAACCTTCACTGCAATCTCAAAATGTTGTTTAGGTTAACGTCCCTGACACGACTGTTGTGGGATAGTTATCTCACATTCATTCAGACAACAAGTCTTTGAGAACTGGCTTTAGGCTGGGGGCAATCTTCATCACAAATATTGCTTCCTTTGCACCCCTCCCCATGTTGAGTTCTTCCTCAACTATGCCAAGAAATAGGTCTCTTCAAGATTCAATCCATGAACTATTTTACAAAATTGTGTGGAAAACACACTCGTCGGAAGAATAATGAATTCAAAAGCGGTAATTGATATATTTTGTTTTTTCGCTTGTCTGTTATCTTTGTCGTTTGTCTGTCTTTTTCTGTTTCTCTCTTTACCGGGTCATTTATATGACCCAAGAGAGAGAGATTTATTAGGAGAAGAGAATTATATGATGATCAACGGGCCGGCGACTCCTTCAAAAAATAAAAGAAAGAAAAAATGAACGGAAACAAGAAGATTGCGGAAGAAAATCTCAGAGGTCCAATTAGACAGTGTTGGGGGAACCTTCACTACACTCTCAAATGGTCGTTTAGGTTAACGCCCCTTACACGCACATTTCATTCAGACAACAAGTCTTTGAGAACTGGACTTAGGCTGGAGGCGATCTTCATCACAAATAACGCTTCCTCAACGCCCCTCACCATGCTGAAGTCTTCCTCAACTATGTCAACAAATTGATCTCTTCAAGATTCAATACATGAACTATTTTACAAATTCGTGAGGAAAGCACACCCTTCGGAAGAATAATGAATTCAAAAGCGGCAATGATATATTATTTTTCTCTTGTTTTGTTATCTTTGTTGTATGTCTGTCTTTTTCGGTTTCTCTCTTCACTGGACCATTTATATGATCCGAGAGAGATTTATTCGAAGAAGAGAAATATACGATGATCAACGGACTGACTACTCCTTCAAAAAATAAAAGAGAGAAAAAAATGAACGGAAACATGAAGACTGCGGAAAAAAATCTCGGAGGTCCAATTAGACAGAGTTGTGGATAACTTTAAGGCAGTTTTATCCTGCTTCTCCGCGAGATAACACTATGAAACAACATCTCGAGGATCCTGCTAGACAAGGTTGGGGATAGCTTTCAGGGTTGCTTTCGGCTGCTTCTTTGCGAGAGAAGACCGCAAAATAAAATCCCTAAGGTTTTACTAGGTCGGGTCAGTGATAACTTTCACGACGACTTTCTCCTTCTTCTCTATGAAATAAGATCCAGGAGGTCCTGCCAGGCAAGGCATGGGATAATTTAGACATTCTTACTCTAGAAAATTGCAGATCACCTGCTTTGTAGGGATGGAGATGTCAACTCCATCTATCTTCTTTGTCTATTTATGGGCTCAAAAATCTTTCATATTTACCACTAAAATAGAGTCTCCACACTCTTATTCTTTGCCTATTTATAATAATAATAATAACAATAATAACTGAAAATTATATTAATTTTCTTATCCTTCTGACTTTCATCTTATGATGTTCCAGATTCGATCTTACAGACTTTCACCTTCCTCGTTTCAAAGTCATTAAAAAAAAGTGAAAATCGAATTTCGCCCATCCAGCTTTCCCAAATCTTCCGCCGTTCCGCCCGCCATTCCGCCATTCCGCCGTTCCGCCGTTCCGCTGTCCGTCGTCTCCAATTCCCCGCCGTTCATGATTCTCTACCTCTTCCAATTTGCCGTTTCAATTCCGGTCGTCCTTCAGCGTGAGGATGCAAAAACCAGCGTATATACAAGGGTCCGTTTGAGCTTATTTGGTGCGGTATCGTTTAGAAAGTGCTCCTCGCCTGTTTGGGTAAACCGCGTTTTGATAGTTTATGCGTTTTTAAAAAGCTGAAAATAGTGTTTTCACGCCGCACCTACCTAGATGCTGTGAGAACTTTCTGTCTGCGATCTAACTTTTCCAAAAAAAATAAAAATTTATAATAGCTACAACACCTAACTCATCAGCAGATTATTCAATAAGCTGCAGCTGCCCCAAACAGACTCTAAATCAATTCTTATATTTCTAAAACTAAAACTTTAATATTCCACAAATCACTCAATTTATTGGTGTTACATTAAGAATATCATGAACACGTAAGGTGCTCCTCATTCTCATATTTTCCGGTACGTAATCAATAAATTATCTTCATCTTACACGAATCCCAATGACAAAGATGTATGTCGAGACAAATTTTTATGCAAAAAAAGTTCAAACTTTGATAAAGATTCGTCTAAAAATGTGAATTCAGTAAACTTACAGTCAAACAGACCGGCACGACGACACGGACCCAATGATACTGAACTCGGTCCAATCTAAGTCAAATCAAACTCACATCAAGCCATTAAACCAAATTTAGAATAATTTCGGGCATATTTGTTGTGAGATTAAACAGATGTTGAATTTGGTGAGCTTAAAGTCGAATCAAGTGTCTCAACAAGATGAATCCAACAAACGTAAGATCATTCAATTTTGACATTATTAAACCTATCAAATATTCATCAAATACCGTATGAGCAGGGAAACCTCTCTGAACTGTCCGATCAGAGTGGTTCATATTCCTTCATTAACTACAATCGGGAGAGTTGAAATTTAGAATCACCTCGTCACCTATCACCACTGACCATCGTCGTTGTAACTTCGAAGAGTGTGTAACCCCTTCCGGCCATGTGTGACGAGAAACTGTACTTGTAATCTCCAATTTTTAGTGGATTTTCTTCAGTTGCCACTACCCAGAGTTTTTCTCTTTACACATTTTCAATCTTAAAACTTATGGTGTCTCTACTAGTTGTTTTTCTTCATTTTAATGCGTGTTGAATTCTCGTGCAATGCTAATAAATATAATTTCATATATGCAATAAGTAAAATTCAGGTGTTATAAATGTAAATACATATTTGCATGTAAATCTTTCTAAATTATAATATTCCCCCCCTGCTCACAAATATTTTAATACGGAATTGGTCGTACTTTCTCCACTTGTAAAATTGGATTTGTTTGGCAGTCCTCTATTAATGTCATTCGGCAATTTTTAATAATAACATTTATTTTTTATTTTTGGGGCATTTACGTATTTAGCACCCTAATTTTATGTATTTACATTTCTCACACCTAAATTTTTATATTTACACACATAACACTCAAAACTTTAATACAACATCTAAAATATCACTATCATGAATTTTTTAAAAGACAAATATATCTTTTTTATGTATCGATTTATAAATATAAAAATTTATGGGTGAGATATGTAAATACATAAAGATTTTTTTTTTATTATTTTTTAATGTAAAATTTGTTAGTTAGCATATCAGTTTTTGGGAACATGTGGTTGGAAAATCTATCAGCCGACCTAATCTCAAAGAAATAATTTCAGCTCACGTAATTGACTTTGATTCTTCTACCATGCACGCTAAGTTGTCATTAATTATTCATATATATATATATATATATATATATATATATATATATATATATATATATATACACTAAAATGAGAATTGTGAATTTTAGATTTGCGGTCAGATGAGAATTCTGATCATAAAAATTAGATTTTGAAGTGAAATTTCATTTTTGAAATAGAAATTAGACTTCGTATTGAAAGATGCAGTGAAAATTCTTAACATCATATAAAATATTTCATTCTAAGAATATATTTCGAGGCGTGCAATTAATCGTGTAAGGGGCTGTGGAGACGAGAAAGATTAGTTCTATGATTGACTTCATAGTCAGAAACAAGATATAAAACAAATATATCTGTGGAAAGGTTGGAGTAGCAATAGTTATTGACAATATTAGAAAGAGACATCAGAAAGTCTAAATAAACCATTAGAATTATTTTTTCTTAATATAAAATAACGACTATTTTTCAAAAATTAACTGATTTTAATTTTGACTCGAATAAATGGTAGGCCAAAAGAACCAAACCTTGAGACAAAAATTTTGGATCAAATTTCAGTAAACCCGACAACAGCTAAGCTTGAAATCAGAACATTAACAACTTATGGAGGATGCTAGAGCTATCAAAGATCTATAATCTGTCTTAAATTTTTTTTGGAATATTTGGAGATAATATTGTCTATCACCATAGCTACTCGAAACTCTGCACGAGTTTATTTCTTTCATAGTTTATTTTTCAAGTGGAATGTCAATCATTAATCTATTTATATCCGTAAACCTCATCCGTGATTAATTGCACAGCTCGAAATATGTTCTTAGAATGAAATATTTTATATGATGTAAGAGATGTCACTACACCATCTATTGTAAAATAGACTTCAAAATAGAGGAAACAACGACAACTTTTACATCCTATGAAATATATTCTTTTAAGAAAATATTTTGTAGTGTGAAGTTAATCATGTAAAGGATTGTGGATGAGAATGCTTAGTTCTACGATTGGTTTTATAGTTGGAAACAAAATACAAAACAAATATGCAGTGTTGGAGTAGCTATAGTTGTACACAATATTCATAAGAGACGTCTTAATGGATTTAACGATCTTCAACGTACCTAACTGTTAGATATTATAGTGTTTACATTTTTATTATTTTACCCTACTTAAGGGTAGTTTAGTCATATTGTCTACTAAGGATAATTTAGTCTTCCTACCTAATGTATATATATTTATCTTTTACTCTTGTAATGAAGGATTGATGCAATTTAAACCCTAGCCACTTTGTATTCTCTCTTCTTCTCTTTCACTTTTTCTTTATTTCTATTGCATTTCTTAAACACTAACATCAGTATGAAGTTAACCGATCCAATTTCGATCTGATCGGAGGTCAGTTTGAAAGAAATTTGATCCAAAATTAATTTTCTAGCGAATATCATTGTTTTTGCTAAATGAAATCAAGTAAATATTGTAAGTTCGAATTTACTAAGTCCTGAATGATTTAGATCCAAAGAACAATTTGTCAACATATCCAACACCGAAACTATAATTTTTTACGTACATACCACAATTATGTGTTGCATGTCTGACACCTATTCTGCGATATTTTTATACAAACCACACATTTCTTTTGTATCACTTATATAACACCTAAACTTCAATTTTTACACAAAGGGATAGTTTCATGAAACTGAGGGAGGGATTTACGCGATCATTTGTTTGCCGTTTTAAAAGGGTGACATAAACACTTAAATTTCTTTTATGCTTTCTTTTAAAAGCCAATATTCTGCGACATAGAACATTGAGGATCTCACAACCAACTTATAAAATTTTCCTTTAAGTCTAAGCGGTATTTTCTATCACACAATAGGCTAGAAGTATTCCTCTACTTCAACCAACCAACCTGAAATCTACTAATCATATCCCCATCTATATCGTCATCACTTTGAACAAGAGACCCGAGATAACTAAAACTTTCAGTTTTTAATGATTTGTTCACCCGCAGTTATAACTCTGCCACAAGAGCTACTAACACTAAAATTACATTTCATGTATTCAGATACAGATCTACTCAAACGAAAGGCATTTAGATTCCGATGTCGACGTCCATAATTTAAGTTTTTACTAAAAACTTTCTATTTCCATGTCCACAAGGAGGATATCACCAGTGAAAAGTATACACCAAGATACATCCTTTTATAAATGTCTAGCAAGAGCGTCCATAACTAAAGCAAAATAATATGGGCTCGAAGCTGATCCCAAATGTAATCCAACTAAAATAGGAAAATATTTGACCACACCTAAACCCTAAACCATAAATGCATTCTTCAAAAAACATGAAAATAAAAAAGAAAATGAAGAGGCGAAGTTACCTTCTTCGATTGTTTTGGGTAGGAGAAGCAAAAGAAGGAGAAAAATGGGAGTTTTTGGTCACTGTGAGCCGTAATCGCGTTGTTGCATTCCTAGCTAGCTCCTATTGCCACTGTATTGCAAGAGTTTGGAGACGAAGACAATGGTTTTGGATGAAGCAAAGAGAGGTTGGAGGGACATGCAAGGGTTTGTGTAGAGGAGAGGGGGCTCAGTGAGAGAGGAGAGGGTTTCGGGTAGAGAGAAGCGAGGGGAGAGGGGACTAGGACAAGACCGAGAGTAACACGATTTTTGGTGATATAAATGATTCTTTATGACGGCTTATAAACAACTTTAAAGTCGTCGGTTAATAACAATATTACCGATGAATATTTCCATCACTTATTAAAAAAACACATCGATAAATATCCCGCTAGATGATGAGTTCGAAGATAACCGACGAAATATGGTCATCAGTTAATATTTGCTTATAACCATGGTATATTGCATCGGTAATAATTAAAACAGTCAGAAAAAAATATTATTGTTGATAAACGACATTATTTTCTGTAGCTATGTTCTCGCAAATAACCCAAATCATAAAGCATTACTAGACCATCAGAAAATAGAATAATTTTTTCAATGTAAATTAGGTCGTCGTTTTTGTTGCTTTTTCCTGTAATGAAATTCAAGATTTCATGTTTGAAATCTTATTAAGGAAAGACATACCTTGCCGACTTTGTAGCTTCTTTCAAATGACCTGTATATGTATTGAGGGAGAACGACACTCTAAAATATCATTTATTCTTTATGATATCATTTATTCTTCATGACATTAAAAGAATCAACTTTGTACTAGTTCAAAAAATTACCTGTATAGGTTATCACTTAATTTTTTTGGAGAATTAGAGCAAATGTTTGTAACACAATTTGCCAGCACACAAAAATCACACAAGAACTCCAAAGCTTTTTTGAAGATCCACCAGAAGCCTCTAGAGAGCCTCAGAAGCTTCATCACACTCTTCCATTGAGAGATATTGGAAGTATTTGATCTCAAGACACTCGATTTAACTATAAGCTTGGTAGATTCAAATTTCGTTTGCTCTTCAATTATGCACTGAAAGCTTCTAAAAATGATTTAATAGCTTTTGTCTAGGTCTGATTTGACTTGGATTTGTTAAATTTTGATATCATTAGGTTCATCTCATCGAGCCGGTCAGCTTAACTGTAAGTTTGCTAAAATAAAAGTTGTAAATCATTTTTAATTGCATGCATCAAGGTTTGTGTTGTTCCTCCATTTGATTAAGTACAATATATCTCACCAAAATATTTATTTGATTAAGTACATATCTTGTAGAGAATTCGCATTAAAATCTATCAAAATTAAATTTATCTTTATTAAACCAATTTCTAGTCAAACTCAACACTTGATGAGACAAATCTAATGATACTAAAAATAGTCTTCAAATAAGCCCACACTAAACACCTGAACCAAAGTTAAAAATTTTATGACGCTAACTAGAGAACTAAACGACCCATCAATATTGTATCCTTACATTCAAAATGTCTCTCAACAAGCAAATCCAACGAATTAAAGATAATACAATTTTAACATATATATATATATATATATATATATATATATATATATATATATATATATATATATATATTATTTTTGGGTTGTTAGGGAAAATAGTATTAAAATAATCTAATCCAATATAATATAATTTTTTATTCAGCCCTACCTTATGCATCCCATGACCAACAAACCCCATTCAAAATTGGATTAGATAGTCCAACTTAAACCACCTCCACCAAAAGTTTGAAAAGAAAAATCTGTTCTTAGTTCAATTCAACATCATAGCCTTCTGTGATTAACTTAATAACATTTATTTACTTGTTAATTATATTAATTATATGGATTAAACATAGGTTTAGCTTTTTAGGTTTATTAATTTACTTAACTTTTAATGCACAATATATTGTTAATTGAGAAGGTGGTTGTATAACATATCATTATCAAGCGACCTAATAATAACCAAAAGATCAAAGATAGACCAATAAGATTTATTAAGATGTGATTACTATAAAAAATTAGTGTTATATGATTTGCTAATCTTAGTATTCAAACTTTTGTTTTTCACAATAACGAGTCAACTAATTTTACAAATAAACCCAACCAAATAAATTTAAATCCACATAAGAATTGTTGGGTAGGAATGTAAATGCGCCCTCGTTTAAAACAACATAGTAAGGAGATATGCAACATAGACAAGGATGATTTACGAAGAAATATTACATCAGCACTTCGCACGTAGAGCTACGTGCGGAGTCTGATCTCAGCCGCACATCAAGTCCATATGAACCGTTTTTTTTCTTTTTGTAAAAAAAAAAAAAAAAAAAAAATACAGTGAAGCCCATATAAAATACATGAGAATTATGCTGTATGTATGTAAATTTCCCATAGGACCATACAAGAAAAGAAGAACAAACGAAGGGAACTTTATGCAGAGATTCATAAGATAAAAAGCTCTGCAAATAGTCCCACATCACATAATTATTAAGTGCTTATAGTAACCAAATAAAAACGAAAAAGCATCAGATAATGCATTTGAAGCACAGATGGTTATGTTTCATCAATATTCAATATCACTTGAAAAGATTTAGCCAACTGTTATTACTGTATTATACATCTTAGAGTGAAATAAGTTCAGAACAAGCAATACAGCTCTATGCAGAGAGGAGAGATGATTCAAACTTCTTGAAAAACTACCAAACTCTCACACCTTTTGATCCAAAAACAAAAGAAAACATCATCAAAAGATGCATCTTTGATCATTTCAAAACTATGTTGTTGATGTTAGCTTTACTAGAAGATTTAGAACCCATTCATCTCCAGCAAGTAAGTCCTCCGCTTCAACAGTGCCTTTACAGCAGCCCTGAAAGGCCCATCGAATGCCCCGCTAACGAATGCCTCAATCTCCTTCCGAGTGCTACCCTGACAGCCACCGCTGCAACCTGTGCTGCCGGCGGTGGCTGCACATCCATCATTTGAAGGCCTGATTGCAACCAAAGTAGCTCCTTGCATCCCCATTCCCTCAGGCAGCTCCAGGTAAGGAGCATATCTCAGCTTCATATTCGATGCAGGCACCTGTGTTCGATTAGCCGATGCTGAAGCCGCCAATGGCTTCTCCCTGAAATCCCTAAGCTGCTCCTCGCCCATTATCAGCGTCCCCTGCCCGTCAGCATCAGTAAGAACCAAGCTTCTCAGTGTAGGATGATCCTTAATTATTGGCTTAAGAAGATAATGCCTGGTGGAAGCAGCAATCAGCGAGCTAATCGTCCATACAACGCGCAATTTAAGTCCGCCGTTCGTATAAAATGACTCTGGTATGCTACCATTGTCCTCAGCTGAAGGAGAAGAATCCTGATCACTCAAATTCAGTTTTCGTTCAATCCTGGTTCCTCCAAGTATCACACAATTTTCGAGCGTGCTTCCAAATTCCGCTCGCCATTTGAGCACCACGCCGTCCTCAGTGCCAACATCGCCCGCCGGAAGCTCAATTCGGAGATTGCGGACGTGTGTAAAGTTCTTGAGGACTTGGGCTGGAGAGTGGTGGGATAGCTGGGGGAGGAGGGGCTTGTTTGAGCTGCCTGAGTTTTGGAGATTGTGGAATGGTTTAAGAAAGGTGAGAAGCAGGATTTTAAGAAGGTTGGAGAAGAGGTTTCTAGGCTTTGAGGATGAGAGGTTTAGTGAGTCATCGGAGGCGTCGCCGTCCACCGTTACGACGCGGTCGATCTTGACATATACATCATGGACAAGGGGGACAAGAGAGTTGAACCTCTTGGAAACAGCCGCGCAGCGGCCGAGAGCACGGATGTCGGCAACATAATTAAGGATTTGGAGGATAAGAGGGTCAGGAATTCGATCGAATTGGTCCTCTTGAAGGGGCGAATCGGCATGGATTCTGGATTTTGATTGCATTTTGTGGCTTAGAAGGTAAAATTTGTAGCTTTCAGTGGCTGAGATAGATTAGTAGAAGCCTGTTGGATGTAGAGGATTCCTTCTTATGAGGTTGAAGAGAGACAAGCCAAGGAAGTATTGAAAGATGAAGGGCTGAAAGCCAGTTCGATTAAGCAACCTGTGACAAATCAGACAAAAACTAAGAACGCAAAGCAAGTTCATTTCGGATTATTTTTACATCAAATATCAAAAAAATTAAAAAAAAATCCTTGATTTAGAATTGCAGAAGAGAAGGATTGCAATTTGTGTGATCTTTTATCGGATTCTTAAGAGTTTCTTAAAATTAATAAGCTAAAGAGAGCAAAAACGACTGCTGAAAGCCAATAAAACCAAAAAAACCAATCTGACTAATCAATCTGAAGTAAATGAGATGAACGCCTACACATCAGAACAACACCAAAAGCAGACAGATCCCTCATTTTGAAACCCTTTTTTTTTCCTTAAATTTTGCAAAAGAGAAATCATTTGATGATGAAGAAGAAAATTTCCCAAATGCAAAAAGTTGTGTCCTCAAATCCTACAATACCATAAATCAAAGCATGAGAACATTCAACCTTTTCAGCACCTCACCTCCTCCAAGGTCAAATCTTTGACCGGAAAACCGCCATCAATCGCCGGAAAATCACTTCCATCCCTCAAATTTCACCGCAGAAACTTCAAAAATCTGTCGATCTGAGCCGCTTCAAATATCTATTTGACCACGAAGCTTCAAGGGGAGGAGAGGACGAAGACTTGGGAGCTCGAGAAGAAGGGATCAGTGCACAAAAGGTAGGGATTTGAAAGGGAGCGGAGCCTCAGCTCGCTGTCAGCCTCTCGGTCTTCTTTATGAGAGCTTTCCGATATTCTACTTCGCAAATCCGGCCCATCACTGTAAAGAAGAGATCAAACGGCGCCGTTAGGTTCTCGTCGTCTTCGGAGACGAGAGATTAACGTCGTTTAATCAGCTAGAATTGGGTCGACTGGAAGGGTACAAGTGGCGAACGGAAGAAATTTTTTGAGTGGCGTTTTACATTATTTATATGTTAGCATCTAAACTTTAATTATATATATATATATATATATATATATATATATATATCATTTTATTTATGACTGAAAATATATATTTTAACATCTTAAAAATTAGTAATTATGATTTTTTTAGTCTTAAATTGAGATTTAATGACATAAATTAAAATAAATATATTTGGAAGATGAGAGTCACGTCTAATTTTATTGAAAATGAAAAAAGATTCAACCAAAAACTTAAAACAATACCGTCAAATACACACACACACACACACACACACATTCAAGAAGAAATTACGTAAATTCATAAAAGCGAATCACAGACAACATAAAACGTAATCACGAAAAAGAAACAAGAGTTCCACTCGAATAGCTTCAGCATACCAAAGCAAAGTCAGGAAAAACACATCTCCTATTAGCAACTACTCACAAAATCACCAAACAACATCTCCAAACATCAGCATCAAAATAAAGGCCCCCCAATCATCTACACCTCTAAGCAGTATCCTCAATATAAAACTCAAAATCATTCAAAAGAACAACAATGTATTCTTGTAACTAGATATCCGTCAATCAGCAACAATCCAAACAATATCCTTAAAAATAAAGCTCCAAAGATCAAGAAAACAACATCTAGAAAACTTGCATAATCAAATCGAGCAAAACAGGAGATTTTCAATATGAAACCAAAGAAAGCAAGCACAAGCCTAAAAAAAATATCACAGTAAAATAGTAAACCACAACAATCTAAACAAAATAAAAAAAGGAATGTATAAATAATAATAAAAATAAGAGCTTAGCCAAATTCAAATCCATAACCAAGAGAATTCAATGAAATTCATTGAAAATAGAATCTCAGTAGGTTGATCAAACAACAATTCTCTCAGACAACATATTCTCTAAGACAACTAAAAAAACAATAAATCTTACAACCAGCAAGATCAAATGCACATAACCTCAAAAACCCACCCACGAAATAATCAGAGAATATCAAAAACAATAACTCAAATATAAGTTTAAACTTCATTAAATGATTGAAATAAAATTCCATCTAAATTTAATGAAACAGTTAAAATAGATGAGTGAACCAGAATAAAATATCTAAGAACAGTTAAAACTCAATATTAGGATAATATATATCATAGCACAAGAAGAAAAACAACCTCAAAAAAAAAGAATCAAGAGTATGAACCACATAATCAATTAAACATCCAAAAAATTAGAAAATAAGAGATTAATCAACATCTCCTTAAAACAACTATCATAAAAATATATTAAGGAACAATCAAAGACAACCCATGCTTAAATTTTGTTTTGCTTAAAATTCTTATATATAGTATTAAAATAAAATTAAATAATTTGATTAATAAAAAATTTTGAAACCCTAATTCATCACCCCTCTTCGGGTGCCATAGTCATCATAGGGATTGCTAACGATTATTGCTTTTATAGAGGTGTCATTTTTTTAGCTTGTTTTAATATATTATTTGGTCTTAAATAGTTGTAGATATTTCATGAAAAAATTATGCGTTAATGTTAAAAAATTTACATTTTAGCTTTGCACAAAGATTTTGCACACGCACATTGAAGAACACACGACTCCAAAATTTTTACATGAAAATTCCTTTAAAAAAAAAAAGAAAAATGATGAGATTTGATTCAATAGGAATAATCCATTCAATATTTGAATTTATTGAGTTTCACTCTTTTCTCTAACTAGAGAATATTTAACTATATAATTAAAAAAAATTGTTGTCCTATTGTTACAATAGACGTTGACACATAATAAGGCAAATTGAGGGTGTGTTTGTAACAACTACAATTTATTAAAAAACTGCTACGCAGCAGTCATGTCAGGAAGCTACTGTGCAGAAGTTGTAGGGAAACTGCGCGTTTTTTTGTTTTGTGCAGTTGCATAGTTGTAGTTGTTTATGATAAAAAAATATATTTCTGCCCCTGTACTGTTGTGTTGTTTATAATAAAATCAGTCATGATTGCATATTTCATACATAAAAACAGATATCAAGTTTGAATATTACATAATAAAACTAACACCTCACTAAAGAATGAGTAAGAAAACAATTAGAATTAAATATTAAATTATTAAAATAACAATTAAAATTATCATAATATAGAATTTAAAATGCAGACAATTAATTTCACGAGAAAATCTCTGCTCCGACAAAACTCTCTTCGTCTGATTACTATCGGATGTGGAATGATCAAATTGCTCCAACAATAGCAACACATTATACACAGTGGCCGCAAAGCAACAATATCAACCAATCATACTCAGTGGTTGCAAAGCAACAATAGTAACCCATCAAACACAGTGGCAGCAAACCACCAATAGCAATTACCCCTTCATGAAACCTTCATATGTCACAGAAAAAAAAAAATGCACTTATTATATGAATTTCATAGAATGCTCATACCACCGTCCATTGTCTAAGCCTGCAGCCACCAGCCCAAGATGACCAGAAACCACAAGGCCTAAAAAGAAATGCACTTCATATATGAACCAAAAATCATAAAGAGCAAAGAGCCAAAACTACATTGATCTAAAAATTTTGAAATTTCATAGAAAAAGGATATGCAATATGGCATTTTCCCCTCTCTAAATTCATTTTCTTCATAGAGCGTCACAAACCGCAAATAGCAAGCTAGAGACTACAACGAACCAAAAACCGCAAATACCTAATAAATTCCAAATTTCACAATAAAATTGATATGCAATCTGATGTATTTCACTCCTTAGATTCTTAATTTCTCCGTACAACAAAGTCCAAATCTGCAAGACAACAAAGTCACACACATCAACCACAAACCATAAATTTCTCATTTAGACATTGACTATAAATTCATGGAAAATGTCCTCATAAATGATCCATTTTTTTGGAAGTTTTAATTTGAAAATTAGTATCAAATGAAAAATTAGTATCAAATGAAAAAATAATAATAATAATAATGAATTTAAAATTTCACATTAACTGTTAAAAAAAACTCAAAGCATTCGTAATAATATGAAATAAAATAATAATTTATTACATATTTATATTAAATATAACATTTTAAATTCATGGTGTAGAGAGAGAGAGAGAGAGAAGGCAGATTTTTTTTTTTAATATGATTAGTTAACCAATATATGATGTTATTGGAAATGGTAAATACAAGTAATTATATCATTTATTTTTTTGTTTATCCTAATTCAATGAACATAAAATTTACCTATTTATAGGGGAGATTGAATATTTGTCACCCTCAAAAATAAATAAATATATATATATATATATATATATATATATATATATATATATATATATATATTATTTTTATTATTTTTTTCATTTGTGACCTATTGGTAGAGCATACTATTTGAAGGTCGTAAGTTTCCTCAGGTCACAGATTTGAATCCCACCAATTTACCAGTAGTAAGAGCTATCCTTAAATAATTAGACACATCAGAATTGTTATGAGCTATTATAATATATATCGAGCAACCATTATTGAGAGTTATATTATATCACTCGAAGAGTACAAACAAGTTCATGTTGGTAGAATGGGTATTATTATCAAATCATGCGTGTACGGAATGAATAAATTTAGGGGTGTAAACGAGCCGAACATGAGCTGTTCGGCTCATTTATATTTCGAGCCTAAAAAGTGTGTTTGTGTTCGGCTCGTATGCCTAACGAGCCGAACACGAGCTGTTCACGAACAAAGAACCGTTTTGACAACTCTAATCATGTAACCGTAAGATGTTCAGGGTTGTGGGAAGATTTAAGGATTATATTTTATATTAAAACATCATTTGAATCTAATTTAATAATTTTAATTGATTATAAATCTTTAAAAATTTTTAAAAATATTTCTCATTAATATATATATATATATATATATATATATATATGTATATATATGTATATATATATATATATATATATATATATATATATATATATATATATATATATATATATATATATATATATATATGTATGTATTTAGATACATACATACATACATATGTATGTATGTATATATATAATTGAGAAATAGTATTTCGAGCCAAAACGAGCCGAACACGAACGAACAAATCTTTGTTCGTGTTCGGGTCGTTAAGTCTTGTTAACTTAGCGAACGAGCCAAACACGAGCTTCTTAACGAGTCAAACACAAACTGTTCGCGAATAACGAGCCCTTTGACAGCCCTAAATAAATTCATGAAATCAACCTGCTTCTTCAACCAGAATTGTCTAAAATGCCCCAAAACATTAATAAATAGTATTGACTATATATCACAACGGTTAAACAATTAGACTCCATTGTCAATTTTGTCATTAATTAGCTTCAATATTTGTGCCCATCGAATTGAGCCCAACACCATCAATGGCTGAATCTAATTCGTATCTATAAAATAAAAATGAGCAAATTAATTGTTCATTTATTTTAAAACGAGCAAATTTAAATTTCACATAAGAAAATCGATTAAAATAAAATATTATTTTAATCGAACTCAGTGAACATAATAAAAATTAATAAAAATAAAATTGAAAATATTTAATATATATTTAATTTTTAATTAATTAAATACTACATAGGGTATTTTGATTAATTAAAATTAATTATACAATAATATGAGATGAAATTTTGAGTCTTCATTTCCCCTGTGATCAGGGATGTTCTTTAATTTTTTCAAGGTCAGAGGGTATCTCTAATATGAAAAACCCTAATGTTTCTGTCCTTATCGTTGTGATTGTCATCATGAAGCAGGAAAGTCGGGGAACTAAAATGTATATGACAAATATGTCAGCATGAAATAGGAGCATACGGGTGAAGGTCTGAGTTAGGGAAAAAAAATCTCACCAACAAGCAGTCGACCGGATTTATAACAAAACCGATCGACGCAAGGTGTTGCCCGACAGAGACTTCCGACCGACGTAGCCATCATACGGAAAAACATAGTCAAACGGGCATGCATCCCTGTCGCGCATCTAAATATCCATGAAAAAGATATAATCGACCGTGCAGTTGACCGACCCAAGCAGTAGGCGATCAGCCAACACAACCCATCGACCTTCAGGTCTCAGACGACCAATCGACACCAACTTATACTTTAATTACTATGTAATCTCTATAAAATCATTCAGACAATTATATTAATTGTTCATTCCTTACATATAATTGTATTCGGAGACCCTTATAAATAGGAGGCCATAACATCAACAATGGACTTTATAATTTTATTCAATGGACTTTTGAACGGTTCTATAAATTGTGGGACTAAAACAATACCATGTAAATAGCTCGAGATTATTTTGACACTTTACTCGTTGCAATTACTTCTAGGTATCGTAAGGACAATTATCTTCGTCGTCGCAGAAATTAATTTTTCATTGAAGACATTTCAAATCTCTATTTATTTACTTTCAACCAATAGGTTATACATATTGGAGCAATACAAAGCTGTGAGATGGGGAAGTTTTCCTAACACAGAAAGATGCATCATCTTCACCTTGAAGAGGTGAACTTTTACTTGGTAACTAATTGAAATGGAATATTGAGTTTTCTAATGAAGAAAACTGCTTCCTTTTTCCTAAAATGGATGCCATTTTCCTGAAATGTTAGTTTTAGAGGGCTTTTATTCAATAAAAAGTAAACTTCATAGACTTTTATATGAATGGCGCCAATTACCTTTCTTGATAGAAGCTTTAATAAAGATTTTCAAGCGAATATCTCATATATTATACATTTTATACTCTATTTGAACTTTGATACTCCAAAAAAATATTATATTATATTATATATATGCGCCGTGTTTCTATATCAGTTTATAGAGCATCGGCTTTGTCTATTATAAGTCCCCTCGGGTCTATGGTTCAAATCTCCCAAAGGCGACTGTTATATGTAGGTGATACTCGAGTGGTTAGGCACATTTGGGATGGTCGGGGCTCATATCATAGCCTTCAGCCATTCCTTTTAATATATATATATATATATATGTGTGTGTGTGTGTGTGTGTGTGTGTGTGTGTGTGTGTGTGTGTGTGTGTGTGAAAGTCTTGGCTCATTAGTTGCGGCCTTTAGTGTAAGTCCCTCGGTTCGAGGTTCGAATCCCACCCATGACAGGAGGATTCGAATAAGACACCGGACCTGGGCAAGGAGTCCGCTCCTCCATCAGTTCAACTTATAAGGATTGATCGGCGGTCTCGGACTGTCGATCAATCTTTAATATATATATATATATATATATATATATATATAGAGAGAGAGAGAGAGAGAGAGAGAGAGAGAGAGAGAGAGAGAGAGAGAGAGAGAGAGAGAGAGAGAGAGAGAGAGGAATGGAATTATTGCAGTAATGAGGTAGCTACAGAATTATTGGTTCTGCACTTACTGCAGCAATGGGCGGAGGTGGAAGATAATAATGGTGTTTCATGAGAAAGGAAGGAAAATAGGAAGGATAATGAAAATAAATAAAAGAGCATTTATATACATACCACACAGTTCTTATGTATTTACATATCTAACATCTAAATTTTCATGTTTACATTTATAACACTCAAAACATTAACATCACATAAACAATTCCACCATTATTGACACCAAAATATCATTAATGCAGATATCAAACTTTAGGTGCAAGATATGTAATACATAAGAATTCTGTTGGATGTATGTAAATATCTCACAAGTAAATGAGGAATTAAAGCAGGTTTGTCGTCATGCACTTAAATCTACGCCTTAAAATACACCAATCCTTGTTCTGAATGTAGAAAGTTTAGATACAATACAACCAAGAGCGACAAAAATGGTTGCTAGATATAGATAATAAGACTGATTGACGGCCATTTGGAAATCATTTCAGTGCCATCCCCTATTTTTTGACTAATACAACGCCACAAATGCATAAAACATATAAATCCAGCACCCCAAAGAATACGGCAAAGGAAAATTTAAATTTTAAAGGGTTGGGATGAAAACTACAGGTTACAAGCATACAAAATCTCATCAAACATAGGGACAAGCACATACAAATCTATGCGCCGGATTACTGATCTAAAGCGTTGCGGAATCTGCACATACATGCGGATCAGTGGTATTGTGTTGGTATTGAGGCACCTCAATACCACCACAATACTATCGATTATAATTAAATCCACATCCATCCGTACCTATCTTATCCGCACGTAATATGTTTTTGCTTATCTACTCAATTGTTTGTCTCAGTTATCTGCTCCTGCAGTGGTTCAGGATTATCCGTAATTGTTCTGTCAGAAATGAGTCGCCCAACCTTAACATATTTCTCCATGAATTTGTCTTCCCAGTCTTGTAAGACTTCGAGTTCAGAAGCACTGAGACCATGGAGGTTGCCGGTCAGGTCGTTGTGGTCAAAAGACATGAGGGCCAAGGCTCGGCTAGATTCCCTCCCAGCGAATAAAGAATAAGGCCCACCAGGTCCGTAGAACATTCTGAGACAAAACAGAAAATGTGGCGCTTGTCAATTATAAGTTTTTAAGTCAAGTTTCATCAATGAACTACCATTTGCATACATAACACCTAATTCCTATTTATTTAAATATCTAACACCTAAACTTTAATATCTAAGTTCATAGCACTAAAATCTTTAACATTAATTTAACTAGATTGTTTAAAAGTTGTTACTTTATTGCACCAAAGTGTTATAAATGTAAAATCAAACTTTATAAGTGTTACATATGTAAACACATAAAGAATTGTGTGGCATGCATGCAAATTTCCCTTAATTTAAAAAGTTTTCTAAGATTTTAAACTTTTATTTCACAAGTTCTATGGTCCTAAAATCCTAAAGCTCGTACAAGTGCCCAACACAAAAAAAAGCTTATTGTATGTTTTAAAGCATTTGGACAACATGCCACTTATCAAAACCCTCGTTTAGAAATTTTTAATATTTAAAAAACAAAATTTTAAAAAATGATAAAATCTATTTAAAACGGCCCCTTAATGTCCTTGGGTTGCGCTTTCCTTGGAGGTTTAACCCCTCCAAGTTCAACCCAACCCTAACAAAGAGCTAGGGTTTGACCTATTTGATCCATTAGGTCTTTAGTTGATTGGAAGGGCCATTGACCTTGATTTGGGCCACTATGAGTCATGCCAAGTGGATCATTAAGCTTTGTCATGATCAACTTAGCTCAAACATAAGTTGATCGTGGTTGACTTTGTTACTCATAGGAGTGTTAGAAACCTTTTCTCAATTCTCCTATGAAGCACAGATGCAGACACAGAAGCACGGATACGACGAGATATAATACATTAAAAAAATAGGACATGACACGTCATTGACATGTTTTAATATTTAATTATTTATTAATATAAAAAATATATTTTTTTTCATTTTTCTTTATTAAAAACATCACAAAACAAAATATGCAATAATAAAATTTAATTTTATAAATATATTATATATTATAAAACCTCGTGATTATAAAAATGAATTTCCAAAATTAGACATAATATGTTTCAAAAGAATTCCTACAACTTATCTACTAAAATTTAAAATATCCAATTTATTTAATTAATTAAGTTAAAATTTAACTTTTAGAATTAAAATAAGTATAGATTTCTCATTAAAGAGTACAAAAAATAATAAATTATTGCTTACAAAACTAAGAAGATTTTAATTCCATTTGCTTCGACGAATGTAAACTTCAGTGCAAGCGTCACAAAGTTGGAATATTTGGATCAAAACACATTTGATTGTTGCTCAGGTTGGGACAAAGAAGCTTACGGCTTCCACTTTAGCAGGTGCATGTTCAGGTTTGATGAACAAAAGAGAACTACAACGCTCGGCTTCGACGAATGCAAGATAGACCTTTGAATCTCATATTCGACAAACAAGGAGGGAGCTACTGATGCTCGACTTCAAAGAATATTGGATGCACCTTCAATGCTCAATTTTAACGTAAGTAAGAGAGCGCTTTGACATGAAAGAGAATACGGCTTCTACTATGAGATATAATTAGAATATGTACATTTATAATTTTCTACCTTCTGTGTCCCATTTTTCCCCAAATTGTAATGAGCTCGTGTATGATGCGGTGTAGAGGTGTCTCTTGGATGTGTTCTGACCCGAAAAAAATTCACACATTTTGTAGTGTAAAACAAGTGTTGGAGCGTGTCATTGTTCGATATGTGTGTGACGTGTATGACACATTTTTAGATGTGTCGGTGCTACATAGCCTTTGATGATCCTAAGCGAGCTAATGGCTACCTTCTAAGTTAGTTCTAGTGATAAAAAACTATCTATTAGAACTCTCATCATCACTGGAACCTAACCTAGACTAGTTTCCTGTGAGAAAATAGTAGTTTCCTCGATCTCTATAGGCCAGTTAAGAGGATGTCCAAGTGGGCAAACATCATGATCCTTAGACTAATCTAGTGAAACTAGAGACCCTGTACTCCTACAAATCCTAGTCTTGTCCTATTTAACCCATATTTTTCTTTTAGATGATATTAAGTGGCTAACATATTGATCCTTAGACTAATCTAGTGATCCTAAAGATTTAACTCTCAAGGGCCTAATTATCAATCCTTGGCTATTCTAGTTGATCATAAACTTATTCGTGGCTGTAGATGATCTTAAAATTGTTTAATAAATAAATTCGTATTAGGTCAATCCTCACGAGAATTGTGATATAACATAGCACCTAAAGGAGAAGTATTTACATCATTTGGACATTTTGACCTTAGAATGCCATGGTCCACCTCAATGTGGAGTATACCAATCTTTAAGATCTCTAAAGATCATTAATTATCCTAAACATAAAAAACCAGAAACTTTGAGAAATAAGTCCCCCCTTACCCTAGTCTAGACCTCTTGACACTTAGCTTTAAGAACTAAAGTAATGAATTGCCCCTTAACTCCATTAGTATTTTGTCATAAATCCTAACCCTTAGATCCAGGAAATATAAGTTACAAATAATTTTTATGAGTTCAAAATCAATTATAATCTACGTAACCAATTTTACGAAGTAAATATTAAGCTAAGTCACTAAGCACTAATACGATGTAAAATAAGATATCCAAAATATTTTATCATTCCAAAACTAATTAAGCGTAGTGATTACATTTATCATAATTCAAGAAAAATAAGAGGAAGATATTGGAGGAAAAGGTGGATGACCTTTTTTTAAAACATTATACCCTTTTCAAAATATAGGTTATGAGACCGTATGATGGCATGGCCTATCTTAGAGCTTATTTTGATCATCACTTTTCGGTTATTTATAATCCTTAATGACCAAACCCAGAAGTCATGAAATGGGGTAACAAATAATTCTAAACGTTAATACTTCAAGTTGAAACCACCTTAGATTAATGAACGTAAACATGCCTTTATCAAATGTGTAACTTAACCATTACATGTTAATTAGATTAGTCACATTACTAGCTTAATACACGTTAAATGTTGTGAAAGGTACAATTTAAACATCATAGAAAAAGAAATTAGTTAGGTTCGCACTCTCTTTCGCTTGTGGAGTGATGCATTGATGGATTGGCAAAACTGTTGGTTATAATGATATGCACTAAGATAGATATATTTTCACCGTGTAAGTGCTTATCATGTACCATCCTTGAAGCTGCTATTAGCTTGCTTCGCACAATGTTGTGTTAAGCAAACAATGTTTAGAGAGAATTTGTGTGTATATGCTGGAAAAGGGCTAATGTACTAATTCTTTGTCAAAGTTTAGACTAAAAAAATAATGTAGACTTGCACGACGATCTAGAAAGCAGGGAACCGGATGGCCTCCTATGAAAGACCCCACATGTCATCTATTAAATGTATAGGTCATAATAGTTGGTTATATATCCATCTTATTCTTCCCTTTCTAAGATGTATTGTAGAACTCAATTGAACTTGGATATTATTTATTCTTTTATTGCAATTTATTATAACTATTTTACTTCATTGAGCACTAGAAATTCAATGGTCCTTCATATACTTGCTAGGCTCTTGGAATGTTATATCTTTACCCTAAATTTTAAATAATATAAAATCAATCATAATTAATTGATTTTCAATAAAATCTAATGCATGACTTATCTCTAAATAATATTTTTCAAGTAATCATAATCAATCATAGAACCTACAGAGCCGAAAAAATGATTAGCAAGTGTTCATCTGACTAACTTGCCCATTAAAGGTGTGCTCGACAGATATTGATAAATATCTCATATTGATTGATGTGAGGGGCTGAGGGGAGGCTGGCTTGACCGAACTGGCCACTGGGTTCAGCTGAAGAAGGCTCTCAGTCCAGCATGAGGCATGACCGGCCCTTTGCTCCCTCTTCATTGGGCCGGAATTACTCCCTCCTTGCTTTTCTATTTTTACGCCTATATATATATTATAAATATATGTGTTTGTTCTCCTAGGTTTTAGTTTTTGTTGAATTTCTGTCCAAGCTAGTCTGTCCAAGCTAGCCCTCGGTGGTTGTTTTCCCCTCCTAGGGCTATATCCGAGGGCGAGGTGGAGCTTCGGTTTTAACTCATCCGATGATGACCTTCTCCAAGGGCTAGAAAGGTGCTCCGACTGTAACTTGATCCTGCGGAGATATTTATCCTGACATATTTCCCTCCACCCGATCAGTACCATCTAACCTATGCCCACCCTTCCTGTTTTCACGATCGCCTAACCCTCTCCCGTGACCAACTACTGCAGCCCCTCTCCAATAAACCCTCCTATTCTTGTTTTCACTGCCGCCAAACCCTCTGTCGTGACCAACTGCAACCCCTCTCCTGTAACCCCTCCTCTTCCTAGATTCCTTCCCGTTGTCGCCCCAAACTGCTCCACGTATCAACATGCTGCCACCATGTCCTTCCCCAACATGCTTCCTTAGACCTATGCACCCGACCACCAGCTATCATAAGCCAATATCCACCTTCCTTCCAGCCATAAACTGCCCCTGCCATTTACCCCACTGTTGCACCATAACCCCTCCCACACCCTGTACAGCTGCCATAGCCCCAATCCACCATCTCTCTTGCCAGTCGGCCAAGGTTCTCAACCTTCACCTTCACCCTCGCCCTAAGAGATCCTTTATGTTGCGTTTGTTATTTTTCTATTGTCAAGAGTACTTGTGTGCAACCCAATTGAATTTTAACAATAATATTTTCATTTTTACTGTGGTTTGGGTTAACTCCGGTAATATTTAGTATCAGAGCTAGCATAACCCTACTCTTATCCTATGATTCCTAGCATTCGCCCCTACCCAAGCCACCTCCACCAAAAATTTCTTTTTTAACACCCACAAAATTATAGCCAAATATTGACATAACCCTAATTTCCTTTTGTTGATTTTCACCAAATTAAATTTTCTACACTTTCAATTAGCCTCATACAACCTCTGTCACCTCCAAACCCAAAAACATAGCCATGTCACCAAAAAGATACATGTTTGAGCCTACCCGAGAAGAGATACAACAAGAGATTGGTTAACTTTAATGGATGTTTACAGACATTAAGGATGAAACCCAAGGGGAGGTTACCTTTGACTGGGATCTAGAGAGTCAAAGGGAAAAATAAGGCGGCAATCTGAATCCCTTCTATAAAGAAGACTTTAGTGGTGTTGAAGACCAACCACGATGCTTTGGAATCTAATATCAAAGGAGGACGAAAGAAGAACAAGCATATGGATGAAACAAATACTTCAGAATAAATGAAGATTTACTAGAGTTCGATGGATGTCTGGATCCCGACGACTTCATTAAATGGTTGCAGTCAGTTGAGTGAATCTTCAAGTAAATAAATATAATAAAAGATAAACGGGTAAAACTAGCGGCCATTAAATTGAGAAAAAATGCCTCTTTATAGTGCGATAACTTGCAAAGGCAGAGAAAGGGAGGAGGCAGTAACAAGATTACTAAGTGAGAAAAGATGAAAAATATGATGCAGAGACAATACTCACCCCCTCACTACCGTCATAATATGATTCTGAGACTCCATCACCAGTAGCAAAGAGACTTATCGGTGGAGGAGTTCACTGCGCAATTTGATTAGTTGCAGATGAAGTGTGATTTAGTTGAGAAGAGGAACACATCATAGCCCATTATACGGGGCGCTAAAAGCCTGCTATTAGCAATGGAATGCAGCTGCAGCTTTATTGGTCACTTGGAGATGTCCAGACTTTAGCATTGAAAGTGAAAAGACAGCAAAAACAGAGCAGACAACCAGCTCTAGCCAGACAAACACCCACAGTTGGAGATACCAAGAGGAGCAAGCAGCCTACTACAGTCTCCGTTAGAAAATGCTTCAAATGTTACAGATTGGGCACATCGTCTCCAGCTGCCCGACGAGTCGAGTTGTCTTTTATCGAGCAGGGCTTCTTGGAATAGTTTAGTGATGAGAAACAACTGAGGAACAGAGTGAGGTGCATCTTCTTACACCTGATGAGGATGAGATGCTCATGGTTCGATGGGCCTTATAGATTGAGGAGACGAGGGATCCGCAGTAATAGTCTCATTATCGATGACACAATCAGTAGGACCAATTTTGGTGACAACAAAGAATGATAAGACAGAGACACCAGCACCAGACATGAGAAAAGAAAAACAGAGAATATTTTAAGATATCACGGTTGATACATTACTACCTGCGCCACCATCGTTCAGGAAGGTTCAGGCTCACCTCAATTTGGATCAAGTTGAGTTGATCATGAATTACATTGGGAGTATTCAACAACATAGTGTTGACCTCACTTTTGTCGAGGTTTAGTTTTCCTCCTAGGATTTAGGGTTCTAGCTTTAGGAGCTTCCCCGACGATCTTAGATTATTAGCAATGGGTCTACCTCGTTTTAGAATGCTCAAAACTACCTCTTTACTCTTTTGGAATCCCGGAAAAAATTTCGTATCTCTAGCTCATAGCAGGTTGGAATTAACGTTAGGAGTCCAAATTGAGTTCCTATAGGACCACCGGACCTTAGGACAGCCTTGTGCACGTTTCCTGCACCACCGAGCACAAATTCCTCAGACCACAACCTCGACGCTTTCAACCACCTCGCAGCGGATCGAGATTGAAGTCAGAATGCCAGGATGACCGACGTCGAGTCAGAATTTCAGAAAACGCCGGATTTGGCGGGCTTTCGACGCGACCGTCGACGAGGTTGTCCGAACGACCTCGGATGACGAAACGGACTGCGCCGTTGCGTCCGGAACGTCGTTTCTGCCTAAAATTGATATTTGATTTGCGACGATCGCCTGCCGAAGCGGAAATTACGATTTTGGGCGTGTTTTTAATAAAATTAATAATATATATTTTTTAAAACCTATTTAATCTATCCTAAGCCCTAATCTCTACCCGTTCGATCGGCTGGCTGTCTCTCGCACGTTCGATGGGGGCTCCCGTTCCCTGCTTCTCCCTCGCTTGAGCGTGCCTCTTCCTTGTAGTCGTTACCCTCTCGAGCCACGCGTGGTTCTCCCCATACCTTCTCGAGTGTTATCCCTGCGCGAAGGTCACCTCGTGTGATCCCTCGCGCAGCTCTGTCTCCCGCTCGACTCTCGCCCTTGCTGCCGAGCCTCGGCTCTTACCTGCGGCATTTTGTCGTCATCTCCCTGCCATTCCCCACTTGCGCCCGACTCCACTGGAAAGGAGCGGCCCTCTTCTCCTTCCTCTGCCTATAAAGACCCTGTTTTTGGATGAATTTAGGGTTGGTTAGTTGGCTGATTTCACTTGAGGAGTTGGTGTTGGATTGGAGCCTAGTTTCCTTTGCTTCTTCTTGTGCACTCTATACTACCTAGTATGCCTTCCTCCCTTTCTCTCCTTCTCGGTTTGGCCTGATGTGGGCTTGTGGCTTGTGGCTTTGGTTAGTTCCTTCTTGTTTAGCCTCTCGGCTGGGCACCTGCATGCCATGGAGTTATTTTCTAGCCAAACTAGCTTGAGTATTTGCTTCTTCCTTTCCTTTTAGCAATTTATAGCCTGTTGTTGTGGCTTTATTTTGGGTGTATTCATCACTTGAAACATGTTAAGAATGAGAATATGAGTATATTTTAAAGCATAGGTGTCACTATTTGCTTGAGGAGGTGGAAATAAGGCATGACATTGGCTCCTCCCTCTCTCTTCTACATTATCTAAGGCATGAAAAATATGTTTTGAGACAAAATATTAGCCTTCTTCTAGCATGTTGGGCTATGCATTCTAAGCCCCTCTTCTTACTTTCTTTCTAGCATGAACCATGGAGGAACTTGCTTAGCTTTTGATATACATGTCTGGGGCTCACCCCTAGCTCCTTGTGGCTCTCCTTCATCAAAGTTATATGCTAGGGAAAAGTTTTACTTTACTTTGGAAAGCCTCATGTTCGTTCTTATGCTAAATATATTGTGCCTTTATACATCGTCATGGTGAATGTATGGAGGAGTTTTGTTTCAGCTTTACACTTAATTTGGTAGCCCGAATTTATTTTTACACGGAGGTGGATTTTGGGGGTTTTGTGAAATCTCATTTTGCTTCATTTGAGGGGCTCGGATTTGTGGTTTTGCTGCTCTTGCAGTTGCCCCCTTTGCATTTGATATGGGGGTTCGGTTTTGTGGTTTGCTGCTCTTGCAGCCGCTCCCTTTGCATTTGATATGGGGGCTCGGTTTTTGTGCTTTGCTGCTCTTGCAGCTGCTCCCTTTGCACTTGATATGGGGGCTCGATTTTGTTTCCGTTTATTGCTGCCTGGCGGCTGCCCCCTAGCACTTTCGGGGCTTGGCTTTCGACTCTTGTTATTAGCTTGGTGCTGGGCTTGATCCTAGTCGTGTGGTGGCTCGGGTTGGGGCCTAATCTGGCTTGGTTTGGTGTCTTGCTGCTCCTGCAGCTAGCCCCATTGCACTTGAAAGGGGCTCGGTTTTGTGTCTGGGCTGCCCCTGCGGTTGCCCCTTTGGCATCTGAATTTAGGGACTCGCTTTTGTCTTTGTGTTTTTGCTCTCCCGCAGCTCGATCCCCTCATGGCATTTGAATTTGGGAGGGGCCTTCTTTTCTTTCTTCGCTTCGTTTTGTTGTTCCCGTCCCTCTATGGCATTTGGATTGGGGGCCCTTTTGTTGCTTGGTTTTGTTGCTGCCTAGCAGCTATCCCCACAGTATGTTGGGGCTCGGTTTTGGTTCCTGCTATTCCTGCAGCCTCCCCCGGTGCAGCCTTTGAACGGCTCGGGTATAGGTCTCTCCTGGGCTCGGGTTTGTGCTTCTTTTAGGTCCGTAGGTGGTCGAATTGCTTGGTTACCCTACGGGTTCATTCCTATGCATTTGTGATGAATTTGAATTAGTATGGATGGTTTGTTGGGGCTTGGCCGTGAGCCTCATTGTGGTGATTTGGATTGTCGGGGCCTTACCTCTTGCTGCCCCTTCATTGTAGCTTAGGTCGTGAGCCTTTGCTCCTGTTTTTAGCCCTGACCGAGAGCCTTATTGGGGTGATTATTGTGATGGTGGCTTTGCTTCTTGCTACACTTGTCTATGAAATTGATTTAATGAATTTGGAAGAGCCTCCTGATTTACTTGTGGGAAATAAATTGAGCACGATACTCGAAATACTTCTTGAAGGTTTATTTGATGGAATTGATGCTAGTTTGGTGGCTTATGGTCATTCCATTCTCTTTCTTATGCATTGAAAGTTTACTGATTCTTCTATTGTCATAGCTTGAGTCCCGAGCCCATGGGTGAGCCTACCGGGGGAGTCTGTATTTCAGGAATTGAAAATTAATGCGGGTACTTGGAGTTTGGAGGAATCCCGAGCAGTGGTCCAGAGTCCAGGGCTTGGTCAGTATCTTTATGTCTGTTTTTCATGCTTTTACAGCTGTCGTTTGGGGAAGGGGTGTGTTCCCAGGGTTTAGTCCTTATCCTCTCCGAGAGCGCCGATGTGCCTTTGAGGTCCTTTTTTTAGGTTGTGTAAGGACGATCGGGAGTTCGATGTGCGACTTACTTGTTTTGATTGTCATTAGAAAATGGTTCACCTCTTTTTATGAAATCGTGTTAGGTGGACCGTTTTCCCTCTTTCTTTCCTCGCTTCTCTCGTCCCTAGTTTTCTCCTTGTTTTGGCTCAATGTCCGCACCTACGAGGATGTGTAGGTGTGCACATATAACCCCTTTGGGTTATATGCGGGGCCATCAGCAGGCGTCGTAAGTGCGGTGAGGACACCGATAATACTCGCATAGGGAAGGTTACGAGAGAATTATAGAATGGCGTCGCCCGACTCGCAGACTGCAGTAGAGAGTAGAGCGGGAATCGCGGCACCATTCGCCCTTCCTCGGGTTTCTACTGCGCATACTGTCTAAAGATGTTAGTAGTCACTAGTCCTGTAGAGTAATTAACCCGTGGATCGAAAATATTTTAAAACAAAATACATACATTCGAAAAATACAAAATTACCTCCACCATGACATGCACTTACTTACTCACTGCATTTTACTTCGTACGCAAACCTAAAATGAAATGTGTGAAAATTCTACAGAGTCCACTGGTCGGCTACTCGAGTAGGGTTAGAGTCGCCTTCTGCAGAAGTCGGTCAGGTAGTCAAGACTCAATGTGGGACATATAGCACGGCTACGAGTCCCTAACACCACCGTCTTACGAGTGCTTTTTCAAATGCCCCATGGCTTTCCTACGGTTCGCCGTGAGTTTAGCGGGACATCTGTGAGTTTCTTTCGGTGCTTTCGCGGTTTTCGCTACCACTTTGTTTTGTTTTTTTCGTTCGTGGTTTTATTCGAAGTCTTCCACGGAAGCCCTTTTCTTTCTTTCTCGATTTTCTTTGTTTTCTTTCACGATTTTCTTTGCTCTCTTGTCGTCTTTCTTTTGTTTTTGTCGTCGGGATTTCGCACTTTCTTCATCGTGCACGTACCGTAGCACTCTACTCACTTAGGTGCTTTCCTACTACGTTTACTCTTACTCTTTCTTTGCACTAATGCCTTTTACGTAGAAAAATAATAAAAAATAAAAACAATAAACAGGTAACGATACACCGCAGGTAATCATCGCTTACAAGACACTCGTTGACGATTTTTCTACTTCTTTCTTTACTGTAGAAGATGCTTTACTTTTCAGATCTCGCTCCTCGTTTAGTTTAAGCATGTTTATCGCTTAAGCTTAAGCATAACCTGTTTGTGATACTCGCTTCCCGTTGTTCACTATAGACGTATTCCTCACTTGTTTTGCATGCTTCCTTTTATCGTTACCCTCGTCATCGTTGCACACACTCACTCTCGCAATAAATGTGATAATAAAATGAAATAAAACAACTCGTATGTCCATTTTAACCTAAACTTTAAACATAAGTTGCGATCTCGCTATGACGTGAGACTTGGAGACACGGTAGGCAACACGGCCATCTTCTTCAATGAAAATATGTGTCGACATGCAATGAAATCATTCCTTAGTTTAAATAATAGCCTCTAGGACTTCGAGTGTAGTCCGTCTAGCGCGACATAAATCCTCACCTGTTCCGTTAGGCTTTTGCATAGCTTTACTGTGCGATATAAGCCCTAACTCGCTTAGGATTCCGAGGTCGTCGTCCGATACGGCGTAAATCCTCCTACCTTTCAGGTTGTTTGCATAATCGGGTATTATGCAAATGTAATCCCTATAATTAATTGACAGGATTGAAATCTAATTAAATCTATTTCCAAAATTTAAAGCCCAACCATAGGATAGTCTGGGAAGTCATCGAGATTCTCCTCGAGATCCGTGACGTCCCCTACCTTCTTTCCTTTGACTCTGAAACAATCTGTTCCTCATCGCACCTTTCACCTATCGGATTTCCTACTATCACACTTCGTTGAAAACCCTACCTTTCGATTTCATGAAGATGAAACTCTCGATCTAAATCGAGAGCTTCTCGAGCGACTTCGGTCATTTGAGGAGTAATTGACTATGAGCATTGCTCTATAGGAGAGCTTTAAAGACCTGGATAATATAAACCCTATTCGATTTTTTTGTATTAAATCGGGGAATTTGTCGGTTCACATAAAGCGTTCGCGGCGTGAACGGATGTCATGAATTACGTAGTTTATTTGATCGAGCGATATCGTTAAGTAGGGTGTCTATTCTTCGGATAGATGCGTTCACTTGCAATATGACGCTCGTTCATTCAAATCGCTAAACGAATGAGATCCGTCCACTCTCATTCTCATATTTTAAAATTTAAATTTTTTTTTTACTTTCAAAATTAATATACACATATAAATTAAATTAAATCTTAAAATCTCAAAGACGCGTATACATTTCAGCGGCCGACACATAGGCGAGACACAGAGACTCGGTTTTGTTCAATAGTGAATACCCGGGAGAATGGATCGATAGTGATGCATGCTCGCAAGTGGAGAAAAATATTTAGGTGCTTAAGGTAGTATAGGCGACAGTGAGATCCTAGTGCTACTAGGTGTATAAAGATAAGACACTTCGGCGAATGAAGTCGAAGCTCCCCCAATCCTGGGAGACTGACACGGGGAACTTAAGGGAGGTCAGGGGTGATTGAACTGGCCACTGGGTTCAGCAGTAGAAGGCTCTAAGTACAACAAGAAGTTAAACCAAATCCCTCCTCCCTCTTTCATTGGGCGGAAATTATTCCCCCTTTCTTTGTTGTTTTCTCGCCTATATATCTATTATAAATGTGTGTTTGCTGGCTTAGGGCTTAATTTTTGTTGAATTTTTGTCCACGCTAGTTGTTGGCAGTTGTTATCCTCTTCTAGGGTTGTATCTGAAGGGATGGAGGTGAGTCAGTTGTAACTCATCCGAAGTGGTGATCTTCTTCAAGGGATATTCTAGTTGTAACTCCATCCCGCAATGATATTATCCTGTCATATTTCTCTCTACCTGCTTGCTCCCATCTCAACTTCCTCTACCTTTATAGTTTTCACGGCTGCTAAACCCTCTCTCGTGGCCACCTGCTGCAGCCCCTCTCCCGTAACTTCAGTTCTTCTTGTTTTTATTGCCGCCAAACCCTCTCCCGCGACCACCTGATGTAGCCCTCCCATAACGCCTCTTACGATTTTTTCGCTGCCGCCAAACCCTCTCCTGAGACACATGCTGCAACCCTCTCCTGTAACCCCTTCTCTTCTTATAGATTCCCTAACACTAAAACCCACTCCTAAGACCACATGTTGCAACCCTCTCTCACAACCCCTCCTCTTCCTAGATTTCCTGCAGCCAAACCTCTCTCGAGACCACTAGTTGCAGTCCCTCTCTCGTAACCCCTCCTCTTCCAAGATTCCCTTCTCATCATCATCCCAAACCCCTCCACGTCTCAATCTGCTGCCACCATGTCCTTCCCCAACCTAATGCCACCATCTCCTTCCCCAACATGCTGCCTTACCAGTACATCCGGCCACCTGCTATGGTAACCCACTATCGACTTTCCTCCTGGCCATAAACCCCACTTCCATCTACCCACTGATGTACCATAACTCCTCCCACACCCTCTAAAACTGCCTCAACTCCAGTCCACCATCTTTCTTGGTGCTTGGCTAGGGTTCACAACCTTTGCCCTTGCTCTAAGGGATCTTATATGTTATGTTTGTTGTTTTAATGTTTTCAAGAGTCCTTGTGTGTATTCCGTTGAATTTCAACAATAAATATTTTTATTTCTAATGTGATTTGGGTTAATTATGGTATCACCATTTCATATATGCAAGCTCATTAAGTTTGCGTAGAAACGAATAAGTTTATTTTACGTGTCATATTAAGGATTAGATCCTAAATAAAATATGTATAATCTCGTTTCATATCATATCCCTTCTCATTGAAAGTTTTTTGTTATGGTAGCCAATTTGTAAGACATATTCATAAAGATATTTTCTTACATTTACATAGAGACTGGTGTCCTAGTTGTAATATGCTTAAGTGGGCCCATAAGTTTAAGTGAGATAATAACATCGCCAATATCTTATAATTACATGGAGACTTGGTGTCATGATTTTAATATCCTCAAATAGGACTGTATATTTGTTTATTCCAAGTGAGAAAATAAGATCATGAGTTGAGTTTTTTCAGGTTGTATTCGTTCAAGTCAAAAATCTCAACATATTTTATTAGATCTAATAGATGTTCATACCCCAACAATTTGTTCTGCCCCTGCCATAAATCTAGGTTCAAGGCTAGCATAATTTTGTCATGTCTTAATTCTTTTTCGAGACAATTCTCCAGTGTTAGTCATCATCAATAAGGAATAGTATACCTCACATCTAATAAAAATAATCAACAAAAACTTAAATTAAATAAAATCATTATCTCAAATATTAAGCCTAATGCTAGCCTCTGCACCCTTTGGATGACCTAAGTTTCCCAATTTTGTACAACCCTAGTGTTATCATATTTCAAATTCTTGTGTTCTTATTTTCACATCGGACATCCAAAGGCTTTTAATATCTTAAACCTAAATTCATAGATGAAATAACTTTGATATTTCTCATGCAACAACCATATCGTATATTCAGAGTTCCCATAAAATCTAAAAACTCTAAAAGAGATAATTAGCCGTAAGAGTGGGCTCATAAAGAAACTTGCCTCCATAACAAAATAAACCCCATTTACTATTACTTTGTGTCAAATAAAAAATATATATATTTTTTTACATACTTCTTTGCCATTCAAGACCGTATAGTGAATTGGCTTTCTATCTTTTAAAATAGTACAATTTCACTCTAAAAAGAATTCAAAAAATAAATCTAAATGTAATCATCCATTTTCCATTTACCTCTTGAGAAAAAATTATTAGCTCTTATTAGTTTGTCTTTCAAAGCCATGAAACCTATTAGTGCTGATGTTGTAATAGTTCGAACTCACATCAATCGAGAATCAAAATATTGTCCGCTTTGGCCTAATAGCCTTGCGATTTTGACACCTTAGTGTAACTTCCCAGAAGTAACTCCTCTACAAAGTAATCAAGCACGAGCACACTTAACCTTGGAGTTTCTATTGAAATTCTAACCGTTACACTACAATATGCCTCAATGTTTAAGAGTTCAGCTTCATTATACTTAAGAGGTCTCACAATGTTCCTCACTTAAGTAACTAACGCCTTCGTTAGTGCTTTAAGCCAAAATCATTCACTAGGTATATAGAATTTAAAAGGTGACCCCCCACCACGAAGGACTTTATCCCATCTTGGGTTTAAGAGGTGACCCACACCATGAAGCATTTTATCCCATCTAGGTTCAAGAAGTAGCTCCCATGACATAGCACTTTGTTCTAAAAGACACTTGGTTCCCATCTTCAAATTGGTGTAATGTTTTAATATCATTTGTAACAACACAAACTCTCATCCAACAAGTATTGTCCGCTTTGGCCTAATG
Source organism: Papilionanthe hookeriana x Papilionanthe teres (assembly GCA_022702705.1). Classification (NCBI taxonomy): domain Eukaryota; kingdom Viridiplantae; phylum Streptophyta; class Magnoliopsida; order Asparagales; family Orchidaceae; genus Papilionanthe; species Papilionanthe hookeriana x Papilionanthe teres. The sequence goes on from CM040432.1 coordinate 115,517,813, forward strand.
GTCTCTCGATTTTGTCTCATTGGTGCTATTTCTCAAGAGGTCACCCATCCCACGAGTGCTCCAACACGAGCACACCTAACTTTGGAGTTCTATCAAAATTTCAAATATTACACCACAAGGCACATCGATTTTTAAGAATTCAGCTTCATTCTAAGTAAGGGGTCTCACATATGCACTATTGAAGATGGAATTATAGATGTTCTTAGGAATGGGCGTTATTGAATTATAGTTGGTTTGGATGAATCAGTTTTTAAATTGGTTAAACTAATTGCAACCGAAATTCAAAATAGAAAAAAAAAATTGAACAAAACAAATTTTTAATAAAACCAAACCAAAGTTTAATTATCTTAAACTGGTTCAGTTAAGAAATAAACCGAAATTTACTTGTTAGGTAGAGTTCGGCTTTGAGCAAACATTAAAAATTACACATATTACATGAATAACATCAATTTAATTTCACAATCCTCCATTTAATTTCATTTTTTTCTGATTTGTTTGATTATATGAAAATTAAAGCTGAGCCAAAAATTAAATATTGAGTTTCTAAAAACCAAAAACTAAAATGTATTTTTGAAACCGAACCGAATCGACCAAACTTATTCAGTTCCGCTCGGTTTTTCAGTTTAACCAAATAATGCACACCCTAAGTTTTCAATAGTGCTGCAATTTTCATAAAGCAAAGAATATTGGTAATGTTTACTTCATTTAAAGCAACCCGGTAACAATTGTGCATTAACTTCCTCCTCAAATGATCTGACAAGATTATGGCACATGAGGCTTAACAATTTATCAGTGCAGAGTACTAAAACTAAGAAAAATAAGTTGTCTTCATAGATGATTTCCCAATAAAGGAATGGGTTTTCATGTTCAAGTAAAAGAGTAACGTACTGGAAACATTGAAGAGATTGAAGACACAGTCTAAGAACTGAACTAGCAATAAATTCAAGATGTTGATATAGCAATGATTTCAAAGTTTGTTCTTTAAAATTGAGATATTTTATTAAAAGAAATGCATCATTAAACATGAACTTATATGAATGGTTTAATATGATTTTTGAAGAGGGCCAAATATATATTATCCATCGTTTGTTTGTGCAAGAAAATTTTGTCATAGATTGTTAGTAATGCATATTTCATAGTGAATGGATATCCAACAACAACTACTCATGTGAGGAATCCTAAGGAGGTACGGTCAAATCATTCCACAAATTATTCAATTTTAAGGGTAATGGTTTGTTCCACTTATGTTCATGTTATATAAAGCAAGCATGAACCCAAAAATAAAAGGTGCATATTTCTTGGGTATGTAGAAAATTTAAAGGGATACAAAAATTGATGTACTAATGCGAAGTCAATTGGATTACTAATTAGTAGAGGTCAACTACAATGAATCAGACATGCTTTAACATAAGTCAATGCAAATTAAAGCTTGGGATGGAGGTCGAATAATAATAAAGCTTACCAAATTGAAGGACACAATCCGATGTTAACTGACAGCAGCAACATATTGAGCCTGAATCTCACAAGAAGATGACACAACCACAATCAGAATAATTTTTTCTTCATGCAGAACCAAAATATATATTGAAGCACCCAAGATATTTGGTTTTGATGATCTCTCTTGTTCTCCAAATATTTCTTTTGCTCTAAGTGTAACAGAGATTATTGATATCCAATAGTCATCTACTTTTGAAGATGCTATCAATGGAAGAGAATCAACAGTGAACCACAATTATAATATAAGAGTTAGACTCCTTGCAAAAGAATGAGATTTAAGACCTAGTTTAGTTCTCTGAAGGAAAAAAAAGACTGTTCACAGCAGCATAAACTTCGGGCGCCAAGATGGAACCCATGATGAAGGTGCATTGGATACAAAGCATGATTGATTAAAAGGAGCTGTAAGGGGAAAAAAAAAAAGTGAAGATTTCAAGGAAGCACGATTGAATGACTTTTTTAAGAAAAATGTCAATCTTATCCTCTCTTCAAGGATCTGTAACCTTGTAAAGACACTTTCAAGCCTTCAAAGTTTTTGCAGTTGTTCCTATAAGAAAGCTTTTACATCCCTTCTGACAACAACATTTCAAATCTTCCAAAAAGATCATTTACATCGGAAGTTATTAGATTCTATCTAATGAGATGATATTGGGTGATACAATGTGATCCTCAATATTTTTCTCCCTATCTACTTGACCATTATATTCTGAGAGTTCTTGCATGCAAAAGGCAGCAATAGGAACCATCCAATTAAGATGCAAGAGCATTGTCGATGGACTGATTAATTATAATTTTCATTTAATTAGTTCATAAAATTATTACTGTTTGAATTGTTTGATACTCACATCACTCTAATATAATTCCCTTACTTTCTCTCTCATTTTCTAGTCCCACACTCATTCCCTCAATCTTCGATTCATTCCCATTTGAAGACGAATTCAATATCAATCTCTCTCCACTTGATCCCTCTCTTTTAATCTATTGACCTGGATATCTACTCAAACATTTACATTCTATCCCTCTTTATAAATTGCTTCTCTCCTTCCTCTCAATCCTCTTGGTCAATTTTATTCATACCAAATCCCTAAAATCATAATTCAAATTGTAAAATCCATCTCTAGATGTTATCAAAATTATTCTGATGCATTTTATAATCCCATCTCTTTTGTTGCAAAAGAACAACCCTTAGCAAGCTTGCCAAACCCTAGAAACAACCAATCACATTTCCAACACTTTTGAGATTCCATCTACTTTCATGCTGTGTTAATTAACAATAGGGAATATCATAAATACTGATGACGTAGCATCATTGCGTGAAATTTGTTGTCTTAGCTTCGCTATATTCTTTCAATTCAATGTTTATGCAAATGAATCAATGTAGAAAACTCCATTGTCTTATCTCTCCTTAACTTCTACACTGCATCAAATGTTTTCTCATTTAAAGAAAGTGGTTGACCCAAGACTCAAAGCTCCGGTTCATCTTCCAACTGTGTCATAAATATTTTTTCATTTTTTTGGTCAAAAAAATTAGGGTTCTTACAAAAGGAGTAAATATTTTCTCATTGTTTGGATTGATTTCTTGAAGTGCATTGGCACCAATGAAGGTCCTAGGCACCCTTTCCTTTTTAAAAAAAATTTAATAAATGATAAGTGACAAAATGGAAGTAACCCATTATACGAACCTCTTAAGGAATAATGATAACAAGTCAAAACTTTATGCGTCAGGGAACTTCATAGTTCTTGAGGAACGAGTATTGACTAGAGCTACTAGACGACCATTATACCAATTGATTGCTAAATACAAAAGGATAATGATAGTAAATAGTGCATGCCTCTCCAAAGTCAAGCAATCAACTAACTCATGATCAAATAACGCTCTCCAAATCTTTAATTTGAAGATATGTTTTAACTTTATGATAAATAAAACTAGATATCCACAGTAAATTTTAAAAGGCCACTAAGGCCTTCTAAGAATATTAAGCATACGCATGCGCTAAGGAGCATCATTCTTCGAAATCAAAAGCATGAAATGGAACAAGAACTGGGATACTAAGGTTCGTTTAGTTCTCTCTTAATAAGGTTTTTCCTATAATGCGATAATGTTCAATTGAGGCAAAAGCACTATGCGCTCCATTCCTTGTTAAGGTGACAACTCAATAGGAGGTTATAGAGGTGCAACAGCATGAGTGACCACCAAATTTGTACCTTAGAAGTTAGATAAGGATGAAGTAACTAATAGAGAAAATTTTCTAAACATTAATTGCTAACAAAATTTGAATATTGGTTTTCCTCTTCGAATGCTTTAAGACTTAAATGTGGGTTAAGTTATTATGGATTTGTATTTGAAATAGATTTTTAGAATTACAAAGATACTTTCTTAAAAATTCTAATTGGTTTAAGAAAATATTTATATGTTTCAAAACACATAAGTATTTTATCTTCTAACGTTGATGATAGTAACATCATAGCACCAACGAAAACTTACTAAAATTTGGACAACAACCATCAACAGACCAACATAATAAATCACATCTTGACAATCATGCTCGATCAAAGGTGGGGAAGTTCTATCAACTCGAACAACCCTAAATTATTTAGAGCATCTCTTAATCTTGAGATTTAATCTTTTTATGGTCAACATAGAGCCAGAATCATGAAAACACCCTAAAAATTGTCACTTTACAAGTCTTCTCATTATATCAAATTAAGATGTGATGTGAAGGCTTCTCCAATAATAAGATAAATTTCAAGTTGAGACCAAAGAGAAATCTAGTACGTGTTGCATTGCATATGAAGGTGACAAATCAGCAGAAAATTATAGAGATCCAATAGCATAAACATCCAAAAACTTATGTACCTTATGAGCTCAGCAAGGCACAAAGTTTTTTTGAATATTAAGACGTAGAACAAGCTTGAAATCATCTATAAAGGGAATTTTATGAATAATGATTGTAATCTAGAATTGAAATTACTAACCATCTGCTTCAAAAGTTTTATGGGTTGCCTGCAAAAATATGACATTTAAGTTATTAGGATTTAGTAAATATCATAAATCCGGATTTACTAAATGCCGAATGGTTTAAATCCAAAAAACTGTTTGGTAACAGATTTACTATATCCTGAAAATCCAACATAGTCGTTTGGCAAGTAAGTAGAACAAACTGAATAGCACTTCCTCAAAATCCCATAAATCCACCAATTTGTACGATTTAGAAAATCTGGGATTTACGGCGGAAATCCGTGAAATCCGGATTTATAAAATCTGTGGCTTTATCTTGTCCAAAATGACCGCCTGGCAAGATTTAGCCTACATCCATATTAAATCCTGCTTTGAATCCGTTACCAGACAGCGCCTTAAGATTTAAGATGTTTAGCCCTTTTTCTAGCTTGTTTTTGAGAAATATGTTTTAGAGTTATAAGAACGACCAGTCTTAGTAGGTTTTATTTGATTAAGATAATGTTTATGCCTTCATCTAAAACACACAAGCACTCATCTTCCATGGTTGATGACATCAACATCCACTAGTCAAAGGAAACCCACTCAAATTTGGTCAATATCATTGATAGAAAATTACAGTAAACCATCAAAAAGTTTTATTGACCCAATCAACCTTAAAGGCACTAGAATGCCTCGAGACCATAAGATTTAATCTTATGATGGTTCTTAGATCTAAAATCTTGTTACTACTCAAACAAGTTACACTTCAAAAGCCATCTCATTATATCAAATAAAGATATAGAAGATTATCGGTCCCCTTTAATACATTGGAATTGAGAGCAAAAGAGTGAATAATATGCACAATAACATCATAGACATCTTTTAAAATCAATTCATTACAATCACTAAAGTATTTTTTTAGCTTAATTCAATATAATCACCAATGCTTTGCTTTAATTCAATGTCAAAACAAATTGTAAAGTTTTAACAATTTTGAAATGTTGCTAGATGTTTCGTAATAATTTCACTGGGTTATAGTGTGAATTTTTTTGTCCCTCGAGAGAGTTGGTCCTCGGGAGTGATAAATTGAAGATATTTCCACGTGTTCAATGCTTATCCATAAGCTGCTACTAGGAAGTTCAGAACATGAGACCACTGCATTACATCATATATTAACCTGTTGACAAACAAATGAATAATTTAAAAAAAAAAAAAATTACTCAACTTGACACCTAACCACGAGTTCCTTGAATCATGCCAAATAGTCAGCAACCCTAAACAAACAAAAGCATTTATGGTTGAGCAATTGTTTATCAATTAAATTTGCGTGTTAGCAAGTGGCTAACATACCAGCTGGCCACTTTGCCAAGACTACCTAACATAACCTCTTTTTTTTTTCTCACACTCCCTCCCTCTGAACATCACTCACTGAAGATACTTATTTCTTGCCAATCTAACTAATCCACCGTACTAACAAAATTAACTACACGTATAAAGTCAATCTAAACAGCAGCAGAAAACAATTAAAACTTCCATCTCAATCCAGACCCATCAAAAAATCGGACATCAACAAGACGTACCTGGATTTCGAAACATCGTAGATATTCCCTTTAATCGCCATCAGAAGAGGTTTCTTTGGATCCGATCCATCGTAAGCTCTCAGCTCCTCGATCGTCACATCCCCGATCTCGACAGGTTCGAGAGGTAACTCCGGCTCCGACAGCAACGATCTACTCTCCTCCGCTGCCGCCGCCGCCGCCGCCTCCGCCGGCGGCGGTGGCGGAGATACGAACATCCCACATACCATGTGGTAGACGCCAACCATAAGCGCCAGGATAGTGAAAAAGGCAACCGGAGAAAGCCCCGTGTACGAGTAAATCGTCTCTGCGATAGTCGAGTAGAGGCCCGCGACTCCCATTGCCGGATTAGGGCTTTCTTCCTCGACTTCACTCTGCTATTAGATGTTCTTGGTGTGGAAATTTGCAGGGATTTCGATTTCTGGGAAGTTTCGAGTGAGAAAGCAGCAGCTGCGGTGGATCACAGGCAGCTACTGTGGCGGGAAAAAAGCGATCGAGGAAGACGTACAGATTGGATTTTTCAAAGTAGGTCTTTACGGCCGAAAATTTTGTTGAATTTCTGCGCCGAAAGCTACTTGCGGCTTTGCAGTAGTGCATCCAGCCTAAGGGTATTGAGGATTCTTAAAGTAAATTGCTATTGGGAGAGAGGGTACTGTAATTTTAATTAATTTTGAACAAATTGTACTTTCTTTTGAAGTAAATTTAATAGATTTAGAATTTATTGATAAAAAATTTATGCAACGATGTTTATAGTCAAACTAAGGGCCTGTTTGGCGAAGCTTATCGACTGTGTTTGTGTATTCAAAACGTCGCATTCACGTTTGATTTTTCTGTTTTCAGTACGTTTAGCGATATATGAGTATAGCCTTCTAATAAATACTGACCGCGGGTTTTCGACTTTGCGGCCCGTGTTTGGAGTTATTTTCTTACATCTCTGCTCTTGTTGTGCTTAGCCTCATCTCGTGCCATAGGTGTCTCTTCGATCCTCTCCTAAATCCTCATCTTGTGGCTTCGATCGCTCATCGGTTGTCCTTCTCGCGTGCCTCTCTTACGCATCTCTCTCGATTGTTCACTTTCTTATCTTATTTCTCTTTGTGATCCGTGGTTGTGGTGCCCTGAAAGAAATATTGTTGTTGCGGCAATTTTCAATGGAATGACTTTTCTGTGAGTAATATCATGCTCTTTGAGAAGAATTTCGAAGGAATGGTTTTTTTTTTTTGTGACTTTTTTTATTTCTCTTTTTTTCTGTGAGTAATATCATTTTCTCTCGATTGTTGCCTTTGGTTGGGTGTTGGATGTTGGACTTGGGTGTTTAACTTATTTTATTTATTCTCATGGAGAACCTTCATGTATCATATGAAACAAAAAGTGGATGTAATTGTTGATATCTGTTGGAATTTGGGTGATATGCTCGTAACTTGGTTGTGGCTTTTTATTTTGGCTGGACTGTTGGAATTTATGCATTTTTTTAATTTTCTCCAAAGTTATCATGGGTGTACAATTATTATAATGACACCAATTGCTTTAAAATTTAAGGTTTTTTGGGTTCCCTAGAGGACAACGTAGCTCGTAACATACGTCGTCTGAATTTTAAAAATTAATTTATCATAATTTTAATTGTAATTTTAATAGTTTTTTTTTTATATATTTTTCTTAGTACACTTAACACTCATTTGTTAAGTGAGCTGTGTATCTTATTTTTATCATTGCTTCGAAATGGTTTTTTACTTCTCATCAAATATATTATTATGGCAGTTCTATTGCAAACAATATTACTGCACAGGGCATAGGGTCATTTATCCAGAAATGATCGCAAATTAATTTTTTTCAAACAACACAAACCAAACAGCTAGTCAGTTTATTCGGATAAATTGTTGATCAGCAGAATAGAAAAATCAATTATTTATTAGCAGATTATTTAATAAGCTGCAACTGCCCAAAACTAATAATCTAATAATATTGAAAGTAATATAATACGAGTTTAAATAAGTTTGGATCAAATTATAGGGCATCAATTGTAAAACTAAATAACCTCTAAATTTGTTCTATTGACGAGAGGAATCCAAAGAGCCTAATATCATTTAATTTTGAGAACATTAAAGATCTTAATTGTTAAAAAATATATATGTGATTACAATAATCATTATTGATCGTTCAATATAATGTTTATGATTCCAACTAAATTTACTAAAATGTTAATCTCAAATATTAGAAATAGACCTCGCCTCTTCACTTGGTCATGGCGACGGAAAGAGAAGGGTAAGGTGATAACTAAAGAATACCACTATGTAAGTGAACAATCATTAGCCATTTTCAACAATTATTGCAACTAATTACAACTATTTTAGCCACCAACTAGGGTTATTGTAGTGCAGTTATAGCCCCTTTGTAGCTTAACTACATGTGATTGTTAGTTTTTATAATTTAATATTCTCTAATTAATAAAAAGGGTGAATATTTATGCTTTCAATTTTATAGTGGATTATTTTGACTAAGTTATGTCCAGTGATTTTTTTCTTTTTTTAGGATGTTTTTACATTTAAAAAAAGAAAAAAAAACCTAATTTTCTCTTAGGCTTTTACTTGTGTGGGCACAAAAATTAAAATATCTTTTTGTTGTTGAGAATTTTCTACTGTTTGATAATAAAGTATTATGCTTTTACACGACTTCCTCAAAAATATATGAAGTATAACGATTGATAAGATTAGTTATATATTATTTTCATCTCATGACAAATTTGCTCGTTTTAAGGGTCTGTTTGGTGCAGTTGTTGTTTTTTAAACAATAGCTTTGAAGTTGTTGAAAAATGATCTGACATTCAAAAAGCTACGTTGGCAATTACATTTTCTTTTTTTTTTTAAGTTGGACCGCAGCGAGAAAATTGTCACCGCACCTAACCTGGACTGGTGGGAAAACACATATTTGTAATTTACTTAAACAAACAAAACTACGGTGCAGTGCCGCACCGCCGCCGCACTGCCGTCCTTAATTTGAATTGGGATATTTGAATCAATTATTTTTCATCATGGGAATAAGTACGTGAATCTAAAGCTTTTAGAATGATATAAACACATTTTTTACTTTAATTATTTACTTTTTTGTAGGATTTCAATTTGTTTTCCTTCATTTAAAGAAAGCATCAATCAACCAATTAATTAAATGCATAAAAGTAATCAATAATTTATTTAAATTGTATGATTAAACATAACTCATATTAAACAAATTTGCCATAAAATTCGGAAAATGTTGACATTTGATTCATCATAAAAAGTAATATTTTACTAACTTGACCTGATTCAAACATATTTGAATTTATGGCACCATGACAATATTCAAAAATATATGTATGAAATAAATACTATTATTAAATAAAATAATGTAAACATACATTTATATAATTATGTAATGTTATTACTAATACTCAGGCTTCTCACATGTCAGCTTACTATACTTTTAACACTGTAATTGAAAACCTCAAGTAACATACTTGCATATATGTTCACACAAAAAAATCAGGTGAGTTATACCATTGGCCCTTCTAATCATCAAAGCTCATTTAAGAATATTTAAGTATGCTACAATGTAGAAAATATCAGTTTCGATTATTTACCACAATCTTACAAGATTATGAGCCCGTTTGGGAGGACTTTCGCCCGCGGCGCGGCTTGGGGCCACTCGAAACCGCCATTTGGGGCGGGGTTTTTCCTGCGTCGCGGCCGCGGTTTAATAAAATATGGGGCGCGGGTTGGAACCCGTAGCCCACATTTCTCCTCTGTTCATTTACGCACTTGTCACTTGGGTTCAAACCCGAGTTCATCGTTTGCCCTTACCTTCCCCGTGGGGCTCTCATTTCCTTTTATAAACATTTACCACATGAGAAATTCAAATCACCTCCACAACAAATATTTAAACCTGAATGATATTCATTAAGCCTGATGTATATGTTCAAAAAGGCCAGAAAAATAATAGCAAGGGAAAAAAATGTGTCAGCTAAAACATACAAAATACCAATTCCAATATGTCACCCTCCAAACCTTTAACTAAAGAAGTGTATTAATAAGAGCCAGAAACCTAAAACATATCTGATGAAACTATATAAAAAACAAAATAAAGGAAGTGCACAATACTGCTATCTTAATCGCTTTCTCTCACTCAAGGTTGCTCCGTCGTCGTAGCTAAAGGAGACCTTGGCTCGAAGCCGTGCACCCGGAGTCGATAAATGCAAGTGTGGCTCAAGCTGCCGTGGTTGGAGGTGAAGTTCAGCCTGATCATGTTTATGATGCTTGAATCAGCAGTAGAGATTGGAAAGGTCTGTGCATTGCTCTTATTGAGATCATAGGAGAACTCTGTTAGTATCAAAATCTTCTCGGCTGTGGAGGATGAATCATCTTCGGGTCCCTCGAACCAGCCGGAGACACGACAGTCCTTGGGAGCACTGGACCTGTCATAAGCCACACTCTGCAACAGAAAGATTGCAGGAGGAACAAAATCGGTGAGTTTAGAAGCAGAGCGGAGACAACAAGCAGCTCTCAAGAACTTTGTAATGGAATTAATGAAGGAAGGAACAACAAAATTAGTAGAACATCAATTCATCCAGACCAAAAATAGGACAGTGCTAATGTTACATATATAACACTCAAATCTTTCATAGAACATAAAAAATAGAACTATTTTAACATTCAAAAGCGATGTACACCATTCTATGCATAGGTAAGGCCATATGTATGGATAAAATTAAGTTTAGGTGTCTGATTATATATATAATTGTAACATATCTAACATTAGCACTCCTCATACCCTGCCAAAAACCGAATCATAACAAACCATTTCTGTAAATAAAACTAGAACATCTAAAACTCAATTAACAATTAAACTTCCTTAGCACTTTTACTACCCTACAAGTTTGAACCACAATCACAATAAACAACATTAAAATTGTACCCAATAATAGACAACAACCACAATTGCTGATATCATTTTCATGTAATGTTCTCAAAATCTCAAATGTGATTGAGCCAAAAATATTAGGAAGATTTACATATAGATGACTCAATTCTTATTTATTTACATATCTAACGCCTAAACCTCAATTTTCACATACATGCCACCACCATACCTATGCATAAAAAGGTGTATTTCATTTTTTAAAAGTTATAATGATATGATAATATTTTCGAGATGTGATATGAAAGATTTGGATGGTAGAAATTTAAAAAGTAAAGCTTAGGTATTAGATATGAAAATGTGATATGTATTTAAATGCCCCAAAATATTGCTGAAAAAATTAAACTAAGGACTCCACGGAAACTCAGAAGGATTTATTCAAATGTGAGGTTCACAAAGTTTAGCCTCTTTCATCTGATCAAACAATTTAAACTATAGATCCACTTATTTACATAATGAACTCATAGACAACACTCTTGCACAAGGAGTCAGGTAATTCTCAATATAGTGCAACCTTTACAAATCTGATCTGCATGCAAAATTATTCTACACAACTCCGGCAATTATCAACATAGTACCTTCAAACTCATAGTAGTACAATACAACAAGATATAAATACACAAAAATGTACTTATACATATCTAGATATTTTTCATATATAGTTAGAACTATGCATCATTGTAATGCTATGTAGTTCCAAAAAGAACAAATATTACTCATCACTTCTCGGTTACTTGAGCAAATCTGACAGAACATGATGATAAAAGAATGGGTTTTCTAGTTTTTCCTTTCAAAAACTTAGCAGTATACAACTTATAAAAAAGAGAGACTTGATATTATTCAGCCGGTTTCAACGCATGTTGCATGAAAAAATTAATAACAAAACATCTATATAATAAAGTCCTTTCTCATGCTTCACACTTTCAGCATAAAGTAACACTGCATAAAAGTACAAGACAAATATATCACCAATTCAATTTAAATTGGCACAGTGGCACTAGAAATTTCACCTCTAATGCTAGAGAGGTTAAGTCCATCAACCGAAATAGGAGTTTCTCAACTCGACCGAATCGACCATCAACCCATAAACAACAAATTGTCAAATCCCCAAATCATGGGCCCGTCAACCCATCAAGAACATGATTTATCAACCAACAAAAATCTCCCAAATCATATAGTTGCATAGAAAGTTTGGTCTTCATACCTTAGTAGTATTTCAAATGAACAAGAAAGACCAGACAGACTTTAGAAAATGATATTTTAATCATTTATATTAGCACATCAATCTTCATCAAGAAAGGCCAATATGTTAACCAGTATCAATTTTTTGCTACATCTGATTTATACTCTATATTAGAGGTAAATTTGCACAAAAACAATGCAATTAAAAGAAAAGGTTACAACTAACAAAGCGTGGATGCTGTAAAAATGCTGTAAAAATATGCATAAAATGTATGTTGTGTCATGTTCAAAGTGCTTCTCCCATCTTATAAATCCTCTATTAAAAATAATGATAACTTGTATAAAGAACTCCCTCACTTGCTTAACAATATACAGAAATTCCTAATACTCCTCATTAAATTAACAGCTGCTAATCATGTTACATGAAAATGGCATTATAATCTTTATGTAGTTTCCACGTAGAATTGAGGAAAAAAGAATCACAATATCTTGATCAAATTTTTGTCAGAATGAATTTCAAAGCCTTTGGATTTGCTAAGATATAAATTAAATGCATCGCAACCATCTCAAGGTAAATTAACTGCTATGAGAACCATTCTAACACAACGTTTTCCCCCAAGTTTTCCTCCTAAACTTGAATGCATATTTTTCAAGAAAAAATCTTTTTATACTTCCTAAAAAATCACAAGCATCCATAGTAAAAGGATATGTGCCAAAGAGAAAGTCCTTCCGCTCCCACACTCCGTTATTGCTTCCATAAACATCATATCAAAGCGAACAATATGCAATCATCGAAGTCCCTACATCTACAATTGCAATCCTAACCCAAATTCCAACAACATTATGTACGCATTGATTGCATCTCCCTTTCATAGAAATATTATACATAAATGAATGCATTGCTCTTCCTCATCATAATTTAAGGGGATAAAAAAGCATTGTTAATCAACATATTCCTCCTCAAGTGTAATAAAAAGATATATTTTATAATATGTATAACATTTCATCTCATGAAAACGATAAACTAATTGGCTCGCTAATGAACATAATACTGAAGTCAAAGTTTCATCCTCCAATCAATTACTTTTCCAAACACCCAATAAATCAAAATTCAGTATTTACTACTAATAATTTATCTGAAATAAATTTTTCTATAGAACTAAGATTTTATGTATAAGATAAAACTTCAAGAAAGCAACAAAAATGACAGAAAAATTACAAACTTTAAGAAATCCTCACTTAAACATTATTTTCTTACAGGAAAAACTGCTATCCCTAGATTTCATTTTCTTTAACGCACTCAAATTCCTTCCTACACTCAATTTTATTTAACTGAACAAAATATCCTCTGAAGGCATTCAAACTAAAAGTTTGGGAGTTGTTCCCGCCAATATGTGGCACGCTGAAAGGTGGCTGAATGCATGTTGGGAGGATATGGAACACACAACCTATCTTACCACATACGCTTTAAAATAATATTAACAATATTATTATTATTACAACAGCCATTATTATATTTTTGCACATACATAAAAATAAAAGGAAATTTGCATACATACCATACAATTCTTATGCATTTACATATCTACACCTAAACTTTCATATATAAATTTATAACACTTTGGTGTCATGACCTATGCATGCAAAGGCGTATTTCACCTTTAAAAAGTAATAATCTTATTTTTTTATGTGATATCAAAGATTTGACTGTTATGTACATAAATATGAAAGTTTAAGTGCAAATAAAAAAGCAATGTGTGGCATGTTTGTAAATGCCCCAAAATGACAAGTTCAAATTTAATTTAAATTAAATTAATGATATAACTATATTCATAGGTTATAAATTAGCAATTTTAAAATATGATTACTCTAATGGTTAAAGTCAATTCATAATCAAGCGATGCTAAATGATCAATTTTTTTTAAAATTTTTTACACTCGTCAATCTTCATTATTCTTATTATAAAAAACCAGATCAATTTCTCAAACTCACAATGTTCAATTTATATGCAAGACTAATAAACAAACTTTGTGGTATCTACTTCATTACAAAGGAATACAAATAATTTTTTGTATTACTCTCCTCAACTTATTTTCCCTTTTTAAATTTTTATGCACACTTCTAAACTATACAAGCTATTAAGTGAATATTACACTTATTTTGTTAATTATTCACTTATTGTGATGCGTCAATTTACTCATTATTATTTGCTTTACCACGGCCATTTGGGCTAGGCTTAATAATCCCTAATACTCCACTCATTCCAGGTAAGAGTATTTTTAGGGCAGCTTTTCCAATATATTATTTTTCAAACCATTGCCACACATTCCTTGGCTACTACTTTCTTGTTATATTTCAAAATTTTCAACAGTCGGAAACTGCTTTTAAGAATGGAAGTGCTAAAGTGTGGTGACTGTAAAAAAATCACTATCCATTTTTTTTAAAGATGAAAATACTTAAATAACAACACAATTTCCAAAAAGTTACTTTCTCACAACAATTTTAGAACCCTGGGCTCATAATACTTTACTCATTCCAAGTAAGGGTTAGTTTGGAACAACTTTCTTACTATTTTATTTTTCAATCATTAACACATCCATTTGGCTACAACTTTCTTGCCATGTCTTAAAGTTTTTATAATGAAAAGTTAGTTTAAAAACCAGATTTTTGATAGCCTGATAGCTTTAAGAAAGCTACTATTTGACTTTTCAATAATGGAAAAAAATTATAACACCCACAATAGCATTCAAAAAGATTAATTTCCCTACAACAATTTGACAATTACATTTATAAAAAAATATAACCAGCCCAAACAGACCATAAATGATACATGAGTTTTTAAACCAGCACAACCCTTTCTGCAAAACTTTTATCAATGTTAGATAACGTTGCAAAGATATCTAATCCTTCAATAATAATTTTATAAAGTCGTTATTTAGTTATTTGTGCATTTTCTAGCCTATATTTTACTTGTCCAAACAGACTAGAATCTATTCCCTACTAACTTACCTTCATAAATGCTAATCCCACAATTCCTCTTCAACATTTTTTTCCCTCCTCATTTTATCATAAAGTTATCATAAAATTATTATTTTGTCATACCCAACTTGATATCAATGATTTTTTTTACCATTCAACAATTGCTAGAATCAATATCACATCGCCAAAATAATTAAAATGTTATTAAGGGTCTGTTTGTGGTAGCTGCAGCTTATTGAATAATCTACTGATAAGCTAGGTGCGATGGCTATTACAAATTTTTATTTTTTTGTAAAAGTTAGACTGCAGCCAGAATGCTCTCACCGCACTTAAGTAGGTGAGGTGTGAAAACGCTGTTTTCAACGTTTTAAAAACGCATAAGCTGTCAAATTGCATTTTACCCAAACAGTCTATGTGCGTTTTCAAAACGTTACCGCACCAAATAAGCTGTCCCAAATGGACCATAAATCTACACTTAAGTTGTCAAGATATTCTCATATCGCATAATAATCAAGAGGTACATTTTCATTTTAGCCACATTGATTCAAACATAGAAATCATATATTCATTTCTAATCTCTTTTTTTTTATGATAGATACAATGTACTTAAACCTATCAAACCTAAATATTATTTTATCGCAAAATGCAACTTATTGATAATTACAATGCCAAACGACAACAATTGCATATCATATACTCAATCATTGTACTGTAAATCTGTTAGACTACCGCTTATGGTGCTTTACAATAACCGAGCTAGCTAAAAAATTTGAAGAATTATTTTAGGCACAAGGCTAAAATGACAACTTAGTCATTTATTAGTTATTATCGTTTGGTATAAATAGGGCTCAATATAATTAGGGTTATGATATGTGATTGTTGTCTAAATCTTAGGAGTTAGGGTTTGGGAGATACGAGCTTACCGCTCAAATTTTAAGCCTATATTTTAGGTATTTAAGATTGTAATGTTTTGTTTTGTTTTGATACTAGTGGAGTATTATATATTATTTATGCTCTTATTTATGCAGAAATTCATCTAGTTCCTATCACAATCCTAACTCTATATTTTTTTCGATGTTATCTCTATTTATTTTAATAGTTGCCTCACTTAATAAAATGTCATTTGCGAAAATCATAAAGTAAGGCACCTCATTTTTGAATTATTTTGTATAATTATTTTTAAAAACAAAATGAAAAAAAATCCCCATTTGCCCAAATAGGCATATTATTTGTTCACCCAAAGCTAATCCCAACCCTTCATTTTCCTACCATTAGTAACCCCAGATAAGTACACTTCCCCCTCATAAACTTGTACCCACAGATGACAAAATGTCCTATTTTTGCCTCCACAAACACCATAAAAGCTAGGCTGCACGTACTTACTTTCTCCATTGCAAATACTATCACTCCCCCACTTCGCAAAGCCACTATAATTATTTCCTATTGTCATTGACATAACAATTTCTTTCGTCCTTTGTAAATACCAAGACCAATGGCATTTAAGCCTTTAAACTCATCTGAATGAAATCAAGTTACTCACGAATGGTTGCACCATTAATATAGCTAGAACAATTACCCATTTTTCACCCCCATCCCATTAACGAATCCTTAAGTACAAGGTTGAATCATGGAAATAGCCTCCCAAAAATATATGAGGTAAGGTTGAGTACATAAATCCCTCTAAAGAACAAACATTAGTGAGAGCTTAATATACAGGTATGCCCTTTTTCCCCCTCTTAGTATCTTTCTCACCCACTCAAATCCACCACCGCACACACACCCTAATTCCACAGAATTGATCTCAGCCTATTATAGACATTAAAGTCTTCATGGAGCCATTTGCCTTAATGATTATACCTTCCAAGTTCACCCAACAATAAAGACCTAGTCTTCCCTTTTCTCTATTAGCGGCTACACACAAGCCTTCAAGCCTTATTATATTGCCCGGTTGTACTAATGGCACCTCATAAGTGGCACACGATGCTCAACTATCTCAGTAGCAAGAATTCCCACTATTCACTTCGCCAAAACACACCAATGTCCCTCCCTCCCTCCCTCCCTCCCTCCCTCCCTCCCTCTCTCTCTCTCTCTCTCTCTCGTTCTCGTACAAACTCAAACCAACACTTAGCCTCCCTACATCTTTTGCCAAAGTAAGGTTTAGATGAATTCCCCAATGTGATTCGAATTGAACCAAATAATTGAGGCAATGATGTGTAAAGCCTTTAGCCAAAACACTTATTGATTGGAGCCTAAAATTGGGACTGCTTTTTTTTTTTTAATTATCCTAACCATATTAAGTTACTAACTTATATGAACAGAAACTATTAAATAGTACTATATAGAAAGACAAGAAATCATTAGCATAACATAAAGTATAAAAACTATTTACTTCAAGTCAAATGGAAATATCATGCTTATATCATACTATTGTAGAAATAGCATGAAATATGAATTTCATCAGGAATCATATATCAATTTTCATACAACAATCATGTGTGAATTAAATGGTAATTCTTTTTACTCTATAATCTATTCTACAAACTGAATTACTAATATGACGGATTTTCCTTGATGCCGTACTTTGTTTAAACCAAAAGAAAAATATTGTGGACATATCTGAAGGGACCAGAAAAAAATGGAGTTAATTGATTAAGATAAGCATGTAAAAAATGGAAATACCAAATTAAAATAAACTTAATATATTTAGATTTGGTATGATTCTTCTTTTACTAAATAAAACTTTATCATTCTCAAGCTAGACTTGAGGATGAGAAAATGCAAATGAAAAAATTAGTTTAATTTGAATTTAAAGTTCTTGATTCCTCGGTCAATTTCGATGAACTCTTTAAAAAGTTTATAAAGAAAAAGAGGCTTAAAAACTTTAACACAAGTGAAAGTTGGCATGTCAGATTTATTAATCTCATACCTGTTACACTTTTACAGCAATTAAATACTAAAAAGGTTTGTTGAAACAATACAATAACAAATATTAATATCATCTGACAAATTCATAATAGTAAGGCAAACAGAATCTTTTAACAGACAATGTGTTTCAAGTACAAATATGAGTACAACTCAACATATTTCCTTGTTTTCTAGACCAAAGACCAATTAAAAACACAAAACAAAGCATTTCCTTCAAATACATTTTAAGACTCCCTTTTCTATGCTTTTAAAACAAAAAACTAAAAATTGAAAATAAAAACGGTTCCAAACATAAAAGTGGATTTATTTTCTTTAAAATCCTTTCCAATGCAGGAGTCATTAGTGAGTATCACCTTACCAAACCGTGTATTGCTAAAATTGAATTAGTGAAATAATGTCCAGCTATATATTATTACTCGCACAACAAACCAGGCAATAACAAATTGAGGCTTGATTAAGTTTTTTACTTCGTTTGTTGTTGAAAAAACAGCAACAAAAATAATCTGTTAAAATGAAAGCTTTCTGACAGTGTTTCTTTTTTTTTTTAAACTGCCTTCAAAAAACTATTTTTGAGAAATATTTGGAACTGCGATTGGAAAATGAGCTTTTAAAAGCTACACCATAAAAGCTGAAGTTGTTACAAATGACGCCTTAAGACAATGATCTCCCAACAAAAAGTGATATCACAGATATATACATGTATAAACAGATTAGAAAGTACACTTATACACTATCAATGTTATTTAGGTCTAAAAGCTACAATTATAATGAAAGTAATGTCTCTTTGACCGATCAGGACAATTGTTTACCTCATCAAATGTGCAAAAATTCTAACAGAGCAAATCTTCATCAGGACAATCTTTAATAAGACAGCCATCCTACCAGAATTAAACTATCATACTATGACAGTTCTTTCGACCTGCTTTAATGGTTCTTATATGACCACTTGTTCAAAATTTTGTATTTCCAAATGGATACCAAATCATTCATCGGAATGCTAAAAATATCTAAAGATGTTCTATATTGTCCTGACACATTTACATCCATTAGCCACAAATGAATTGACTTATGTTTATATGAAGGATTTTCTAAAAAACACAGCTATGAAAGAACGATAGAGCAAAACAAATTTCTAGACAAAAAAAAATGTCTAGTATGCTCCTCAGAAACAAAAAGAAAACAAGAAAATGAATGCCATGTTGATGGGTTTATTATCATCTGCATCATATGATCCAACAGTACAAAGTAGAATAGACTCTCTGATTTGAAAATAGATGAGATATATAGTCTTCATAATGCAAAACCTACAGAATGATGCCATCCAACAACGCGGCCTTAGATTGTTTGCATAAACCCCATAAAACAACAGCATATTCAAACAATAAATTTGCAAAATAAGAGGAATTATAAATTAGAAAGTAAAGTACTTTAACTAAAAAAGAATACTCACCTCTGAGACATGCTCTAAAGTGACAGCATCAGGAACTATCCCTGTTCTTAACCTAATCTCAACAAAACCACTGCTTCCTTGCAAGGGGAAACACTGGCCTGGCTCACCAAAACTTGGCTCTAACATTTTCTGTGCACTGGAATGAATGCCACCTTTAGGTTTAGCAACAGCAAGCCAACTGTTGGTCTTTACAACAACATAGGGTTCTGAATGCTTAACCACCTTAGCTCCGCCAGAAGCTAAAGCATAATCCACCCTACCAAGACCATCTGCAGCATGTTTTTCAATCTCTTTCTCAACAACATCCTTAGCTAGTGCTCTAATATGATCCAAATACGCATCTTTATTAGCGTCATCTAGACTTCCAGTCTTCAACTCATTCAAAAATTTCTCAAATTCTTCCTTCGATAGAAAGCCTGCATCTTTCAACTCACTAAAAGAGTTGACCAAATCATCAGTTTTAGCTTCAAGATTATTCAGTTCCTTCTCAAAAAGTGCTCCCTTATCTTCAATTTGTTTTGCAAGTTCCCTTGTCACAATACCAATCTCACTCCCTATCTTCTTGTCAACAACATCCAACTGAACTTGCAACATTTTTGCCGTTTTCTTTAAAGATGATTCCACTTCTGAGATTCGGGTATCAAAATCAAAGGCGGATAAAGGATACTTAGCCCCGGCACTCCATCGCCAAATTACTTGCCCAATATAAAGCAGAGCTGCAAGAAGCAGCAAGTTCTTCGTGAGAGTGCTAAGAACAGTTTGCCAGAGAGGTTTTGCCTGCCTGTGTACAGATCTCCTGTGCTTTGAAGGAACTGAGGCTGCAAGAACTCCTTTCTTCAACCGTGACAAATCTCTCGGCCTATCAAGCGCAGTTTCTCCCCACAATGTGTGGCTTAGATCCTTCCCGTTGTAAACTACACCATCGTTATTCGCACCATGCACTCCTCCATCGGGAACCACGCTAGTTTTCGAAGTCCTCTCCACAACAACCACTGCTCTCCTCTTCGCATTTGGATTTAAGTTTGAGTCCATAGACAAGGCTGCATTTTTATTAGAAGTGGGACTTGAATTCATCGCTGCTGCTGAGTGGACGTATAACTGTTCTTCCGCTATATCGCTTCTTTCCCAAGCGCACCTATTACAATTGTCGAATTAGCACCAAGAAACGAAAACAGTAATCTTTTCCCCAAAGAACAACGATTTATCGAATCCCTAACCCGAAAAACAAACCATTGCCCAAAAACTCCACACCAAGAAATCCAACGTCAAGAAAATGATCAAAATTCGCCCAAAAACTCCACGCCGAGAAATCCAAACGCAATAAAATCAACAGAATTCACAAACCCTAATCTCAGACAATCATAAACCTCCGAGCGCACCGCACTAAACGAAAAGCAGGTTAAACACCGCAAAAAATCACCAAAATCGAAATCTTGCAGGGCATACCACAAATAACAGGCCCGCACAAACAAAAACAGAGGATGCGTGAACGCAGGAAAATACCTAAACAACGCGAAGCTTTGCGATTCTTGAAAGAGGGCAAAGTGCAGAGCAAAGGAGGATTGCACCAGGAGATTAGTTGGTTGAAGAAAACTGGAATCAGATCCTATCCAAATGGCTAAATTTCGAATAGGATTTGAGTTGACTCAGTTGTGGTCCGACCTCTGAGTTGAGATTTATGTGATATTTAAATTATGGGACATTTACATATTGGTCACTCAAAATATTAATATTTATAAATTAATCATCAAATTTATCTCTTTTTTTTTTTGTGCTATCAAATTGATATATTTACGCTTGTCATAATCAAAACTATTAAAAATTTGATAAAAATGAGAAATAATGAAAGAGAGTGATTGATTTGTAAATAACTTAAATTATTTAAGCTATCTTAGGGTCCATTAGGGGCAGCTTATTTGGTGCGGTGGAGTTTTGAAAACGCACCTGGCCTGTTTGGATAAACTGCGTTTTGGCAGCTTAAGTGTTTTCAAAACGCAGAAAATAGCTTTTTCACACCGCACTTATCTAGGTGCCGCCTATACTATCTAGGTGCGGTGTCAACTTTCTATTCGTGATCAACTTTTAAAAAAAATAAAATTTTGTAATAACCATCTGTACCTACATTTATCAACGAGATCATTTTCAATCGAACTTATCAATAGATTATTCAATAAGACGAGTATGTCTCAAACAGACCCTTAATTTATTAGTTCGAGTGTTTAAACTTTCAATCAATCACGAGAGATTGTAAATTTAGGGTCCTCCATATGCCACATTCACAAATTTACAATTAAATTAACTCACAAATATATATTTTTTTTTATTTTTGACTATTTAATTTTTTTATTTTTGATTCAACTTTAATATTCATTTAATTAAGAAAAACAAAAAATTATATTTATATTTGGTTTTATCTTTTAGATTTTGGATTTCAATTTCGTCTGATCTGACTAATTTACGAACGGATACATCCAAATCGCTTGACACATCCCCTATATATATCCCACCCACAAAAAATAAAGGTTGGTTTAAATTGTAAAAACCAAATAGAAGAAATGTGATATTAAATTGCAAGAGTTTAATATTTTTAATGATAATGATGAGAAGATAAATGAACGAGTCATGTTATCTAAAAGTAAAGAGGTTTTTACATATCAATCATTTAAAATTTTAAATTTAGAGAATTGACCTTCCAAGCTTAAAATTTACATTTCATCCACCTAAAAATTATCAAAATATTTAAATATTGATGCGCCATCAAATATTTTTCATCATCGGCACAAATCTCAAAGCATGACACAAATCTCGATGCAATCTTTTAAGCAAGAAACATTCAAATCTTGATAAAAAATCGTTCGAGCTCCGATTTCAATGAACTTATAATCAAGCCGACCGGCTCGATGAAATAGACCCAATGATATCAAGATTAGTCTAATCCGAGTCAAATCAAGCCCGGATCAAGTCATTAAATCATTTTTAGAAGTTTTTGGGACACATTGGAAGGTCAAATGGATGTCAACACTAGCAAGCTCATACTTGAATCGAGCGTCTCGACAAGACGAATCCAACGAGCCCAAGACCACTCAATTCCGACATCATTAAGGCCATCAAATGCCCCTTAAACACCATCTGATCGAGGGGAGCTTTCTGAACCGTCCGATCGAAATGGCTGCATTAATTGCACCCACAAGCCTATAAATAGACTCCAACTCTCACATGAGATGGGGGGAGCCAAAAGAGAGATGCGAACTCTCGAGAAGAAGAAGCGGCTCTACATCTTCGCCGATCGCCGTCGATCACCGTTGATAGCTCGTCGACCACCGCCGATCATCGTGAACCACCGTCAATCATACTACTCGTCGATCGACGCTGTAATCTACATCATATAATTACCTCTTCCCTTACGTAGGACGAAGGATTTCGTAAACAACAATCAATAGTGGATTTTCACAGCTTGGCCGGGCCCGTGGTTTTCCCTTTACGGGTTTTCCACGTAAAAACTTCTGGAGTCACTGTTTGTTCCCTTTTCATCTGTGTGCGTGCTGAATTCTCGTACAACGCTAAGAAGATAATTTGTTACTCTACCGCCGCGAATTTTCTAGCACGCATCAGTTTGGCGCCGTCTGTGGGAAACTCTCAATCCCACCACTGAAGTATTTGTTCAATTTCCTACATGGCAAAACGAAACGATATTCGACACAACGGAGCGAGCTTGCTCCGACACCCATCATTCCGGGGAAGCCGTCACGTAGTCATGGGCGGTATGTTTCCTCATCTTCCCGTCTCGGAACACGTTATCCCGCCGACGAGGGGGTTTCGAGTCCTTCATGGAAGAACGCATGAGAAGAATGGAGGAGGCTCAACTGCAGATCTTACAATTTTTACGTGGGACCCAACAACCACCGATGAATGAAACTCGTTCACCATTAAATCCACGTCCTATGAGAAATATGCCTGGAGGAAGTCATACCGGTCCCCCCCCATGAAGGAACACTTCCCATACCGTGTCGTGATGTTGAACTCTTAGACACTTCAAGTTCCACCCATCCATCTCATGCAGCTCACCTAGCACCGCCACATCTCGCTACCATTCCAAATGATGTCATCCGTAACGAGTTACGTCGCCTCGTCCGAGAAGAGTTCCCCATTGAGAAAAAGGATCGCTTCCACACTCATCATAACATCGATGAATCCTCTCCCTTAGCGAATGCGATCCTCCGACACCCCATTCCAACTGGCATCGAGCCGCCGAACATTGACACATATGAAGGGATAAGCGAGTCCCTATGAACATATTGATCATTATAGAACCATCATGCACATTCAACGTACCTCTGACGCGCTTCTATGTCAAGTGTTCCCTGCTACTCTTAAGGGACAAGCTCGAACCTGGTTTTACTCTCTACCGGGGGGCATTGTAAACACCTTTAACGAGCTTGCCAAACTATTTGTGGAGCAGTTCATAGCAAATCGAAGGATCATCAAGGATTCATCTCATCTCTCAGGAATTCGTCAAAGTGAAGGAGAATCACTCAAAGACTACTTCCGCGGGTTTTCTGCGAAGCCCGTCAAATTCCAAGAGTAGATCCAGAGTTGCTTAGTGGAGTCTTTCTTGGGGGACTCCGTCCAGGACCCTTCTATTCATCACTCATGCGGGAGACAGTTCATTCTTATGCTGACCTAATCCATCGTGTTGAGGCTCAAATCACTGCGGATGAGGCCATCAACGCACATAAGGAGCAATTTGAGCAATTTGGGGGAAAGCGCGAAGGCGATTCCGGAGATAACAATCGATCTTCACAACGGAGAAAATGCGAACAACCAAAGAATCGTGACCTCCTTCTCCGACTCGCGGGACAACGAGCGCGAATATCGGCCCAAGAAAGAGTATACACCACTCAACGCTTCGTGTGCTAACATCTTGATGGCCATTAAAGATGAGCAAAATATTAAGTGGTCTCAACCCCTAAAACCTAACTCGGAAAATCAAGAACAATACTGTCATTTCCATCGAAGTCGTGGCCACACCACAGAAGCTTGTAAGCAGCTCAAGGAAGAGATTGAAAGGTTAATTGCGCAAGGATATCTTGGTAGATTTGTACAAAATAAACCAGCCGGTACCGATAATGCTCCTACTGGGGGGCAACATACACAAAGGCAGTAACATGGGGTCACCCAATCGTAGGTGAAATTCAAATAATTGCTGGAGGCCCGTTGCTTACTGATCAAGTCCTTATCACTGTACACGGTGAACCGATACGAAGAAATTACGCCTCGACCCTATCACTTTTGATGATTCTGATCTGGAAGGAGTTCGAGCCCCTCACCAAGATCCTCTCGTCATTAGCGCAGGAATTGGCGAACCCTGCTATAACGTAAAAAGAATCCTGATCGACAATGGGAGCTCTGTCGATGCCTTATTCTATTTGACTTTCCTCAGTCTGGGATTGATAAGAGAGAGACTTCAACCTGCATCAGGACCATTATATGGTTTTGATAATCGACCAGTAAGGGTCGAGGGAACAATAAATCTCCCTGTTGTCATGGGTGATTTTCCTCGACAGATGACTCACTATGTACAATTCATTGTTGTCAAATCAGAATCTGCATACAATGCCATCTTCGGAAGACCTTTGCAATCTATTTTTGGCATCGTAACTTCGTGTTACACTTGAAGCTCAAGTTTCCAACCCCGACAGGGATAGGCATCGTACGAGGAGATCAACAGATAGCACAATCATGTTATCTCAGACAAGCTCAACCACGCCCGTCAATGACACTTAGCATTAAAAACTTTGATCTCCGAGATGAAGAGGTATCTCAAAGAGCTTCTCCCGTAGAAGATTTGGCTCATATCCCGCTCTCTAATGAACACCCGTCAAAAACAGTACAGCTTGGTTCCTTACTCTCCGATGAGCAAAGATCAGAATACGTAGCTCTCCTCCAGAGAAACCAAGACATTTTTGCATGGACCCCGAGTGACATGCCCGGAGTTGATCTCGAGATAATCATGCACTCTTTAAAGGTAGATCCAATCGTTAAACCGGTCATCCAAAGAAAAGCAAATTTTGCCCCAGATCGCCTACAAGCTATTGAACAAGAAGTCAACAAGCTTATTGAAGCAAAGTTCATACGAGAAGTACACCACCCTACATGGCTGGCCAATGTTGTCATGGTGAAAAAAGCTAGTGGATCATGGAGAATGTGTGTCGACTATACAGACCTCAATAAAGCTTGTCCGAAGGATAGCTTTCCTCTCCCGCACATAGATCAACTTGTTGATGCCACGTATGGGCATCAAATGCTTAGCTTTATGGATGCATACTCAGGGTACAATCAAATAAGGATGAACCTGGTAGATGAGGAGGCCACCTCTTTTCAAACAGATAAAGGCTTATATTGTTATCAGGTTATGCCTTTTGGACTAAAAAACGCTGGTGCAACTTATCAACGTTTCATGAACAATGTCTTCAGAAATCTTCTCGGGCGTACAATGGAGGTTTACGTTGATGACATGTTAGTAAAAACCTTGTAAGCATCTCAACACATTTCTCATCTGGAGGAGTGTTTTCAACTCCTTCGTCAATATGATTTGTGACTTAACTCAACTAAATGTGCCTTCGGGGTCACATCGGGGAAGTTTCTAGGATTCATGGTTACCCATCGTGGAATTGAAGCAAACCCGAGAAAAATCGAGGCGCTAAGAGAGATGGTGCCTCCGAGGAACATCAAAGAGGTGCAACGCTTGAATGGTCGCATAGCTGCTCTTTCTCGATTCCTAGCTCGTTCTGGGGACAAGTATCTTCCGTTCTTCAAAATACTTAGGGGCGCTCGAAACACTGGTTTTCGAGTGGACGGATGATTCGTCGGATCGCTTTCGAACAACTTAAGGCATATCTGGCTTCGCCGCCCCTTCTCTCAAAACCCGTCCAAGGGGAGATGTTATATATCTACTTGGCTATTTCACCTCATGCAATAAGCTCTGTCCTTATCAGAATGGAAAATTCAATCGAGAAACCAATATACTACATCAGCAAGATTCTCTCCGATACAGAAAGTCGTTATCCAATGGCGGATAAGACTGCGTTAGCCACAGTATTCTCGAGCAGGAGACTTCGTCCGTATTTCCGGGCTCACACTATCGACGTCTACACACGGCTCCTTTGAAGGCTATCCTACAAAAACCGAAGCATCGGGAAGATTAGTAAAATGGTCGGTGGAATTGGGAGAATTTGACATTCATTACCTACCACGACCAAGCATCAAATCACGAGGTGTTGGGCGATTTTGTGGTGGAATGTACAATACCTACCTTTGTTGAACCGCCTTTTTCTCCTTCACAGTCACCCCAGTGGACACTATACGTGGACGGAGCATCCGAAAACTCGGGAGCCGGTGTAGGAATATTACTCATCTCTCCAAAGCAAGACATCTTCGAGTACGGACTTCGCCTAAAATTTTCGGCCACCGATAATGTTGCTGAATATGAAGCACTAGTTGCCGGATTAAAACTTGTCATCGATCGTGAAGTACGAAACATGATTATCTACACTGATTCTCAACTCATCGCATCCCAAGTAGAAGGAGAATTCGAGGCTCATAACTCACAACTGGTGCAGTATCTCGGCCTGGTAAAAACACTTCTCGCCCGAATTGACACATATCAGGTCATTCACATACTTTGGGAGCATAACACCCGCGCTGATGCCCTCTCCAAGCTTGCAACATCAACAACTGGGGATCTCTATAAAAGAAGGTGTATTGAGGAGATACATTTTCCTAGCTTCCAGGGCCCATGGGTGATACTGTCCATGGGTGATCCCAAGGAGCCATCTTGGATGGATCCCATCATTTCTTTCCTTCAAGATGGAACATTGCCAGATGAATCTACAAAATCAATTCGTCTCCGACGCATGGTCGCCAACTTCATCCTTATTGGGGATGAGTTGTATAAGAAAGCATTTGTAGGTCCATACCTCGAAATGTCTTCCTCCGTACGAAGGCGATTACGCTCTACGAGAGGTTCATTTCGGGATATGTGGGGAGCATCTCGGAGGTAGGACTCTCGCTCTGAAAATAATGAGACAAGGTTTCTACTGGCCTACGATCAAGCAAGACGCGTTAGCATTTGTACAAAAATTCAAGAGTTGTCAATTACACTCCAACCTAACGCATGCACCCCCAGTAGAACTCACATCTTTTCTGAGTCCCTGACCTTTTGCTTAATGGGGGGTAGACATCATGGGACCATTTCCGATAGCTACTGGACAACGTAAATTCATTATCCTAGCTGTCGACTACTTCACCAAATGGGTAGAAGCGGAGCCACTTGCTAAGATCACCGAAGCGAATGCTAAACGAGTTTATGCGGAAAAATATCATATGTCGTTTCGGGCTTCTCGCAAAGATTATCACCGACAATGAAACTCAATTCACCTGGAAGGATCTTCACGTCATTCTGCAAGGATCTTCACATTCAGCTAGTGCACACTGCCGTGGCGCACCCCCAAAAGAATGGGCAGACAGAGGTAACAAACCGAACAGTTCTTAAAGGGTTGAAGACTCGTCTTGAGAAGGCCGGAGGGCAGTGGGTAGAAGAGTTGCACAACGTCCTCTGGGCCTATCGCACCACCACACGAACTCCAACTGGGGAAACTCCGTATAACTTATGTTTTGGCACTGAGGTTGTCATCCCCGTTGATATCAGAGTTCGAAACTCATGAGTTAAAACTTTCGACTCGGATAACAATGAAGAAAAGCTCTGACAACAGTTGGATCTTCTGCCAGAAATACGAGATGTGGCCTACCTTAGGGCTGCTTCCTACCGCCAAAGAATTGCTCGCCATTTCAACCGAAGAGTTAAGCCTCAACCTATCTCCATCGGTGACTTGGTCCTGCGTAGTATCGAAGGCTGCTGGTCATGGTCCCCAACGCAACAAATTATCCCCTCTGCGGGAAGGCCCATATGTCGTGGCGGCCATGATCGAACCTGGAACCTTCAAACTCGAAGATTCGGATGGGAAATTACGCCTCGAACTTGGAATGCCGAAAACCTTCGCAAATACTACCGAGTAACACACCGCGTTTATAATATGTTTGTTAGTAATGTATCTCAAACTTATTAAATACTCGATTTATTTTACAAAAGAAAATATCTTTAAAAAGTATAATGACTCATCCATGAGTCACTTTCTGCTCTAGACCTGAGAAGTGCACAACTCCGGTTGTATCTTGGTCAGAGCATGACCGATCCCAGGGGGATTTGGTTTGACCTCTTCCATAAGAGTTAACATCGCAGAGTTTGCACTCTGATAAACAACTCTAGATAGGTTAACAGTCCTTGGTGGACTACACTTGATCCCTTCCACACAGGTTTATAAGCGAGCAATGCTCCAGCAAATAACCTCGGATGGGTTAATAAGTCCTTAGTGGACCTCCTTTTGGCTCTGGTCATACAGGTTAACATCATCAAGTAAAACTCTGATACATAGCCTCAACCAAGCAAAATGTCCTCGCTGATTTATCCCCACAGTAACTCTCCCACATGTGAGAACTTCCAAGATATCTTTATCCATTTGTGGAATACAAGGAAAACATATTTCAACAACATCGTAGAAGGGAAGAAAATGTACTCGAGGGGCGAATAGCTAACGAGAATCGAACAATCAAACAAAATAACCAACATGCGTCACATACAACATTATTACAACAATTAGTAAGGTCCGACCAATGCGACAAAAGCAACACACTACAAGCATGAAAGGAAGAATAGAAGCACTAATTAACGTCAATATTCTCCTCTGCCCCCTCTTCATCATAGAAATGCACTTTCCTCAGTTAGCTCTCTACGTCTTCACCGTCAGAATCTGAGGAAGAATCATTCGAAGCTTGGCTAGGAGTAAGCCCTTCCACTGTAATCCTTGTTCGACGTTGCACCGCTCGACTCCCCTTCATAAAACCCCGGATGAATCCTTCCTCGGTGAACCTCTTTTGATGCTCCTTCACCTCAACATCAAGCATCCCATCACGAGCCTCTTGAACACAGTCTCGAATGATAATCTTAAACTCTAACGAGTTCTTGAAGTCCTCAACCGCTTTACGCCGAACTTCGAAGCATCGACTTCTTTTGTAGACTTCAAAAGTTGAATCTCCTCTTCTTGGGCTAACACAGTCGATTTAAGAGCTCTCACACTCTTATTACTTTCGCGAAGGCTGGCTCGTGCTTTCACCAACCCATCTCGGGTTTTCTCCAGATCCTGAAGCTGCAATGAGAGGAAGGTTACCATTATTGAAAGTTCTGTCCTGCACTCTGCCAACTGTGATTCCAGAGATGTAACTTTTTCGACCTCAGATTCATGTCGACGCTTGTACTCGCCTTGGAAATATTTAATCTTAACAAACTCAGAATTCCAGTTTCTCAATGCCAGTGTCAGCCCCTTATGAATTTCCATCATGTTATCCACCTAAAAGAAAAGAAATTTGGGTCAGATATATAAAATAATACAGTAGCAGAAGATAAAAAAAACTTACCAAACTCTTGGCTTCCAGGAGCCCAACACATTCATGAGATAAGACGCTCTCAGGAATACGAATAGTCGAAGGACTTGGCAAAGGATCTCGTGGTGCTTTAACTTTCTTTTGTTTTTGAGGCAGTATTTCACAGTCATCGCTCGTTGGAAGCTGCTTTAAGGGTTCTGCAGGAACTGGCTCGGAAGGTCGTTTCTTAGACTTCTTTAATATCATAGTCGTAGACCGTTACAGTTGAAAAGAAAGTTTGACCTTGAATAATGATTCCTCACTCACGAATTCGTAAATGTATTGTGTCTCAAACAACAACTCCTTAAAATCATGAAATCCCAACATCTGCAATATTCCATCTTCGGTAGTCTGAAGAGAGACAGACAAAGGTTGAAACATTCCTTGCCTCTCACGGAGGCCCCGATCATTCTTTGCAAAGAAAAATCTTACGGACCATTGTCGTATTGGTTCCTTTAAGCTAAAATCCAACGTCTTTTGCTTAAAAATTATACGACTATGTGTGTCATTAAAAAACTCGCACAGTCGTGCCAAAATTACCGGAGTTAGCATTGACCCACGACTCCTAAAGAAAACAATCAATTCAATAATTACTATCACCACTCGACAAGACAACTGAGCAATGCAAACACCGAACGCTTTCATTATTTCAATAAACTCAGGTGCGGGTGGAAATCGAAGACCAGGCTCTCGAGGTCGCCTCGTGAACAGCGACGTATCCAGAAGGAGGAGAATACGCTCAATCATTTGAAGTTGGCAATTTTACCACCATATCGGTCGGGAAGTAATACTTCTTTCGAAAAAAGATTAAATCGCTCTCCGTCAGAATTGATACGGCATCCTCTAAGTTCTGACTTTTCCTCTGATTCTCAGTAGAACGGGGTTCTCGAATTGTCGTCATTTCAGCAACGTTTCACGACAACGGTACGCCGCGACACTTCACAACAACAGTTCTCCGTGACGCTTCGCCGCAACGCTTCGTCGGGAAACTTCGCCGCAACAATTTGTCGCAGCGTTTCGCTGCAACGGTTTGCTGCAACACTTTGCCGGGACACTTCGCCGCAACGGTTTGTTGCAACACTTTGCCGGGACGCTTCGCCGCAACGCTTCGTCGGGATGCTTCTTCGCAACTCTTCGCCGCAACTCTGCACCGCAACACTTTGCTATAATTCTGCGCTGCAAACTCCGCACCGCAACTCTTCGCTGCAACTCTTCACCTCAAATCCCGCAACTCTTCTCTGCAACGCAGGATGACTTTCTTCTTCTCCTCACTCATGATTTTTCCATCTCATCTATGGCTCTATTTATAGGCTGAGATGAAACAAATAGAATAAAAAAATAATAATAATAATAAATAAAAACTTTTCATTTTTGACCCTTCAAATTCTACATTTATATGTGAAATTAATTAAAATCTTAAATACAAAAAAAAACTTTTTATATTCTCTATTTTTATCCTTTCATATTCTTTATTTTAATACATATAACTATATAAATATAACAAGATATATATTGTAACTTCTTAACTTTTAATGGCTAGAATTTTTACAGTTTATAACTTCATAGAGTTATACTCTTACCTCTTAAATGAGGTCCTTTTAGAAGTTAAACAGATCATAATTTTATCATTATAGCTTCCTCCTCTCATGCTCTTCCTAAATCGTTTTATTTCACTCTAATTACCAGTCTGGCCTGCTAAAAAATAAATTTTATTCTGCCTTAGAAAGGGGAGGGGGTTCGAACTCCCGCCCCTCACAACTCCATCCAGGGACGGGGGCACTAGGCTAAACTGCTTTTTTGTATAAATATGACATTTTATTATACTAATAGTAAATATGACGGACTATATATATATATATATATATATATATGAAGTTATATATCTATAAACTCACAAATGCTTGCTCCAGATTTTGATATTTTCGGACGTTAAAAATGATCTCGCTCGAAAATAGGGGAGCAATCGATACGCCATCAAATATTTTTCATCATCGGCACAAATCTCAAAGCATGACACAAATCTCGCAATCTTTTGAGCGAAACATTCAAATCTTGATAAAAAATCATTCGGAGCTCCGATTTCAAAGAAACTTATAATCAAACTGACCGGCTCGATGAAATAGACCCGATGATATCAAGATTAGTCCAACCCGAGTCAAATCAAGCCTGGATCAAGTCATTAAACCATTTTTAGAAGTTTTTCGGACACATTGGAAGGTCAAATGGATGTCGACACTAGCAAGCTCATACTTGAATCGAGCGTCTCGACAAGACGAATCCAACGAGCCCAAGACCACTCAATTCCGACATCATTAAGGCCATCAAATGCCCCTTAAACACCATCTGATCGAGGGAGCTTTACGAACCGTCCGATCGAAATCGACTGCATTAATCGCACCTGAAGCCTCATAAATGACTCCAACTCTCACATGAGAGTGAGAGCCAAGAGAGAATCCGAACTCTTGAGAAGAAGAAGCGCTCTATATCTTCGCCGATCGCCGTCGATCACCGTCGATAGCCGTCGACCACCGCCGATCATCGTGAACCACCGTCAATCATACACTGTCAGTCGACGCTGTAATCTACATCATATAATTACCTCTTCCCGTCTGTGGGACGAAGGATTTCTGTAAACAGCAATCAATAGTGGATTTTCACTGGCCAGTGAGCCCGTGGTTTTTCACTTTACGGGTTTTCCACGTAAAAAGCTTCTGAGTCACTGCTTGTTCTATTTTCATCTGTGTGCGTGCTGAATTCTCATACAACGCTAAGACGATAATTTGTTACTCTACCACCGCGAATTTTCTACAGACGCATCAAATATAATGTTTTGGCTACTATTATTTTTAATATTATATAAATGAAGATTAAAGTTTAAGTGTTAAATACATATATATATATATATATATATACAGAAAAAATTATGTGATGTGTACCTAAATAGCCCTCAACATATATAGTGCTAAAATGATTGCATGAATTCAATAATGCAAATACAATATAAGTACATTTGTGATTGGTGATGAGGTTTGCTATGTTGCTTGTCATTTTCGGATAGAGAGCAGTAGTGTTGTAGCTTCGTACAGATTTCTGCATGTTGTGTTTGGTTTGTATCTGCAGAAGCTTGATGGATTGATCAGCAACATTGTCTCGAACAAACTGACAATAAATTTAAGAAATTTTGATGTGTTTAGTTCTTTCATGAAAAGTTGGGTGAGCAGCTATGTTTATTGTTGCTTAACTATCCAAAATACAAGGGTTGGAAATTGTGTGTGTATTTTAAATTCATGGAGATGTTGGGTGGGCGATATTAATTCACTAATGATTGCAGCAACATCTCAATATTTTACGTGAGCGAATGAACTTAAAATAGTATTTTATTTCTTTTTTTTTCTAAGAGATCAAAGAGTCTCTGAGGAAGATGCAAAAGTTAGTTATTGATTTCCATATATCTAGAAACGAGCCCTAATTAACGTCTAAAATTTCTTTTAGGAATTAGGAAAATGAATTCTTTGTTCAGTTGTAGATTTGAGGTATGTAAGACTGTAGTGAGTGGCGGGAGTGAGAGATTTATGTGAATTTTTTAATCCTAAATATTCATTATCTTGAATGTTTTATTAGAATTCTCTTGCAAATCCTTTAGATATTAAGCTTTAAATAGCCTATTTTGCTTCACGATTCCCAGACAAACTACAAATAGGAACAATGAAGCAGTTAAAAGTGTTAATTCATGCAATAAGGCGGAAACAAGCCAAATAATATATATATAGCCCAATGGCGTTGGGTTGGCAACATATGATAGAAAAGAAAAAGGCAATCGGACCCTGCATATACATGTTCAGACCTAAATCTATGCATCAATATGAAATGCAAAATTAAGATGCGGGACACGAGTATCTACTTCTAGTCCCCTCCACAATGTTCTAACATTAAAGCGCCTCGAAATCGTGCATGTATCTTATTTCTGCTGCAGGATTTTCCTGGACTCTAAAAACTACATATGAAGAAAATGAGAAAAGATTCGACCTGCATATAAAACAGGTATTAGCGAGGAAAGCTCTGCAAAGTGCATTGAGCGGTGTCTGGTGGGGGAGCTGAATAGGTGAGTGGAACTCATCATATGCTTCTCCTCGTATGGTACATGTGTGTGTGTGTGTCGGGGCACGTCAAACTGCATAAAAGCGCCCTAACATGCTACCATACATATCAAGCATGCAAGCATATCAAAAGCACAAAGCAAAGAAAGAAGTGTGGCTAGGGCAATTAATCTAGCAAAGAACAATAGTCATGCATAAAAAAAACTACATAGTAACATAGATCCTAGCTTGGCACACCCTATAACAAAAAAGTGGCATAACCTTGTATTTAAGTGTTAAGGGTAAAATCTTTAGCTGTCGTATAACTTTGACGGTGTCGCTACGCCAGCCCTATCTTAAAGATCCAAGGGATATAAAGCACATCACAAGAAAGAAGTTGAAATTTTAAAATAAGTGGCCACACATATGACCTAACTTATATAGTTTTTAAAAGTAGATGGATAATAATAATATTATTATTAAAAAAATATATTTTTTATACTTTTAAAATAACATGTCATATAATGCGGGTCTGCGACGCATATGACGCACATTAGAACACTTCAGATCCTTAGCAGAGTCATACTCATGTTCATCAAAACAACTTAACTCACATTGCTCGCTGGGATTAACCCAACAAACAATGTTCGTTAAAGCATCGCAACCGACACGGGTCATTCTCATAAAGAGCAAGACAAGCCATCAAGGCGAATGAACAAGCACATAGACATGTAAGAAGCCACATTGTGAATATTCGACGTAAGTCTGAAACAATCACAACAGATGCCCAAAGGACGAATCATACATCATGCAAATGAATGCAATGATGCTACATGCAACATTATACACATAAATGAGATGTATCGGCAAACACATGCTACCTATGTGAGGGATTACACCCACCTGGGTACTTGGGGTGCCATGCAATAAGAAGTCACCGGCTACAAGTGAGTTTACGTCGAGTAGAATTATACCTATGAACAGGATTCACACCTTACCCGAGAGGCACTCACCGAGCTCACGTGCAAACATGCAGGACATGCAACAAACATATGCAAAAAGGGTGAGTGTGTCGTGGAGGCAATGACTCGGAATGAATAGGCATGTCATAAAGGCAACAACCCAAAGGGTGTATCGTGGAGACAGTGACCAGAAAAAATGGGTTTGACAAGGAGGTAGGGGTTCGAAAAATGGGTGTGTCAAGCAGATAATAACCCGAAAAGATGGGCATGCAAAGGAGATAGTGGCCTAACGAATGGATGTACCGATGAGGTAGTGACCTGAAAGAATGAACATGTCGAGGAGGCAGGGGCCCAATGAATGAGAGTGTCATGAAGGTAATGACCCGAAAGGATGGGTATGTCATGGAAGCAGGGCCCCGATAAATGGGTATCTCAAGGAGGTAGTGACTCGAAGGATGGACATACCATGGAGGCGGCAGCCCGACAGATGGTGATCCTCAATGAGGAGAATCACACAAGCAAATGAGCTTGTGACGTGATGCAAAGGGCATACAAACAAATAAGTGCTCGGTCTCCTGGGGTTTAGGATGCCGCTGGGAAGAATTACACTTTGCCCCAATAGAGGCCAAACACTTATGCAAATGGCAGAGACATATAGGGTGTCATGCACATGCAGACAAACTTGCAATATGATGCAAAAACATACAAGCATGCAAGTGTTCAGTCGACTACGTCATGGTGGTCAGTCGGATCAAAGAAGTAGGTGGATTGATCTAGAGTAATCGATCAAACCCAAATGGATGGGTGATTGATCGAACCCAAAGAGGGATGATCTACTCGAGACGACCGATCGAACCCAAGACGAGTGATTGACACATGACGGTCAATCAAACCCAATAAACAAGGTGATCTAGCCGGAACGACCGATCGAACCCAAGACGGGCGATTGATGAGTAGTGGTTGATCAAACCAAAAAAATGGCGTGAATGGCCCAGAACGACTGATTGAACTCAAGACGGGTAAACAATTGGTACTGCTGATCGAATCCAAGATGGGTGGTAGACACATAGTGATCGATAGAAACCAGAATAAAGAGTGATCTGCCCGGAATAGCCGATAAAACCAAAATGATTGAGGATTGGTCTAGAATGACGGATAGACCCGAAGATGGGCTATTGACACATATCAACCCATCAAATCTAGAAGATAGGGTGATCGGTCTATACCGACCAATCAAACTAATGGGAGGATCGGGGATTGAACTAGGACGGTCGATCGACACGAAGTGCTCATGCCGACATGCATACAATGCAACAAATGGCCAAATGCAAAACTATGATAAGATGGTCCATACACATGCGTTACAACCCAAAACACTCAAACATGTTTTGAACTCGACCTAATGACATCATATAGGTACCTAGGGTTGACTCCCTTGGATTTACGGCATGGCAGCCTCCGGTTTTTCCGTGGTAATGTGGAGAACTTCCCCATACAATTTCTTACAAGAGAAGTCCTCCACTATTCTTAGGGTGGACTAGCTACAAAAATTTTTCACTCTATGAACACTCGCGATCCCATTTAATGGGTTAGCAACAAAGCTTTTCTCATTCTTCGTGATCAAACTCTACCATCCCCTCCAAGGGAAGTAGGGAGCGCCAAAACTGTGAGAATTTGAGATTCCAACCCGCTATTAAGATCTAGGGTTCATAAAGGGGAACCACTCAGCTATGATAAAAACGTCCAACACACGAGACGCCTATCATAAGGCTTCCTCTTGGGAAAACAGTTGTTCATCACATAGGTAGTTTGGTTGTGAGCATTAATGTGGGCCAATACACTCACCACACGTGGGCAACCAAATCCACGTGCCTAAACTAAACTGATCCTAGGGCTGGCTTGGAGTTAGGAGATCTCATCACCATGACAGTTGCAGACACATTTCTTCACGTAGGAGTAAGCTCTTCAATCGGTAGAAGAGAAGCCCACCTCTCTAGCGAAGTTCTAGCGGTGCTCCGGTGACGCTTTGACAATCCTTCTATAGGCTAGGAGGAAGCTATCCTATGGTATAGGAGAGCAACGCCTTGCTCCCAAGCTCTTCCTCAAGAAAAACCTCTCACACCATCACAAAATATAGAAGAATATGAAGAAGTTGAGAAAGAAGGAAAAGAGAAGGATTTGGGAGAAGAAGAAGATGAAGGAAGGGAAGAGAAACCCCTCCTCCTTTATTTCTTTCTAAGAATCTCCTCCAAAGCACCTCTAATGCCTCTCCAAGCCTTCCAAACACTCTCCTCCATGAGCTCTCCACCCTAGTCGAAGAAGAAGAATGAGAAGGAGCGAGAGCCCCCGATTGAAAAAATGTTGGCCAGACGAAATGGGAGGAGGCGGGGGGGGCTAGGTTAAACCCCTCTCCCCTAAGTAAATGACCAAAATGCACCCTAAAATAGGCCTTGGATTCTTTTATGGGAGGTCAAAAGGGGGATTTCACAACCTCATATAGAGCTTCTAGGCGCCT
The DNA here is from genome assembly GCA_022702705.1 of Papilionanthe hookeriana x Papilionanthe teres. Classification (NCBI taxonomy): domain Eukaryota; kingdom Viridiplantae; phylum Streptophyta; class Magnoliopsida; order Asparagales; family Orchidaceae; genus Papilionanthe; species Papilionanthe hookeriana x Papilionanthe teres. Next base: position 115,555,391 of record CM040432.1, read on the forward strand.
CCTGCCATTCCGACGGCCTACGACATTAAAACGACATCAAAATCGGCCAAAGCTACAACTTGAAGGTAATCGACACCTACCGCTCAACACCTGGGCACTTAGGCGCCTAGGCACCATTCTCCCTAGCTCCTAAGCACCAATTAGGCAGTTGGGCGCCTAGGTGTCGCCTGCGTGGTGCTTACTTTTTTAGCTCTAATGAAAATGACTACTTTAGGCTTGTTTCGGGTGCTTAGGCGCTCGACATTAAGTCCAAGTGCCAAAACCAAGTGCTAGACCTCCGGAGGCTTGGGCTAGATGGTTCAGAAAGGTATTTTTGGAACATAGTCTTCCGGTGTCAGCACTGGGGCGCCGGTCTAGCTTGAAACCATGATTTTCACTAAGAGGACTCGACAAAGCATTTTTTCGAGCCTTAAGTGATGGAAGCTCTGTATGAGTGAAATTTAGTCCCATAAATCCAAAATGGAGTATTCTCATCGGAGAATTACTAAAAAAATAGTGCCAATGGTCGTTTTGGACCACGACGTGGGTATGGTGTCCTAAACACTAATTTCCCGTAGCGTGTGTAGGATGATCCCTTGACTTCCTCTGACCATAAGAGGTTCCAGACATATACATGGTGAATTCTAAATAACAGTTTAGGCACCAAGCACATCTCATGTTCTGAATGATCCCTTCCAAAGGGGTTTTCCCGAGTAGGGCTGAATCGCCGCCAACCCTAGCTACTTGCGCTCGAACAAATGCTAGTGAGTCCCAAATGGGTGTCTGAGCTGATGGATGCTACAAACGGATCGTATATCGTCCCAAGTCGTGCAGGTGGACATTCTACACTCATGACGTCAAAAATTGATGCCAACAAAGTTGGAATGATGGTTGTCTGAATTCAATGGAGAGATTTGCTGCTTGTGACATTGTTGTGATGGGAGTGGTGGCGGAATTATCTATCAAGAACCAAATAGTAGAAGGAAAAAACATAGAACAAGAGAAAGATAGAAGGAAAAGAGGTGGGAGAGGAGGACTAAAGGGGACCAAAGTAGTCAGACGACTTAAAGCAATAATACCTTCACTAATAGAAGAACACGTGACCATAAGAAATATGAGAATTTTTATTATTCCACCTTACTTGCTAATACATTGCTTAAAATTTAAATAGACCCTAAAAGGGTAAAAATATAAAATAACACAAACAATTATTTACTTAACATGAAGTACAAATCTAGGCTAAATAAATGAAAAGTCAGAGAAAGGGGCGGAGCCGAAGACAAGCATAGAAGGGAAGACTTCCAACAACGAATCCAGTTATGCATCTCTATTACATTATATTAACAACTTGAATCAATTTTTTTTCTCTCTTACATAACAAATGCTAGCCCATAAATATGTTTGAACTCGATTAATTAGTTAAGTTCAAGGCCAATTGAAGGTTGGCACGAGTGAACTCAAATTTGCTTAAATCCTACCTAATAAATAATCATGTGTATTGTGTTGCTGATTACCCAAATGACTAAATTCAATACAATGTTTCATGTAAATATTAATTTTTTTTCCTTTTTTTGTGGAGAAACGTTAGCCCAAATAATAATCCGTGCTATTTCAACATTTGATCTCACGGTGAAAAATTAGACTCTCAACCACTATGTGACAGATAAATATGTAATTTTTTCTCTTTTGAAATACTGAAATGTGAGTGCTTAATTCAGGATCTATCATATATCATGACAAATTTCATTAGTAGTCTCCTATTCCATTGTTGAATTTTCATCCAAAATCATTTTTTATTTTACATTGTTACAAGAAAAACTTAACCGGCCCGTTTCTCATCTGTTAGCCCGTACCAGTAATCAATCATGTCAGCCCATTAAGGCCCATTTTTATTTATCCTATGGCCCAATCGTATATTTTACATAGGCTATGTTTGAGTGGGCGTTAGCTTTTTTAAAAGTTGGTTTAAAAAAACTAAAATTTTGAAGTGATCTGCAAAATAGCTAACAAAATGAAAAAGAAAATTAAGGCTTTATTTGTCTGAGCTTTTCTTTTTAAAAAATTTTCTTAGAACATAATGTTTAAAAAAAGTAGCCCTACAATGCTTCGTTTGAGAATACGGCGAAGCTCTGTTCCATTGCAGTCAACGTCAATTTGTAGATTTACCCCCACTTTATGATGTCAAGCGACATTCTGGACGAGACTTGTCGCTTGGTCGGTTCTTCAGAATGATTCTCAGATAGTTGGGGAGATAGGTCAGTCTGATAGTATGTTGGCTCATTTTAATCGGTTATAAGTCCTTGATTCCCATTAGAGGAATTATTGCCAAGCGAGAATACTTGCACCCTCTTGCAAAAGAAATTTTCTAAGTGTATCTCGTTTGGTCAGTTTTGATGAATAATTGATAGGGTAAGCCGTTCAACTTTCTTGGGTCATCGATTCACTTTCTAGTGGTCCGGCTTGACCATATCATCTTTACTTGGACAGTCATATTGCATCGAAATTTGTGCCAACACATTTTTTTATGTACAATAACCAAACCAAACTTTTTGGTTTATTTATAGAACGAAATGCAAACACAGGCGTGGAAAGCTTGGTCAAATGAAGCCTGATGATTAAAAGTGCTTTTAAATAAGCATTTAAATCAAACAAATTTAAAAACACAATTTATAACTTTTAAAAAAAAAACATAATTTTAAAAAGCTGTTTCAAATGAACTAATATATTTAACAATTTTGTGGAATATAATAATAAATAAAATCCAAAATCAAATATATAACTATGAAAACTCTAATAATGGCACCCTAAAACTTCATTCATAAATCATAATTCACATTTCTCTTATTTTTTTATTAGTAATAAGAAAATAAAAAATAAATCCATTTTGACAAAAATGAGTTTATTTTGATTATTCTTATTCCCATTCAAAAGGGTTCAAATTTAAGATTTAATGTCAATATGAAAAACAAGAACTAATTTTAGTTTAATAGCACTATTTCTTAACTCAATATTACTTTGCCCGAAAGGATATATATTACATCAAAAGTACTGATGTAAAACTGCATCAGGACTCCAATTACTGTCTGTCAAGTGTACAGTCCGACCTGATAGTAAAAAAAAAAGCTAAATATTTTAATACATGATGAAGTTGGGTTGTACACGTAACAGACACTGATAAAAGTCATAATACAGTTTTACATAAAGACACCCAAATTCTTAGAAGAAATAATTTATAAAAAAACATTAAAAAAAGCACACTTTATTTTTGGTAATTTTTAGTGACAATCCAAGTAGATAGAAATATATTTTTAGGGAAATTTACATACATACCATGCCACCATATAATTCTTACGTGTTTACAATTCTACCACCCAAATTTTATTATTCACACTTATAAGATATTGTTGTAAATACGATCATTTATGTGTTAAAGTTAAATACACGAACATTGTGTGGTATATATGTAAATGCCCCTTTTTTTATTTTTATTGGAAGTTATTAGATATTTTTGTCTTTTTTATTTTTAATGATTTAATATCACTATTTAATAATTGATTGTAGTTATTTTATGTAATTCATTTATAAAATATTAAAATGAAATATTGGTTTAATATAAACTCCACTTTAAAATTGACAACTCCTACTATATATAGGAAAAAATATTACATCAGGAGTTCTGATGTAAAACTATATCATGACTCTAATTACTGTCAATCACGTGTACAAGCCGACCCTCCTTAGTAAAAAAAACTAAATAATTTAATACATGGTGTGACCGAACTGTACACGTGCTAGACAGTGATTCGAGTCCTGACTCCTAATGTAATATTTTTTCCAGATGCAGTTTGTTATATTATGATTAAAAAAATCATTGATTTTGTTTTATTTACTGGAATTTACATTGAAACCAAACAATTTTTATGTATTTACATATCCAACGCTCAAAATTTGATATTTACACTTATAACATGTTAACGTAGTAAATTTATGCATAAAAATGTGTAATTCACTTTTAAAAGTGATGAAAATATTTTTAATGTGACTTTAAAGTTTTGCATGATATGTAAATATTGAATGTTTAGATGTAAGATATGTAAATACATAAGAATTGTATGGCATGCAAGTAAATGCACCTTTATTTATTATTGATCAACTTATTTTGATTATTATTTTTTTATTTTCAAAATGAAAATACTCCTAAGGTTATGTTCGTATTCGGTTCGTTTGAAATTTAGTTTGTTTGAAATAAGTTTGTGTTTGAAATTGTTCGTGAAATCACTGTTCGTGTTCGTTTCTTAACGAACGAGTCGAACACAAGTTATTCACAAACGGCTGACAGCTATAATATTAATATATATAAATAATATATTATATTAATTATATAACTTATATTATATAAATATATAATATCTATATTAGTAATTAATATATTATTATTATTAATTTATTATATATTATAATTTATAAAATTTAATTTTTTAAAATATCATAAATTTTTTATATATAATTATTTTAAATTGTTTTATATTTAGAACAATAACGATTCGAACACGAACAAATGCATCACTGTTTGTGTTTGGTTCGTTTTACTAAACGAACCAAAAAAAATTGTTTCGTGTTTGTCCCGTTTACTTATCGAACGAATCAAACACGAACTCCTTGACGAACCAAACACGAACTGTTCGCGAACAACGAACTTTTTTGACAGCTCTAGTTAAGATTGTTTGTCAAAAGTTTTTAGAGTGGCACAAAAATTTCAAATTTGGAAAGCTTTAAAAAAGTAAAAGTAAAAAAGAAAAAAAAAATCTAAACATTTAATACTCAAATAATAAAAAATAATAATGTTCGTTAAGCTGTCCACTAATTTAAATCTTTATTATGTCCACCAAATTATTTTTCCTTTTTCTTTCTTTGTTAAAAAATTAATATTTTATAATTTATGTAATTAAAATAAAAATATATTTATTGTTAGGTTGTGTCTTTTTATAGCCTCCATATTATTTGACTGTAATTTTCTAATTTTATAAAATGATATTTTGCAGCCATATAAATATATATTAATGAGGTGCTTATATTGGATTATGACATGTTACTAACTCTTGGAATTAAGAGCTTGATTAGTCAAATAAGAAATTTAAGCATGAAGTAATAACGAAAGCCTAATCATGAGAATTTATGCTTGGTTTAGGCTTTCATGAAGCACTTGTTGGTGGACTACATGAAGTCATGGTGGAAACTTGAAAGCATGAAGGGTTCTTGTCTGAGTTTTCGGACACTGGTGCAGGTTGTCGTCGGGAAAAAGGTTGTACAGTCGTAATATTTTCTCTCATTGAGGCGGTTGCACCTCTTTCAAAGATGGCTGTAAGGAGGGGCGGAACTAGAATATGTCTAGAGTGTGCGATTACCCCCGATGAGTTTTAAGATTTCTCGATATGAATAGTAAAATTTAATATTTTTTTCTTACGTAGTTTTGACAATTTAGTCAATTTACCCCATCATATATATATATATATATATATATATATATATATATATATATATAGAGAGAGAGAGAGAGAGAGAGAGAGAGAGAGAGAGAGAGAGAGAGAGAGAGAGAGAGAGAGAGAGAGAGAGAGGAAATTTGAACACAAGTTTGATTACAGGTATATTTGGAGCGACCATGTGCGTTTCGGGATAAGCGAGCTTATCCCGAAACACGGCCACTGAGTCAACCGTAGGGGTCGACCCACGGCTTGCTACGGTCGACCCGCGACTTGCATTTTGTGTAAAAAACTAAAACGTGGCAGACAGCATTTTCAAAAACGCCCGAACCAAACGCTTGCAGCAACATTTTCAAAAATGTCACCGCACTTATAATCTGTCTCAAACGGGCCCTAAGTTAGGTCTAACCAAACCGTAGATGAAATTAACAATGTCTAGTTTGTGTATTTTGTTGGGGCCAACCTATCTAAATAAAGATAAACACCTAATATTTAAAAATTATGAATGTAATTTCCCAACTTAGATTTTTTAACTAAGGTAAATTTGGGCAATAAGTTCTTATAAATACTTTATCATTGGATTTCAAATATATAAAATTATGTTTCATCAAAATATTTATCTAATCGGGCGTGAATCACGATGCATTTTGGTTAAGAAATCTCTCAAATTTAGAATCATCTAAACTCTTATTTTTACTAATCTATAATTGAAATGAGCATCTAGACAATATAAGCCTAATGACATTAAAAGCGATTCAACTCGAGTCAAAATAAGTTCAAAGTAAATACTTCAAAGTATAATCAAGGACTTTGGTACAGTAATTGGGACGTCATATTGGCTCTAAATTTGTCGTGCTTATATTCAAACAGAGCGGCTCGACTAGAGGAATTCAATGAGTATAATATGATTTAATTTCAAGATCATTAAGACAATTAAATGATGAAAAAACTGTCATGAGATTAAAGAAATTAATACAAACTATCTGATAGAGTGTTTCGAGAGGTCGATCAAATTTACTAAAATACTAGTCTCACATGATTATAAATAAACTCATATTTCTTCGCACAAGGGAATAGGAGAAGAGAAGAGCAAACTAACAGCTAAAGTACAACTTGTGAAGAGAAGTGCCGGTGAACGACTACTAGTAGTTCTCGACCACCACCAGCGATCGATAAAATCAATTATGACTGTTGTAGCCATTACCTATAATTTTTATGGCTAAGTATGACTGTTATAGTCACCAACTACATGAATTATCTCATCTTCCCAAATTCAATAGAATGGCGTACAATTGTGCTTTCAAATTTCTAGTAGAATATTTTGATTAAGCTAGACTATAATAGTATAATTTTTTACATGCTATTAAATATTTGAGTGTTATATATGCGTGTAAATATGAAAGTTTAGGTCCTGTATACTTAAATACATAATAATTGTATGCTATGTATGTAAATTCCCCTAAAATAAAACCTCCCGAAGGACTAATTCAACCCGAGTTGACCCGATCTTATGCTCAATCTGACCAACTTCCCCGAGCCCACCTTCTAAATTTGCTTAATAAAATCAACTAATCATGGTCAAACCATTTCAAAATAATAATTAAAAAATTAGATTTTGTTTTTCAGGAAATCTTCAGCACATATATATTAATATAATTTTCACTATCACATCTTAAAATAGTAAAATTAAATAAAGTCCAATCTTAGCTGCTTTCACAAGCAATCTTAAGAAAAGAAAGCAAACAACCAATCAAAATCACACACATTCCTACCCCCCCCCCCCTCTCTCTCTATCTCTTCTCCACTCTCTCTCTCTCTATCTCTTCTCCACTGTCTCTCTCTCTATCTCCACCTATAATATATATGTAGAGGATAAGTGTAGTAAAATAAAAAATGGGGGCCATATAGTTTAGACTTTGGACATTTGAAAATGTCAGGGAAATAATTGAGGAATATCATGGGTGTAGTAAGAGATTAGGTGAGCAAGTTGACTCATTAGTTGGTACAAATTAATTTGTTGTAATGTGTTGATAGGTAGATAAGATAATGAGTCAATTTAGATCTAGCCATAAGCACTAGTTTAGGTTGAATAATATTACTTGGCTCGACATTTAATAAGAGAACACATTATTTAACGTCAGTTTTAATGTACAGTGATATATGTGAAAAAAATTAAAATTTGGTTATTATACTTCTCAAATTTAGATGATTGTGCTAATAATTAGTTACGACTTTATAAAACAGGTCTTTTTAGTCTCAGAGTTTATAAAGTTTCATAGGTTGGGTCTGAAATAGTCATAATGGAGGATTAGCGGAGATAGATTCTGACACTTCTATAAACTCTGGGACTAAGATGATTCCATATAAATAGTCGTGGATTATTTACTCGTATATTAACATTAATATTTTGTCATGTTAAGTATTTAATTCATGCAAGTGCCTTAAAATGTTAATTAATCTGCATCACCCGTAGAGAAAATATTTCTAATTCCATCATTATTTTCATGTAAAGTCATTTTATTTTGCTCTTCTTTTTCGTTCGGGTGTGGGATGGAGAAAGTATACGTCTGTTGTCTATGTATATAGGCGTCTAGATGTAATATTTTCTCGTAGGGAGAGTGAGGGTTAATGATATAAATCTATCCCATATATTTTATAAAATGAAAATTTATGAAATATAATTAAGATTATAAAAAAGATACCAAAGATGATGACCAAAGTCATTATTTATTTTATATAAATTAAAATAAGGTAAATAATACTGATACGCCACTAATAAATTTTCATATCTGACACAAATCTCGGTGCAATCTTTTGAGCAAGAAATATTCAAATTTTGATAAAAAGTAATTCAGAGCTCTGATTTCAGCAAATTTATAATCAAACTGACTGACTTGATGAGATAGACCTAATGATATAGAAATTAAATCAATCTGAGTCAAATCAAGCCGAGATGAAGTCATTAGACCATTTTAAGAAGATTTTCAAATACATTAGAAGGTCAAACTAAAGGCGACTGTCATCGACCACCGCAGATTGTTGTGAAATACCGCCGACCGTTGTCGAGCACCGCGAATCGCCTTCGACCACCGTGGATCACCGTCGACCACTACAGATAGTCGTTGATCACTGCCGACCACTGTCGACCATCATCTACCGTCGTCAACCACGATCGATCTCCGTCGTCGACTATCACCGACCTTTGTTGACATCCGCCGACCGTCGACAACCACCGCTAACCACCGTCATCAATTACCACAAATTAGACGCTGTCAATCGACACTAAAATCTGAAGAACATAATCATCATTTCCCGTCTGTGAAACAAGAGATTTTTGAAATCATAAATCAGTAGTGAATTTTTGCAACTAGGTCTGACCCTGTTGTTTTTCCCTTTACAGGTTTTTCGCGTAAAAACTTCTGAAGTTACACTGCTTGTTTTCTCGTTCATATGTGTGTGTGTGCTGAATTTTCGTACAATGCTAAGACAATAATTCACTACTCAACCGCCGCGAAATTGCTTGCACGCATCAAGTACTATATATAAAAAAATAATAAAATTGCACAACTTTTTATGCATTTTCTAGCTAACTTAATTCTCTCATGGCATGCTTATATGAACATCAAAATTGCATAATTATGCTCCTAAAATAAATTTATGAAAATTAAAAAGTATAATTATAGATTTACCCAAAGAGTATAGTTTTTGCAAATTAAAATGAAAAAAATAGGCAACTTGCCGCCGTTAGATAGCATGGATTTGTTTTATTGCATGGCTGCATGAGGTGCGTATTTGGGGGCGTTTGGATCCGTCAATCTCACGTGAAAGCAACCCATTAAATATAGAATAAATATTGACCATTTCTAACCGTGTATATGGAAATCTATAGTTGTCTTAGATGGTGATATATGCCTAATTTATAATATAATAATTTAATAAAAAATATATTATTCAAAACAGCTGTTCTAATATCAATTTCTTGCGAGTTTATCCAATAATTATGATCATTATGAAATATAATTTTTTAATTAGATAATAATTATGCTAATTAATTTATTGTGACCTTTCGCAATCATTTAGGTATTGTTGGTATGAGGTAGAGCTAAAAAAGATATTGTTGCATAATACAAATATTTTTTTGTTATTATAGGTTTCTCAAATAGAATAATTTTAATTTTACAATTTAAAAACTAAGATAAAATCATCTCATATATGTGATACATTTTTTTTTCGTATTGTATAATCAAATATGGTCATATACCCTAAGAAGACTTTTGCAAGAATGAATCATATAGACAAAAAAGACCTGTGGGTTTCAGCGGCTCACCTGTCGAAGTGGTTGAGTTGAGCCTACATGTTGAAGTTGTCGTATTGAGTTTACCTGTCTAAGTGGTTGAGTTGAGCCGCCTGTTAAAGTGATCAGGCTAAACCAGGACGGATCGCTGGGAATAACATTATTACATACAAGTCCATACGTCAATCCTTACTTATGAATTCGTATCACACTATTACATCTTCTCACCATGATACCACAGACAAGTACATTACTGAGCTAAATATAGTTTTATGTTATATTTTTCTTATGTATAAAATGAATTCAAAGGGGCTTTCGAGAGATCCATTTCTTAGGACCTCAAAAAGAATTTTAGTCTATCCCTCTTCCTCTTACAATCTTTTTTACGATCTCTCCCTCTCTCTCGTTATGGGGGAAGCAAGAGATCATTTCTTCGAACCATTCCTAGCTATCCAGGGATCCTGAGAAAATATAAAGTGATAAACACGAGCACTAGTAAAATATTCATCACCTTATTTTATACATTCCTCGTGAAAATAAAATCTTTATCAGATTATGTGAATTCATGCATAATAAAACCTTAGGTCCTGATATGACACCAACAAATTTTCATCATCCGACACAGATCTCGAGACATAACACGAATCTTGATGCAATCTATCGAGCAAGAAAGGTTCAAATCCTAACAAAAAGTCATCCAGAGCTCCGATTTCAGCAAACTTATAGTCAAACTGACCGGCTCGAAGAGATGAACCCAATGGTATCAAAGTTAGAATAATCCGAGTCAAATCAAACCGAGATCAAGTCAATAAATCAACATTGGAAGATTTTCGGACATATTTGGAAGGACAAATGGATGCCGACACTAGCAAGCCTATACTCGAATCGAGCGTCTCGACAAGACGAATCCAACGAGCCCAAGACCACTCAATTCCGACATCATTAAGGTCATCAAATGGCCCTTGAACACCGTCTGATCGAGGGGAGCTTTCTGAACCGTCCGATCGAAATGGTTGCATTAATTGCACACAGAAGCCTATAAATAGACCCCAACTCTCACATGAGGGGGAGGAGCCAAAGGAGAGAGTCTTAAGTCTTGAGGAGAAGAAGCAGCTCTGCATCATCGCCGACCGCCGTCGACCACCGCCGATAGCCGTCGACCACCGCTGATTGTCGTGGACCACCACTGATCGCTGTGGATCACCGTCGATTGTCGTCAACCACCATCATCCATATACCATCAGTCAACGTTGTAATCTACATCATATAATTACCTCTTCCCGTCTGTGGGACGAAGGATTTTTGTAAACAGCAATCAATAGTGGATTTTCACAGTTGGGCCAGGCCCCGTGGTTTTTCCCTTTACGGGTTTTCCACGTAAAAAAACTTCTGGAGTCACTGCTTGTTCTATTTTCATCTGCGTGCGTGCTGAATTCTCGTACAACGCTAAGACCATAATTTGTTACTCTACCGCCGCAAATTTTCTAGCACGCATCAGTTTGGCGCCGTCTGTGGGAAACTCTCATTCCCATCACTGAAGTACTTATTCAATTTTCCTACATGGAAAACAGTAACAATATTCGGGACAACGGAGCAGCTCGCTCCAACACCCATCGTTCCAGGAATTTGTCACGTAGTCAAGGGCGATATGTTTCTTCATCTTCCCGTCCTGGAACACGCTATCCTGCCAACGAGGGGTTTCGAGTCCTTCTATGGAAGAACGCATGCGAAGAATGGAGGAAGCTCAACTGCAGATCTTACAATTTTTACGTAGGACTCAACAACCGTCGATGAATGAAAATCATCCACCATTGAATCAGCGTCCTATGAGAAACATGCCCGGAAGAAGTTGTATCAGCCCCCCTCCCCAAGAAGGAACACTTCCCGTACCAGGTCGTGATGCTGAACTCTTAGACACTGCAAGTTCCACCCATCCATCTCATGCAGTTCACCTAGCACCACCACATCTCGCTACCATTCTAAATAATGTCATCCGTAACGAATTACGTCGCCTCGTCCGAGAAGAGTTCCCCATTGAGAAAAAAGATCGCTTCCACACTCATCATAACATCAATGAATCTTCTCCCTTAGCGAATGCAGTCCTCCAACACCCCATTCCAACTGGCTTCAAGCTGCCGAACATTGACGCATATGAAGGGATAACTGATCCCTATGAACATATTGATCATTATAGAACCATCATGCACATTCAACGTGCCTCTGACGAGCTTCTATGTCAAGTGTTCCCTGCTACTCTTAAGGGACAAGCTCGGACTCGGTTTTACTCTCTGCCGGGGGGCATTGTAAACACCTTTAACAAGCTTGCTAATCTATTTGTGGAACAGTTCATAGCAAATCGAAGGATCATCAAGGATTCATCTCATCTCTCGAGAATTCGTCAAAGTGAAGGAGAATCACTCGAAGACTACTTCCGCAGGTTTTCTACGGAAGCCCGTCAAATTCCAGGAGTAGATCCAGAGTTGCTTAGGGGAGTCTTTCTTGGGGGACTCCGCCCAGGACCCTTCTACTCATCACTTATGCGAGAGACGAGTTCATTCTTATGCCGACCTTGTGCACCGTGTTGAGGCACAAATCTCTGCGAGATGAGGTCATCATTGCTCACAAGGAACAATTTGAGCGATTGGAGGCAAGCATAAGAATAACGTTGACGATACCAAAATTTCACGAAGAAAAAGTTTAAACCACGGGGGAATCATGAGCAACGATCGGAAAAGAATACACGCCACTCAACACGTCTCGTGTTAACATCTTAATGGCCATCAAGGATGAAAATATCGTCGAGTGGCCAAAGCCATTAAGAAATCCAAATGGTGGAGACCGGTCTCAATATTGTCATTTCCATCGTGCAAAGGACATTCAACGGAAAAATGTTTTCAATTAAAGGAAGAAATTGAACGTCCGATACGCCGAGGACATCCGGGTCGCTACTTACAAGAACAATGTGAGGGAAACGGCAACGGAATCGTTGGAATTATCGAATGAGAAGTATACTTCCAACTCATCTTATCTGAGTAAAAACTGGCTTATAAACTCTTAATTCTAACAAAATCTTCATGTGGTTATAAAATTTCATTTCATTTAAATTTTTTTTTTAATTTTCTCATGAAAGAATTTTGTGTACAAAGTCCTCTTGATGAAAAGAGGTGATATACTCCTAGAAGTCGAGCCCAAGAGGCAAGACTCGACGGGAAGATACGGTGACTCTAAAAGTCGAGCCCAAGAGGCAAGACTCAATGAGATGCTACCATGCCCTTGGAAGACGAGCCCAAGAGGCAAATCTCGATGGGAAGCTAGTAGTGGACAAGGTCCTCACTAGAAAGACTCCATGAGAGCAAGTGGTTGACAGGGTCTCCACTCAAAAACCTTAGTAGGCTACAAGCCTCAGAAGGCACAGGTACATCAAAGACCTCGGAAGGCTATAAGCCTCAGAAGGCACAGGTACACTCAAAGACCTCAGAAAGCTACAAGCCTCAGAAGGCACAGGTACACTCGAAGACCTCGATGAGCTACAAGCCTCGAAGGCACGAGTACATCAAAGACCTCGGAAGGCTATAAGCCTCGGAAGGCACGGTACACTCGATGACGCTCGGAAGTTACTGAGCGTCGGAAGGCACAAGTACACTCAAAGACCTCAGTAGGCTACAAGCCTCAGAAGGCACAGGTACACTCAAAGACCTCAAAATGCTACAAGCCTCAAAAGGCACGGATACATCAAAGACTTCAGAAGTTTGCAAGCCTCGGATGGTACCAGTTCATTTCAAGCTCCTATAAGGCATAAGCCCGAAAGGGGATAACCTCCGAAGACGAACCACAAAAAGACTTTCGTTTGATTGAGAAGCCACAACAACCGTGGAAAACGCAAAGAAATACATTGTCATCATCTACAAATGTCACATCAGATGATTAAAAATGTTACAAATATCAACATATAATTGCACAAGGGCCACAACAAATCCACTCAACATCGCCTCCCCAAAACTCTAGTACTTCTGATAATCATTGGGAGAGCACCGTATATCATCGTTACCACATAAGCAAGAAATCTTCCCTTGAAAGCGCGACGGGAAAAATACGACATCTTTTTCATCACGCTTTATAACGTGCAAGAGTGGCACAAAATCTCCTCCGGAATACGCAACGATCAAGTACACGATCTGCAACACTCCGCCACAATGCGTCACCGCAATACATCGCCCCGCCTTGACGCCCTGTCGCAATGCGACATTCCGCGGCAACACGTCGCTGAAACGGCACGTCGCAACGAGCCACAGCTACACGGTGTTGTATTAAGCCACGCCACCTCGACGCGCCTTCGCAACACTCTGCCGCGACGCTCCATCGCAACGCGTCGCCCCAACGCATCACTACGATGCATCACCGTGACGCACCACTGCAATGCGACACGGCCCGCAGCAACGCGTCGCCCTAACGCCTCATTGCAACGTTCTGCGCCACCGCGCCACTGCCACATGTCGCTGTGTTGTGTCGCTCCGACACGCCGCCGCAACACTCTCCTGCGACGCGCCACCGCAACACCCCGTCGTGAGGCTTCGTCGCAATGCCCCGTCGTGAGGCTTCGTCGCCGCAACGGTTTGCCGCAACACTTTTCCGCAACTCTTCGCTTCTATGCAAATCTTCTCCGCTTCACATTCTCCATTTTAAATCTTTTATACTCTCTATTTTAATACATATTAGTATAAAAATATAACGGGTTATATACTATAACTAGCCATTAAAAGTTAAGAAGTTATATTTTTACCTCTTAAATGAGGGCTTTTAAGAAGTTAAACAGCCATAAATCGTTTTATTCTGCTCAAATTCCCAATGCTTGGCCTGCTGAAAAATAATATCACTTGAGCTTAGAAGGAATCGAACCCCACCCCTCCCAGCTCCAAACAAGGGACGCCGCAACTAAGCTAAGCTGATTTTCTTGCATGAAAAATGGCTTTGTATTATACTAATATTTAATATGGCAGATTATTATATATATATATATATATATATATATATATATATATATATATTTATTTATTTATTTATTTATGAAGTTATATATCTATACATTCACACACGCTTGCTCCAGACTTTAGTATTTTCGGACTACAAATATGATGTTGCCCGAAAATAAGGGGGCAACTGATATGACACCAACAAATTTTCATCATCCGGCACAGATCTCGAGACATAACACGAATCTTGATGCAATCTATCGAGCAAGAAAGCGTTCAAATCCTAACAAAAGTCATCCAGAGCTCCGATTTCAGCAAACTTATAGTCAAGCCGACCAGCTCGAAGAGATGAACCCGATGAGTATCAAAGTTAGAATAATCCGAGTCAAATCAAACCGAGATCAAGTCAATAAATCAACATTGAAAGATTTTCGGACATATTTGGAAGGACAAATGGATGCCGACACTAGCAAGCCCATACTCGAATCGAGCGTCTCGACAAGACGAATCCAACGAGCCCAAGACCACTCAATTCCGACATCATTAAGGCCATCAAATGGCCCTTGAACACCGTCTGATCGAGGGGAGCTTTCTGAACCGTCCGATCGAAATGGTTGCATTAATTGCACACGTAGCGCCATAAATAGACCCCAACTCTCACATGAGGGGAGGAGCCAAAGGAGAAGTCTTAAGTCTTGAGAGAAGAAGCAGTTCTCGCATCATCGCCGACCGCCGTCGACCACCGCCGATGCATCGTCGACCACCGCCGATTGTCGTGGACCACCACCTGATCGCTATGGATCACCGTCGATTGTCGTCAACCACCATCATCCATATACCATCAGTCAACGTTGTAATCTACATCATATAATTACCTCTTCCGTCTGCATGGACGAAGGATTTTCAGTAACAATGAATCAATAGTGGATTTTCAGCAGTTAGGTCGGCCGTGGTTTTTCCCTTTACTGGTTTTCCACGTAAAAAACTTCCGAGTCATCGTTTGTTCAATTTTCATCACGCGTGCGTCTTGAATTCTCGTACAACGCTAAGACCATAATTTGTTACTCTACCGCCGCGAATTTTCTAGCACGCATCAGGTCCTAAAAGAATTAAACACTAATTATACTTTATATATATTAGACACATCCTTTCAAGTCTCATATTGATATTTCTAAATAAACTTTAAATAAAATTAGTTTAACTAAGAAGGTCTTAACCTCAAATATGTATGTAAAATTAAATTAAATTAGGGCTCAATATCCACTTTCCATCATCTCCTTTATTTAAAATATAACATTATCCTTTAATTAAATTTTAAGAACAACTTGCTTCTCACATTATCTCTCATATAGTTTTCTCGAAGGTGGAAGGGAGACAATTAATACATTAATCATTCAAGTTCATATATCAACGGCTGTGATTTGCCCAATTGTAGTTGACTCATGGCGATGCACACTTGTGCCCATCTCAAGCCGACTAATTAATTTTCAACCCCTCATTGTGATAATTTTAAATTATGTATAATTTGTATAAATATTATTTTAATGTGCTGTCGCTACTTCATTGATGGCGTTGAAAGGTAACCATTGTAGCTATATATATATATATATATATATATATAAAGGAAACTGATATTTGGCAAAGGCTCAAATATCAGTTTTTCATACGCTGGGCCCTGTGATGAGAGCTCGCACCATGTGCCTAAACAGACCGAATCTCCCCGTGTCACGGGTGTGATACGAACCCCTAACCTTCGGGGTCTTATAAAAGCCCCGCCCCGCTAGGTCAAAAACGTGACACACACACACGCACGTATATATATATATATATTCGTGTGTGTGTAACATTTTATGTTGGTTGACATCCACAGTGTAAAACCCTTCTAGTCAGAAGTTTAAATCCCCTTTCACACAGTTGGTCTTAAGGAGGTGATATTCGAATTGTTAGGCACATTAGGGATGTCTGGAGACTCGTACAATAACATCTAGTTATTCTTTATAAACATGCATACATTCGACACACCACGCAATTCTTACGAATAACTTTTACATTTTCTAACACGCAAATCTTTCTTATCACATCAAAGTGATATTAATGTCAAAATTTAAATGTTGGATATGTAAATAAGTAAGAAAAGTGGGGCATATGCATGCAGTTTAATTGAAAACCCTATAAAAGCAATTAATGGTCAACTCGGTCGACTATTAATTGACTCAGCCTCTTGACTCAGCCGATTCATAACTCCTAAAGACCCACGTCATGCTCACGTACTGCTTACGTAATATTTTCTTTTTTTTTTAAATTCCATCCTCTATGTAATTATAAAATTAATTATCCATTGATTAGCACGACGTCTGTATTAGCAATTCCCTAATCTCACGCACACCGATGATTACGACCGCCTTTTCCCTTAATCTCACCCTAACAACCCAATTAATGAGATAAATTAGCACCATTAAGTCCCCGAAGCTTCGGCCGTTACCGTCAACTAACGTTTCTAGAACTCCGCCGACGTGGCCACCATTTGAAACTATTCTGCGGCGCTCCGTACTGAATTATTAGACACATGGCAAGCGCCGGTGGAGATATGCAATTCAACGGTAGATAAGAAGGGTCGCAAGGAGGTTATTATACGGTGCCTCGCATAGTATACGGGTCCTTTAACACGTGACACGTCCTATGGGCACGGCGCGACGTCAGCGCTGGCGCCATGAAGTTTCTCGAGGGCGGCTTTCAGCCCATACCTGCGGTGTTTAAGCGGGGCCCACGTGACGGTGTGGGTGCAAACTTGGGTGTGCTTTGTTTGTTATATATTAAGATATTTAGGCGTCCGGAGCTCACGTGTGGGGCCACCGACGACGCGGCTTGACCTGCGATCGGCCCTGCGATGCCCATTTAAATATATTTACGGGGGTTCGGTCTAACGCTGACTTCCGTGATTACCTAAATCAACCCGATATCCTCTATTATTTGCAGTTCACTAATTAATTGAATTTTTCAAATTTTTTAGTATTTATTTTGATAAAAATTAGGATTAATTAAAGTTTATTTCAAAATTGATACACAAATGTTGTTAATGACTCCCAATTAATGAAATAAAGTAAAAGACCACTTTCGTAATGTGGTACAGCTCACCTACCACTCTCTTGCTATGTATAAATAGAGAGGGTGTGAGTGTTAGGAGAGAAATGAAAGATGTGAATCAATGAGGTTGAGAACAATGAGGTAGGAGAGATTAGCTTGTAGAGGGTGAGGAGTGCATCTTGGAGGCCATGTGCTTGAAAAGGGAGGTCATGGAAAATGAGAGGCTCATCTATGTAAAAGCTATATATTCTCATTGTTTTGCCTTATTGAAATTCATAAGTGATTCCCTTCCGTGGATGTTGGTCCAATGGACCGAACCACGTAAATCGTTTTGTGTTCTTGTTTACTTGTGTTATTTGTGATTTCTTCTAGCCAAGTTACATTTTCCACAACAACAAATATATGGTACTCTCGAATTAAGCCCACCCGCCATATTGGTCAAACAGAGTTCATCTATCGAAGTGGTCGAATCGAGTTCAACTGTTGAACTGAGCCGATATGATCAAATGAGCGAGCAAAGCCCACATACGAAAGTGGTCAACAAATACATGATATCATTAAAAACTGTAATTGTTTAAAAATATTGCATGACTATGAATGGATTATATTAAGATATAAACTAATCTCATTAAATATAGAACACGTGATAATTATTTGGATGGACGAAAGCACCAACAAATATATTTTTTAGATGGTGATAAAAATTTAATTGTTATATAATGGTTTCTTGCTGCATGAAACCAAATTTGATTGGACTGTTTTGTAATAAAAAAATTGCTCAAATGTAAAATTTGACCTGAAAATTAACATGCTTGAACTACCATTAATTTGTCCCGAATGATATCATGTATTTGGGGTCACAATAATGTAAAATTCATACATCATCAGCTAATTTTATCATTTAATATGAATTATTTGACATGAATCTCAAGATAATTTTTGAATATAGATATTGTTATTCAATCTAAAAATCCCACATAGTTATGATTTCAATAAAATTATAGTCAAAATGATCAGCTTGACGCGATGAACCTATTGATACCAAAATCAATCCAATTTAAGTCCAATCAAACCCGAATTACGCAATTGAAATATATTTAGAGGCATCGAGTAGTTAATTGGAGTGACAAATAAACTCCAAATTTGATGTGCTTATAGTCGAATCGAGCGTCTCGATAAGAATAATCCAACAAGCCCGTAATCGCTCGGTTCTGTAGTCATTAAGACTCTATGATTAAGAGGAATCAATATAGGTCATTCGAATGGGTGTTACGAGAGTTATGAAGGAATGACCAAAATATGCCTCCCCCCGAAGCTCAAAAATATACACCCTCTTTACTTAAGGTGAAGAGAAGAATGTGTAGAATTCCAGTGTTGTTTTGGACTGAAGACCCGACGATAACTTTCGATTTCCGTAGCTATCGACCACGATAGACCACCGCTTGTTGGCAACTGTTGACACTGCCAGCTATCTCTTGCTAGCCGCCATTAGTGAACTATGTAGTGTAACAAAGTACCTTGACCATGTAGTTTAACAACATGTGTACCCCGACCATAATGCAACGAAGTAACCCAACTATTCAGTAATGACATACCCTAAATATTACGATTATTCATTGAAACTCACATCAATAACTGCTTACAACTATTAAATTTAGAATAATATTTTTTGTAATTCTATCGTCTCTAATTCACGAGGCGAATAGATATATGTACTTACAATTATATGATGGTTAAATGTGGCTGTAGTAGGTTGATGGTTTTGTTTCTCCCTTTGTAGGGTTTTTTCATGTAGAAAAATTGTGATAAAATTTTCTATTAAATTTTCTTTTATTTAGATGTGTGTGTTGGATCTTCGTGTAATGATAAGACATTAAATTATCACTCTATTACAAAAAAATCTTTGAACACACGACAAGAGCTTCATATTCAATGTATTTTTTAGTGGTCAAGCATTCCTCAAAATTAATCATATTACCTTTTATTATTTCTAGTATTTTCAGTATTTTATATTAATAGCCTTCAAATTTTCTAACTCTTTTTATAATAGTTTGTCCAATTTATAATAGCTAGAGGGAATGAAATGTTAAAACATTGTGACATCAACATTACACCTTCACACAAAGAGCCAAATGTTTCAAATGAGATACAAGTTAAAGCTCTCAAATCATAAATATATATATATATATATATATATATATATATATATATATATATATATATATATATATATATATATATATATATATATATATATAATATGCAAAGACATAGAAATTGAGGAGAAAATAGTATGTGTGATGGTCGTATGTCTGGGTGTCCGGACAACAGTCCAAATAAGCCACATCCGGACCCTCTAAACACAAAAAATTATTAAATTGGACAAAGCTTATGTATTTTCAAGGTTGTTAGAATAGGACCTAACATTGAACTGGTAGAATGAGAGGTTCAAGGTTTAAAGATTGAACTGTGGTTGAACAGGAGTTTTAACCGGATAACATAATAAATCATAATTGTATTTAAAAATGACAATACATAAAATTTGCATTCAACTCAAATCATATGATTTTAAATAACTATCACCTAAAATTCAATTTTAACATATGTCATTTTATCTATGCATGTAAACATGTAGTCCACTTTTTAAAATTTAAATTTATGATATGTTTTATGTGATATGAATAATTTTGGCGGTATAAATGTAAAATAAAAAGGTTTAGATGTAAGATATGTAAATAAAGTAAATTGATCGGTTTGTATGCAAAAATGAATTTTTTTTAATAATTTTTTTATGTGATATAAGTGATTTGGATGGAATAAATTTTAAAAATAGAGGTTAGTTGTTAGACATATAAAATACATAAAATTGGTTGGTATTTATGTAAATGCCTGTGAATTGATTGATCTCTTATAATCGAAAGGGTTGAATCACCAGTTCAACCTGATCTTGGGCAGTCCTATATTGGAGTGATTTTTTTTGTCAATCGAAATCGAATTTATGACCAGTTCACAGTCAAACTCACCGATGTGATACGAATTTCTAAAATTATTTCGTGCGATTGGATTGCTATCAATATCCGGAGATACAGACACTAGACGCAATAATTTTTCCCGCTAATTTATTTACATTAAAACTACAATAACCGCTTCTTAATAACTCTCTCCCATGCCGGGTACCGTCCGACACGAAACGGGTTTACAGCGGTACGGAATCACCCGTAACACGTGGCCCAATCCACGCGGTTTCGTCCACCGCCGTATTAAATGCAAGGGCCCAACTCTTGCTTCTCTTTATAACTAACTCTCACTCCCTCCCTCTCCTCCTCAACAAATCCCCTGCGATCTCTTCCTCTCTCCATAGTCTCAGTGAATGCTCTAATCGGAACCCTAATTTACCCCTTTCAGACCTCCCGCCATGGCCGATAACTCCTCAAGCATCGATGCGTGGGCTTACCGCCCAATCTTCCCCGACACCGCTAGCTGGATGAACGATTCCTTCTTACGGGACAACGAAGCCCTAACAAAAGCCCTTCAGATCTCTCTCTCCGACGATTCTTCCGCTTCCGAAACCCTATCCTCAACCGCCTATGTCAGGCCACCGCAGCCGCCAATCGCCGCTCCTTCCCGCAGTCTGGTGGCATGCTCTCCGTCGAGGAAGATCACGAAGAGAAAATCGCGAGCGTCGAAGCGGTCGCCGACGACCTACATCAACGCTGATCCGGCGAACTTTCGCCGGATGGTTCAGGAAGTGACCGGGATACGGTTAGGGGATGGTGGAGTGCCGGTCGAGCCGGTGGGTAGACCGGAGCCGCAGAGGAGCGGGCTGGGTCGGACGGGTCAGATACAGGGCTACTTGCCGACGCTTGACACGTCGGCTCTGCTTCTCGACAGGGCCGGGTTAGTCGGGCCGGGGACGTTAGCATGCGGCTCATTTGGACCGGGGGTTGATGGTCCGGTTTTTGAATTTGAGCCGTTTCCGAGTTTCCCTACTCTGGAGTCATGGGGGATGTAGGGAAATAAAAATATGATAATAACGTTTTTTATTTTATTTTATTTTATTTTATTTTGGCTTTGTAAGTTTTTTAACAGGCGTCTGATGCGGATCAGATGGACAGGAGGCTGTACATCGCGTTAAAACGTTTTTTCCCTTGTGCGGAAGCTGCGTTGGGAAGGCTTGTTTATTACTTTCTTTATTAGTAGCTACTTTTTTTTTTTTTTGGCTTTTACTTAAAATTAATAATAAAAAGGTGTTGGTTTTTTCATTTTTTGTTCATCTAAGAAAATGGTTTAATGAAAAGATAACTTAACACATATGATTCTTAATTTTATTTTAAGAAGATTGTGCGTGAAAGATGAGATGTGTGCTTTAGGTTGTGTTTGGGGCAATGGTGTAATATTGCAGTGCACACTTTCGGACGAGCTTTGATAAAATTGTGTTTTGTCTGCTTTTTCTTTAAAAATTATAGTGAGAAGTTATGTTTTGCAACCTGACTTTGCTCAGTGTGGTGACTGTAAAAAAGTTGTAATGATATTTTAGGAGGGGTAAAATTGATATTTCAGGAGTAAAAAATCGAATTGTTATCTCATATAAGTAAAAATCTGAATTTGAGAAGAGTGCAACCTGACTTTGCTCGGTGTGGTGACAGAGTAAAATTGATATTTCATGAGTAAAAAATTGAATTGTCATCCTATATAAATAAAAATCTGAATTTGAGAAGAGCAGAGTTGTGCAAAAAATTCTGAACTTCATTTAAAAGCAACGATGCGATACGATGCAGTGTGGTGCTGCACAACACATTCAAACTTTTGATATGATTAAGTTTTATCTATTTTTTTCAAAAAAATACAATAAAAAGTAGTATTTTGTAACTTGACCTATTTTTTTTTAAGAAAAAAATTACTTTAAAAAGTAGTGTTTTGTAACTTAACTTGTTTTTTTCAAGAAAAAAATTACAGTAAAAATTAGTGTTTTGTAACTTGACCTATTCTTTCCAAACAATTGTAGTTGCCCTTGGAATGTTATAACTGTGTCGGATTTTCAATTTATTAACTATTATAAACAGGTGGTTTCACGTAGCATTTAAATTAAATGCATAGTTTATTATTTTTATGATTTAAATTACACAAATTAATTTTATATCAAATTTATATATGCATTCCATCATGAAAATATTTTATAAGTGATGTGTGCTAGAAAATTTGTAACAGTAGAGATCTTCATAGTGTGACACGAAGATTCAACACACACTCAGAAAAGAAAAAAAAAAAAACTAATAGACACAAAAAAAATTTTTATTTTGAAAACTCGAAAAGAAAACAACTACGAGGTCTGACACAGTTAAAGAATTCCACTATAAAAAGATTATTGAAGTTGCAATCACTTATCCCACATGCGGAAAATGGTTACTAGGTTTATCAAGTTACAACTCGAGTGACGGAGATCGATAATGATAGGAGGCATCCCATCAAGTGGTCAACGGTGGTTGGCGGTAATCTACGTGGTTAACAATGGTTGACAGAGATTGTGGTGGTTAATGATGGTCAACAATGGTCGACGTCGGTAGGTAGAGGTCGGCGACGATTAGCGGTGGTTGACGATGGTCGGCGGTCGTCGACGGCGGTATGAGTTGTGTTGGACTTTTGTTTATTTTCAAAGCATCAAATCCCACACCCCCATGAGAAAAGACGTGAAGCTTTGAGAAGAAATTAAAGTCCATGAGAGGGGTGAGACTCTATTTATAGTGTTATGTGTGCAATTAATGCATAAATATAAATCACTTTAATCGGATGGTCCGGAAAGTTTCCTTCGAATAAACGTCATTTGATAGACATTTGAGTGTCTTAACAATGCCGGAATTGAGCGAGCTTGGCTCATTGGATTTGCCTTGTTGAGACGTTTGATTCTATTATAAACTTGCCAGATTCTACTTCTGTTTGGTTTTCCAATTGTGTCCAGAAAGCTTTCAAAAGTTATTTAACGGCTTGATTGAGTTTCGATTTAGTGTAGACCAGATCAATATTGGTTCCTATTGGTCTACTCATCGAGCCGGTCGGTTTGACTATAAGTTCAGTGAAATCGGAGCACTGGATGACTTTGAATCAAAGTTTGAACATTTATTGCTCAAAAACTTGCTTCAAGATTATGTCATCCATCGAGATTTAAGCCGATGATGGAGATTTGTTGGTGGCGTATCAATAAGATTGCAATTATCATCCATGCATCTTTAGTTGAGTTGCATATATCAATGAGGCCCGTTAATATGCATCGAGAAGGTCAAAAGATCAAATTTGGCTAATAATCAAGCCAGAATCTACCAGTGATTGGCTTCTCATATTAATAAATAGTTGTGCAAGACTAACACATTTAATGAACAGTTCTTGTAATAATAATATTATGAAATAAGTGGTTAATCAAGCAAAAATTTAACTAAAATTTAATTAATTATATAAGAGCTATCACTAAGTTAATGATTAAACAACAAATAAGTTATATATATATATATATATATATATATATATATATATATATATATATATATATATATATATATATATATATATATATATATATATATATATATATATAAAGATTGTCAATATTTAACAGTCAAAGCTAATTCAGAAGTTGAATTAGATGGCAACAAATAATATTAAAATTATTTTAATATAATTTATTTGATCTAAAAATAATACAATAATGATATTTTTATAAAATTGATGTAAAACATTTCATTAATTATTTTAATATCATTATTATGGTCTCAAACTAGACCGGATATTTAATATTTGAATATTTTTAAAATAATTATAAATTTAAAAAGTTCAAGACTTGATTTATTATTATTTTAATTTTAATCTAAAATTCTAATTTCTAACTATCGATTCAACGAAAAAAAAGCTAAAATTTACCAAATTAAGACTGTGATTCATAAAAAGCTTGACCGGTTCTATAAGAAATTGATTCTGGCTAATTGTGTGTGAACTCACGTTTGAACATCGGTCCAACCTCGTGGAGGATTGGGTCACGAAATTATATATATATTTATAAAATTTGGTGGAGATTATGATACTAGCCCCCAGTCAATCTCATGTGTCTGACCATCGATCTTGCATTGAAGGCAGCTGCACTCAGACGCGCTCTAACCTGTGACCCCAGGGGACTCATGACTGACAACATAGCTTTCAACTAAAAAATCACGGTGACTGACATACACACTTGCACACACACGCCCGCGTGTGCACACACACAGATATATATATATATATATATATATATATATATATATATATATATATATATATATATATATATATATATATATATATATATATATATATTTGTGTGTGTGTGTGTGTGTGTGTGTACCGCATGTCTTGATTTGTTGGTGGAGGGATCACAGTAAGTCCCATCAGTTCAGGGGTTCGATACCAGCGTGGCGCGGTGGCTCTCGAATTATAGGCACATGGTGCGGCTCTCATCATGGGGCTAGAATGAGCATTGTAAATCAATATTTGAGCCTCTGTCAAATATCAATTTTCTTTTCTTTATATATAAATATATTCAGTGTGGGAGGCCACCATCTCATCCTTATAGATACATAAATATTTTTATAACTTGTGGATGAATGAGTTTCCTATGATGTCGCATTCACGGTCCTATCAATATGATGTTGAGTTTAATATAACATTATGATTTTCTGAAAATTTGGAACGAAAAAAGAGGAGAGACAATTCTAAACAAATTTTAGTCGATGAGGTAAGTTCTCTTTGTTCTGCAATAGACATATGAAGATAGACCTAATTGAATATTGGTAGGTCTAATGAAATTATCTATGTAGCCACAAAAATTATTATGGTTAGTCGTTCGTATATGCGAATAATCATTCTGCGATGAGTACATTTAGAGTGTAGTATGTTTGCTCCTCTCAAATCAGGTGTTTGCACCTGCGGACACTGTACATAATATTTTTCTCGTGTAGCCAATCCCATCTAGAGGTTAAGAGCGAGCAGTTGCGTGTGATTACACTTAAAGCCTCAACATCCCAAAAAAAAATTTAGTTAGGTGATTACAATTAATTTGATTATTAACAAATTTTTACATGGAAAACTTGAAAGAAGAACAAATTAGGAAGCCTGATCCAATCTAATTAATTTACAATATGACACTGTTAATTAGGTGAAGTCAATAACATCTTACTGGTATTAGTTAGTAACCAACAACGAGGATATAATAACCAAGCAATAACAATCATATAAAAGTTTTTAGATTATAACTCATTTGCGGCGTCGATTATCACAATCGTAGTCGTCTTTAAGCTCTCTTCATGAGTTTAGATTTAACTCCTAGCTCACTCTAATTGAAGAATGACGATCTATTTATAATTTTGATATGACATTTGAATAAATTTGGCCACATGCCAACCACCGAATGTTTCTTTTTTCTTCATTTGATTGTAGGTTGTTATTTCAGTATTTAAGTGTTGTAATGTACTCAGATTTGGCTTTGCCGAGGTCCTTAGATTTCTCTCTTAGTGCCGCTTGATTCGGCTATAAGTCAACATAACATGCCAAATTTTTATATCATCTGACATTTCAATTAATGTTTCAAAACTTTCAATTATTCCATAAGTGTCTGGGCTCATTTGGACTCCTCTAATATTTAATATGAGAGAAGTTTAGTATTCAATAAATTAAGATCCAAATTCCAATAAACTAATTATCAAGCTACATCCGAGCTAAGATATGCTGTCTTTCCAGTAGTTTTTTCAAGTCTCATATCGAAACTTCAATATGTACATATATGACATGAAAAGGCAAATATCACTTTAAAAAAAAGTGATAATAGTACTATTTTTTAAAATGATTTAAGGATACGAGTGTTATGTGTGTAAATATGAAAGTTTAGGCAATAGATATGTAAATACATAAGAATTGTTTGCCATTTATGTAAATGCCCCAAACGTTGTTATTCTATATAATAATAAGCACAAGCTACTATCAAGTAATTAAAACCAATACACCACTACACATGTCTTTATCCATGCATATATTTTGTAGTAAAATTTAGTCAACTAAATAAAAGGTCAATTTCATTTTAATTTTTTGCAATATCATGCATGCGGTTAGATTTAAGAAGAAAACAAATCATATGATAATGTAAAGAAAATCTAGGATTATGCCCAATTGTGTGTTACTATTACCAGTAGAAGTTTAATACAAAAATAAGCAAAGGTTGTTAGGCGAGTCTTTAACCACTATAAACATTCATGCATGGATGTATGCATAGATAGTAATAGTGCAATCCTTATTAGATATTATTATGATTCACATTTGCTAAAGAAAGCTCAAGCAAAGGTCTCATTGGAGACTAGCATAGTGTATAAGACCTTCTTGTAAGGTTATAGCACATTGAAGGAGATGATTATGAAATACTCAATAATGTGTTGTAGGTATTAATATTGCAATGATTGTGTTAGTCAAATTTATAGAACATGCCTAAGAAAACATGTCTGTGACAGAAGTGATGTCAAAATACACATCCAAAAGTTGACAATATCTATGATATAAGTGATGTTATAGTGTCATTTTTGGTGGCACAATAGCTCCAACACAATTGAGGTTGTAATGTCGGTTCTAAAAGATTTGGTTGCAAGGAAACTACAATTGAAAAATGGGCTTTAAAGAAGATGATTAAGGCGAGTGTAGGCTTTATGATGCGGGTTTTGATGGGTGACAACCAAGCACAAATGACATTACAACATATATCATAGGTGATATGACTATGGTATAAGTAGGTTTATGTTATAGATCTTCAAGGTGATGGATGTAATGTAAGTAATATTACAAGTTATAACATATTTTTAAGAAAAGTAATGACTATTGCATATTTGATGTTGTTGTCATGATTCGACTCATCACAAATTGTCGTATTAAAAGGAGTTCCATCATATCAAGGCCACAATTGATTAATCCTCAAGATCTATTTAAAAAAAAAAAATTGTTGATCAATTTCACTGACATGAAACTACTAATATACTTAAACTATCATAAAACATAAATAATTAACACCCATTCATATCATATTGTAAATTATTCAATAAAAAATATATTCAATAATTATGGTAGCATCTCTTAATCTCAAAATACATATATCATAATGACTCTCAAAGTAACATATCTATGATAATAACTTACCTAAAGTTGGACACTCAAAAATAATTAATGGTCTCTACTTAGCTTAAGTATTATCTTTCCTTGAAATATTATACATTGATAGACTAAGGGTGAGCAACCATAGCTCAATAGGCTACTTAAAATCTACTATAATTTTCAATATATAAAAATACTTAAAATAAATAATTTTGAGAATAATATCATAAAAATGATAACATTTACTTTAAATGAACTAAATAACATTTAAACACATCACATGTTGTGTTTATCAAGTGCAGTGTCAGTGTAAGAACTAAAATAATAGTAGGCATATGTCAACTAAGAATTTAAGCACCTATTTGAATATAATGTCAAAAATAAAATAATATAACAAAACATAATAATTCATTATCTTATTTAGCATATTTCATCATTCTTCATTCATCTCTTATGTGTTCACTTCTACTTATTGAAGGTGGTGGGTGACCTTTTAGTGAGATTAAAGAATGTTAAATGCTTTGAATCATTATTTTAACATCTATGGCTTATATTTTTGGTGAAGTTTTTCAGGGACTAGTATGCCATTGTGATTGAAATGATTGGACTTGCCTATACTAGGCTAATTTGGGAGAATAATTTAGAAAAGTAATTTTATTTGGATAAAAATTCTTTTGAGTGATTACCCTAAGATATGCAGTTATAATGTAGAATATATTGTTAAATTTAGAGGAGTTTATGTGGGTGTCAATGGATAGATAACAAGATTTGGTTCTAGGCTTGCTTAGTTTAGTTGAGAACTTCTAAATGAAATCTCATAGTGACTTTGAGGAGCAGGTTGAGTAGCGGATGATAATTTAATATTTTAAAGTTGTTGAGAGAATGTTATTAAGATTGAGAGGAGGACTTAAGATAAAAAACAAAATTAAAATATAAAGATACTACAGAATCTTATAGAAAAGTGCACACACTTGAAGTTTTAATTATGGAGACTACAATGATAAAATAGGGAAAAAAAGGAAAAAAAATTGACAAAAGGGTAGGTGGCCAATAATGGAGGAAGGTGTCAATAACTCTCATAAATTATTATTTTTTTTATGACACCCGTAAGAGTATATAAACTTGAAAATTCAAAGTTATTAGAAACTAAAATTGAAATTTAAATACTAAAATATAAATTCAAATATTTCTTTTTGATTAAACTCTTATGATGGGCTCTTGCTTGGTCACTTAATTGGGCTCTAATAAATGGATATTTAACTACATTTTATTGAGAATTTAATTAGATTTTAGCCTTCACTTTGCTCTTATAATTTCTCCATCATCTTTGATCATATCTTATCACAAAACTCAACTCTGCATACAAAATATAATCTGCATTTATATAAATAATTTTACAATGTTCTACATCAATTCTCACATTCTTAACAAATTCACGAAAAATGAGAATAAAAAAAATTAAAATCCAAAATTAAAAAAACTAAGCACATATGCAATGTAATCTTGATAACTACTTTTTTTAAAAGAAAGAATAAATTTCGATTCTAGATAATAATTTAAAAGTGATAAACTAGCTCACCACACTAAAGATCATTAAAAATTGAGTTATGAATCTGAAAAATAAAATATTCACTTACTTTTTATTAATGAACAACTATGCAGTAGATTTTTTTTAGAAGATTAAGAAAAAATATATTTGAAATAATTTGGAAAAACTCTCTTAACTTCTTCACTATAAAATGAACTACCAAACTTATCTTCACATGCATGTAAATGAATCCCTACAAAAATCTAATACCAAATTTATGAATGATTGTAAAATTTATTATATCATAACATTAATGATTGAGCCATTAGGCATATTATAAATGGTCTCCCCTCAAAACATATTTTTGTTATATTGCTACTTCATAGATTCACTTTCATACCAAATATAATGGTTTTGCGTTGCATTTTAGTGAGATTAAGTGATATTAAAGGCCCCGAATCTTTGTTTTATCATTAAATGATAAAATCTAATTTTTTAGTAGAATTATTAAGTGTGTATTCTGACATAGTGATTGAGATGATTTGTCTAGTTTAAATTTGGCTAATTTAGACAGATTTGGAAGAACACTATATATAAGTGGTTTTGGTCAGGTTAAACTTTTGGAAATCATTATGAGTGGTTGTCTTAGGATGTGTAGTTATGATCTTACGGTAGATTTTTCAATTTGGACGAGCTAATGTGGTGTTGATGTATAGATAACAAGAGTAGGTTTTAATATTGGTTTGCTTGGTCAAGTGCTTCTCAATGAAAATTTAGAGTGATTTTAAGTATTGATTTGAGTAGTATATGATGTTTTAGGATTCTACGGATATTGAGAGGAATTTTTCAAGATAAAAGGCAAGTCTGAGGATAAAAACCAATCACCATCAAATAAAAGGTATGCACACACTTGAATGCACCAGTCACCAAGTAAAAAGAGAGAAATGTTTTAATCAAATACACAATTCAAGTATTGAAAAAATTCATTAAATATTTCTTTTTGAATGGGCTCTTATGATAGATCTTGAATTGGCTCTTGGGTTCTTATAAATGAACAGTCTTATCCCAATACACTAAGTGCAAATTTTTCGGCATTTATAATGACATGACATAACAATCAATCAACCAACTATTAACAAATTTGGGATAGACTCTAGAAACATAAAGAGTTGTAACATGAGATGTAAGAAGTTCTAAATTAAGAGTTTGATCAACTCCTATATGCTATAAAAAAGATAAAGAAATATTCTTCTAACCATCATGCATAAAGAAATATTCTTCTAACCATCATGCATTTGAAGAATTTCATGAATTCTAGCTAAAAAATAGTGAGATGTATATAGCGCCCTTATAATCTGTCTTAAGAACTTTACGAGATTAGCTAAGAGCATGAATGTTGAGGACTTCGTGGGCGAAGAAAATCAAACTATCTGCATGATTTATAAGAATCCCAACAACATCTTCAAAAGCAAAAAGTGCTTCCAATCGAGTTGATGTTATAAGGAGAAGGTTGCCAAAATAGAGAAGATCATCTATAGAGCAACCGTCATACAAAATAGATATGGAGAAATGTAATGGTAAAACATGGAGCCATTGATATATGCAAAATAATGAATATCTTTAATGCATATAAATATCTAAAATTTACTTTTTTACATTTATATTCCCTAAATTTTTCATATCACATCAAAAATATCATTTTTTTTTATTTTTAAAAAGTGAAATGCACATTTCATAAATAAGGGTCTGTTTGGGGCGGCTTATGCTTATCCAGCTTATTCAAAGAGAAACTGTTTATCCAGCTTATTCTCATAAGTCTGCATGAAGTTCTTAACCGCATGGCTCACTTACTGACGATCGGCTTCTTTAAAAAATTTAAAAATGGTTTATTGGATAAGCAGTTGAAACGCACAAACCAAACGGTACGACGGCGTTTTGAAAACGCCGCCGCACTAATATGCCGCCCCAAACGGGCCCTAAGAAATGCGGCGTTTACGCAAAAAATTAAAAATTTTAATGTCATATTATTAGTACATAAGAATTAAGTGATATTTATATATATAAATTTTAGTTCTAAAAATAATAATTAAAAATAGTGATTCAAGTCAATGTTGGCGGGCTATCTATGCGGTGGCGGCCCATGCGATCGTACAGACCGATGCAGTCCGAAGCCTAAAGATGTTCCCACCGGTTATTGACCCGAGACCAGCATCTGGTGACGTGTCCGTTGACTGAAATAGAAAGTCTATCTTGGGCAGAGCTGGCGGTGCCTTCAGTCACATGTTCCCGCCTGAGACGCCGTTGACTTGTTGACCGCAACATGTGCCTATTGGCATAAGCTTTTATTATATACTTTATGTTGCCTTTTTTATTAGTTCGGATTTATATGATTTTATCTCATTAAAGTTAGTAGAATTGAGATCGAGATATTTTAAGATGAATTTAAATTATTAAATTTTATAGGATATTTTTAAAGATGCATTTGAGGCTGCGGTGTGATACCACATTTTAATTTTTTTATTTTGTAAAACCTGCGGTAGCTACTAGAAAGTTGAAATATGACTTTTTCAAAAAAAAAAAAAAAAAAAAAAAAAATGGCGGTAGCTACTACAACTTAGGGCCCGTTTGGGACAACTTATAGGTCATTGTAGTGTTTTTGAAAATGCCATCTAACTGTTTGGTTCGCAAGTTTTTGAAAACGCTGTCTGCTGCGTTTTTGTTTATTACACTAAACGCATGCTGCGGGTCGACCCCTGCGGTCGACTCGCGGGCCGCGTTTCAGGATAAGCTGCTGATCCTGAAACACACAAATTGCCTTAAACAGACCCTTATTAAACAATAACTTCTTCTACAGTAGTTTCATAATTTTTTTCTCAAATGACTACAGCTGTCCCAAATAGACCCTAAGTAAAGCTAACTCTAAATATATATATTGATTTATTTAAGGGGCATTTACTCACATGGGGTACAATTCTTATGCAATTAAATATTTTGCACTTAAAAATATCACTATTATTATTATTATTTTTCTTTTCTTCCTCAATCCCTCCCTTTTAAGTATTTGAGGACTTCGGTTTTTAATGGCAAGAAAATAAATTCTCTTTTTTTATTGCATCCTTATTTCCATTAGAAACTTTCTTTTTAGTTGAGAATTTTCTTTTCTTTGCATGGGTGGTGTATCACTTTAATTTAAAGTGTTTTGTGGAGCCTTCTAAACAAATTTGCACTATAATGAAAATTTATTTAACATGTTTATATGGTGCTCTAATTCTTCTCAAAGGACTATTCATTGGTTGTCGTGGCCTAGAGTTTGTATTCCTTATAATGAAAGTGGTCTTAGTTGTTCTCTTTAAGAAACTATAATTAATAATTTATATAATTGATATGTCTTGAGTTGGCATCACTTTTGGATTTCATATATGTTAGTGTCCGCTTGAGTGCTACTGAACTGTTTACAACTTCTTGTAGCCTAGGACATCCGTCCGAACAATCCCGGTTTGCGTCTCGAGCACAAGATTAGGACCGAGACCGGTATCGGTTTAGCCCCCGACTAGGAAGCTAGCCTTTTGAACAACAGTAGTTAGAGTATGGGATGTGTATGATAGTCATTTTTTATATTTCAGGACCATATTCTGCATTTTTGGGGCCTCTCGTAGTCCGAACAAGGCTTAGAGCCGCTACAACCGACACTTCAGGTGCAAGGGTCCGACGTGACCATGCCTGGAATATGTGTGGCCACGTCTCACCCATGGCATGACCATGCCACAAATGTGTATGACCACGCTCCAGAAACCTAGGCTAGAGTTGAAACACCTAAGGCGTGACCACAGACAGAGAGCTCGGCGCAATTACGCTGGATCTCGGGTGTGACAACATTGAACCCTCATCCGCGATACCTTCTACAGTAGTGTGACCACGCCCTGGTTCGAAGCAGCCACACCACGACATCCCAAAGCACGACTTTTTCCCCGCGGTCTCTAAATTTTTGCAGGCAGTGCTGCCTGGATCGTCGGATAATGCCTTTTGTTTGGTTCTTTGCTCAAAAAATGGTTAGAGACTAACCTATGCCCATTCTAAATAGGGGAAGAGGGCTTGAGGCCATTTGATATTGGCTCCCTGGGAAATGAGAAGAATGATCGACTAGTATTTAGATCTTTGGGAGTAAGGGGAGGAGTTGAAGAGGAGATCTTGGGTCGTTCCTCCGTTTTATTCTTCTTCCTTTTGATCTTCTTCTTCTTCCTCGCGATCTTATTCTTCTTTCTTCATAGCATTTGGTGAGAAGAGTGCAGAGGGGAGCTTTGGAGGAGGAAAGCTTAAGGATTTTGGGAGATTCTTCTCTATGTTCTTCTTCTTCTTCTTCTTCCTCTTCCTCTTCACTGCTTCCTTCTCCGCCCATCATCTCATCGGAGCAAATAGAGGGAAGAAGGAGAGCTTGCTTGGAGCTTCGTCAGAGTCTCCTTTAAGAGGAGAGCTTCTTCACTCTTGGGAGAAGGATCCTTACTAGAGTTCAGGATTTTGTCGGAGCTCGGGATTCTGTCAAACTTTCCTTTGCGAGGAGAGCTTTATCTTTGCAATTGGGGATGCCATAAAACATTGCGTAGGTGATACATTATGTCCCTTACGTTTTTCTTTCCTTAGCTAGCCATAGGGTTGTGTTAGAGATTATTAGGGCTAGGTTATTGTTTTCCTAGAGAAAGCCGGTATGATAAAAATCCTTTATGGAAAATCCCTTACGAATCCGTCGTGGCTATCAAACGGAGTTTACTTTATGAATGTTCTCAACTTTCTTTCTCTTATTTTTCTACCTCTATTGTATATCTTGTCTTTCCAAATCCTCTCTTCTCCAGATCATCCGTGTAATCCGAAAGAGAGATATACTCAGAAAGAGGAATTACAAGACGATAATCAAGCTGACGACTCCTCATAAAATAAAGAAAAAGAAAAAGAAAAACAGAACGAAAAAAATCATCACCCAGGACAAACCTCTTACATCGCTCCGTGTTGTTTGCCTGTTGCCTGGCACTGGCGAAACAACAACATTATTGTTTTCTGCTTGCCAACTGTCTTTCCACCCTCACACTACCTTCCGAACCCTCGTAGATCACCACCACCACCCGTGGATCTACATTAGTTTGAGTGTTTATGCCGTAGATGTTATTTTTTTAGATTTTCTAGTATGTTGTTGTATTTTTTCTTTCAAGTGTGTTGATATAACTATCTATGTGCTTTCAATAATAATATTTATTTTTCCTATTGAGATTTGGTTAACTCCAATATAATCGTGATTTTTTATCTTTTCCACATAAAAACTAATGTTGTGTACTCAGTAAAATTCATATTAGCTGTATGTGTTAAATCTTCGTACATCACTAAGACCTTAATTCATCACCCTGCCACCAGAAATTTACGAGCACATAATAATAATAAAAATAATGAACAATTTAATTTAATTCACATGAACACATTTAAATAAAATAAACTATCAAATAATTTCATGAGATTTAACTGAATTTATTAAAATTCACATCAAACAATTTTTGAGATTTTAACCAAGAAATCATCAAACAGACCCAAAAGCAGAAAATTAGAAGATCATCAAACTTGCGCTGCTTTTGAAATGAGACCGCGCGTAACCTTTTTCCGATCGTCGCTCTCTCATTTTCCTCCTTTCTGCTCCTCTCCGACATCCACTGCTTCCCACCGCTCTGTCCACTTGACGACCATCCCTTCCTACACCGAATTCACTGCACACCTTCTCGCCCTCTTCTCCAATCTCTCCAGAACTCCAAACAACCCAAAAATCCTATCTTTTGTCGATTCCATCCTAACCCAATCCCATCTCCTCGACTCCACAGCATCTCTCCTCGTCCTTCGTGGTCTCTCCCGGTCCAACAAGCTCACCAGAGCCAAAAACCTGATATCTTCCCTCAAGCAAAGAGATAAAATTCCCACCTTTTTTCTCTACAGCATCGTCCTCCAATGCCTGCTGCCTCGAAACCCCATCCGTGATGTGGAGTGCGCGTGGAGTGAGGTATCTGGACTCTCCAACTGTGCCGTTACGGAGAGATTCGTGTTCTATGTTAGCTCGCGGTGTGATGATGCGTTGGATGTAGAGCCCGTTTGCCGGCGGCTTTTGTCGAATCAGTGGGCGCTAAGCCGCAATGCCTGCACCGCGCTGATTGGTGCACTGTGTTTGAAGAAGAATCCTAATCCTGGTTTGGCCCGAGAGGTGTTGAGGGGAATGGTAGAGAGGTCCTTGGAAGTTGATGACTTGAGTTATTACACTGTGTTTCGGAGCTTCTGTAGAATTGTGGATTTATCTGGGGCTGATTCGGTGCTGAGAGATATGGTTTGTATGCGGGATTATGGATTGGATTTGTTAGTCTATGAGGATTTTGTTCGCTGCTTGTGTAAAGCTGGGAAATTTAGAGAGGCACGTAAGCTGTTTGATAAACTGCCAAAGAGTGATAAAAGGCATAGTTCAAGTTTTGGTACTGATGTAAAAGCTGGAAGGAGGATCATCTTTCAGGTAAGGTTCTCAAGTATGATATCTGAGACAATGGCATTTGAAGCCTATTTTCGATCCTTGTGCAGATATGGGAGGCTGGAGGAGGCAGAGAATTTGCTGCAAGAAGCCATGAGGAAATATTTAGTGCCAGGAGTTTGTGTGATGAAGTCCTTTGTAAATGCTCTTTTCAGTGCCGGTCGGCATGAAGAGGCTATCAGATTCTTCAGAGCTAAGAGGAAGAGAGGGGATGCTTCTGCTGGAGATCTCGCTACCACAGTTATCGCCAATCTCTGCAATATTGACAGAGTTGATGATGGCTATGAGCTTGCTTGTGAACTTGTGAATGAGGGATATGTTCTAACTGCATGGGTTTGGAACTTGATAATGAAGTCATATTGGGAAGGTGGGAGAATTGATAATGCAATGGCTATCTTTGAAGGCATAAAGTTGGGTACTTTATGTCCATTTTTGAGGCCTGATAGGTCTACTTATGCAATTATGATTCATATTCTTGTAAGAATGGGAATGGTGGAGAAGGCAACCGACATTTTTGAAGAGATGAGGAGAGAGAAGTTTGCAGCAAGTGTTGATCTTTATGGTGTCCTTGTTAGAAATTTGCATTTTTGCGGGAGGTCAAAAGAAGCACAGGAATATTTGAATTATATGATCGAGAATGGTGTCTTTGTTTCTTATGCTCAGTGGGAAGTTCTATTTGAGTCTTTGTCATCAATTAATGGAAATGATGTCTTTCCTAGAATATGCCAGGAAGATGATGAGTCCGACTAGGTAATTTTATGTGTTCCCTGTTTAAGAATGTTGGATTTGTGGGCTGAGATGAGCAGAGAATTGTATAACTTAGTAACAATTAGTTCTTATGAAATATAATACATTTATTTGATATTTTATTACAAAGAAGTTTGAGCATTATGGATTTTGTTAAAGTTCTAATCTCGTTTATGTAAATATTCTATTGTTATTCTTTATTCAGAAATTTTCTCCAGCTCTTATTTTAGTCAACACAAAACTGAACTGTCCTACTTCTTAAATCATGAAAACCCTAAATGTATATTTTAGCTTGATAGCTATTGGACTATAGATATGGGAATTGAAGCGGCCAAATGAGAAAGTTGAGCACAAAACTAACATGGTTTAAATTAGAATTGCAGCACCCTTACACTCACCATATTCTTAGCTGATTCCATCTCCTGTTTTTATTTCCTTTATATATAGGACATGTTAAATCAACTCAGCATTATTCCCTATTTTACCCCTATGATGAATACGAGTGAATTAGGAAAAATGAGAAATATTGATTTTCGCATGTTTTCTATACTGAGAATGAACTGATACTGACTTGGCATCAATATCATATCTTATTTTGTGTGCGTTGAATAGACAATGTAATATGCTTTTCATTGCAATTCACATGCGTAGAAATCTTCAAGTTAGAACATGATTCAAGATGTCATTCCGAGGAGCTTTCTTTCTAGAGATTGATACTGTGAGTAGTGTGATAACTTTCAGGTAGATCTATCCTTTAGTTAGTGGTGGAACCTTGGTGTTGGGGGTGGCCACGCCAATAGATTTGGGAAAAAGTATATATTTTGAAAATTTTACTATTAAATTCTCTTGTAATCTTGTATATTATGGAAGTTTGAACACCTTCAAATTTTAGGTAAATCTTTCTGCGTCCTCTTACTTGAAATATTAGTTTCACCACCGTCGTTGTAGGGTTTCTTAGACAGAGTGATGATGAAAAACTTCCACTACATGTGCTTGCTATTTAGCGTTTCATGTTATCTTGAATATCTCTCTCGTTCCTCACTGCATGCACATAGGGTTCCTTGGGAGGATTTAGAAATTCCATTAGTGCTGGTGTTTTGGTTTTTTCTTTTGTTTTTTTTTTTTGTAAGATTAATTATGGAGCTTCTTCTTAGTTAGTGTGTGAGCGCATTTGGTTATGCAAAAGGATATGAATTTTCTTTCAATTTTACATGCTATTTTTGTGGAACATCATGTGTATATTGAATTTTCACCCGTATTCTATGAATTTAAGCATGATTAAAACATAACCACTTAAATCTTGGCGCCCTTCTTTATGTTTTTTTTCTTCTTTTGTATTTTGTTTGTGGCATTTCATTTTTATTCATTGGGATTCTTCCACATTTATATCTTTTGGCACCCTTGTTACAAAAATATTTTATGTGTATTCTTTCATAATTGATTATTGATGTCAAGATAAATTTAGTGACTTTTGTGTCCCTTATTTTGGATTTGTAGTTTTATTTGTTGTGAGGTTTTAACATATCAATGGCTTGAAGAATTAAATAACTTGACGATTCAACGTTTCAGTTTCTTTTCCCTTGTTTCTTTCAATTTTCTACTGATTTTCACTATTTTGTTGCATATATTGTATTTCTATATGTATAGTAAGAGACATCAAATGTAACAAACTTTTAAGAGCTTGTTTGGGATTAATTTTGTTGTTTGTTTTGTTTAGTGCGTTTTTCTTTTTCATATTTTTATTTTTTGTTTTAAAAAAATAAATTAAACAAAATAAAATAAAATAGTAAAAGGTAAAAATCAAAAGTGATCCCAAACGGCCCCTATATAAATGACCAACAATGATTTATTCTATACGATGTCTTTGGGTTTTTGGGTTGTAATGCATATCTAATATGAGATGGGGAAATTCATGCGATAGAAACATGCTTAAAATAAACTATTAGTTCTAGACAATTATATACTTCCTTCGATGATGATAAAAATGATGGATATATTGTTTCAAGCATTACAGGTTGATAGCTTTCTACTAGAAATTAAGGGGCAAAAAAACCACATAAATGTTATGAAATTTACACTCATGATTAGAATCCAAATAATGTCAATTATAACATAATACAACCTCCCTTTCAATCCAATAATGATAAGTATGTTGTATAAGGAAAAGGAACAACTGAAATTTTTATAAGGAGCACGAATATTAATAAATTCATTTTCTCATTATCTATTACTTATGAATCTTTTCATTGCATTCACTTACCTCGAGAACACCCACTAGCATTTGGTGCAACGCCTGCATGTTTGTGCACTTCTTTAATTTACATGGCCTTTCATTCTGTCATTTTCTTAAAAACATTCCCAATTCTAATGTATTAATTGCTGATGGACCTTCCTTCTATCAAATATCAAGGACATGGTCTAATCATTATGGTATTATCTTCCATTGGTGTTAAATCCCAAGTTTTTATGGATTCCTTCTTTGTTATTTGGGTCGACCCAAAGCCATTTGGGGCTCTAAAATTTCGAAATTTCAGAAAAAATGACAATTAAAAGTAAAGGATTCGCTGCCGAGTCGTAAAATTTAAATTTCCAAAAAAAGAAAAAAAAGAAAGAAAAGGTGTAATTCCGCATAGGTGGGTCATAGAAGTTAAAATAAAGCCATTGGACTAGCAAAATAGATTTGTAGAAGATGGACTTTATGGAAGATAACTGAGAAAACTGGATCAAGCACAGTAAGTCGCTTGAAGTGAAAACTTATGATCAAATCTTATCTATGTCGTAAAATTGAAGAACGGAATTTTGTCGTGACTTGCTGCTGCAAAAAATAATATAGAAATCTTATTGACACCCAACACAAGAATATTTCTTGATGATAGTATGATAGAGATCCAAAGTATAAATCAAAGCTTTCACGATAGGTTAACATACTCGGCTTGTACATGAACTTTAAAATATAAAAAAAATAAAATTTTAAACGTTCAGACTTCTTGTCTTAGGGACTATTTGGTATCATTTTTATTTTTTGTTTTCTTTATTTTTATTTTTATTTTGTTTTGATTTCAAACAAAACATGTTTGGCATGTTTAATTAAGACATTGTTGTTTTTGAAAGCACTCAAGCACCCAAAAGTTATTTTACGTGCTGTCAAAAACATGGTTATTTGATTTTAGATTAATAAAATAAAAACATTTTAAAACACATTTGACAAATATGTTTTTAAAAAGTAAGGAAAAAAAGAAAAAATAAAATTGATTCCAAACGAGCCCTTAACTTGAATATTTTCTACTGGCAAAGTTGATAGAATTGTAGATTCACATCACTTTATACCCATTAAGTTTCTATCTCTAATTAGCATATAGTGATAGAAGTTTATCATCAAAACTCAAGGTGATCCCGTCTGGAATGCTTGCCAATAAATAATATTTATTACCTAGAAGTTTATTAATTTTCCTATAATTTTAATTCTCTTTTATGAACTTATATTATAATAGTTTAAACAGCGGTCTGTTTCATATTATGACCTTTTGCTTGCTGTTCCCCTTCCCATAGTTATCTTGGTACAAATTTGTAGCAGATGATGGTTATTTGTAATATCTTGTTCATCTGTTGAACATTCTTTGCATTTGTTGTATGCTGTTTTATAATTATTTATGATAATCTCAATTTTAATTATTTAATTTTTTTTATAATTAAATTTTTTCTTTTCATTCTGGTGTCTATTTCTTTCATCTATGTTCCTATTGCTAGGTTCCCTTTTAGCTTGTTGTTTTTATCATTGGATGCCCTGTGTTATATTGAATTTATATATGATTGGTTGTCCTAGTAATAGAGTTCTTGGTTTAACTGGTTATGGCAATATTAGATGGAATATAAAGCAATTTCTTTAATTTTTTTGCCTTACACATTTTTTCTTAATTTAGTGGCAGTTTGGGATCACTTTTACTTTTTATTTTCTATTATTTTATTTATATTTTGATTTGATGTTTAGTTTATTAAAATACAATGTGATTGTTTTTAAAAATACTCAAAATACTTAAAAGGTATTTTGAGTTTTTTTAAAATTAAGATGTTTTATTAAAAAAATAAAATGTAGAAAATATAGTTAACAAACAAGTTTTTTTTTTTTAAAAAATGCGGGAGAAAATACACGCAAAATAATCCAACGTGGCCCTTATTGTTTAATATTTTTGTGTTTCTCTTGGTTGGCATTTGATATTGATAAGAAGGAAGATGAATAAAGAGGGTTCTCATTTAGTAAGAACTTTGCTAACATTATATTTTTCTTTGCCTCCTTATTTTTGTAGGATCTATAATTGAGAGAGCTAAGTTGGTTTCGATCCATTGAATGGGGCCGTAGACATCACTTTCTTGTGCCTGTTTTGGGAAAATCCATTTGCCTTGAACAACTTATGGTATTATCTCTTCATTTTATACTATAGATATTAAATATTTGAAAAACAAGCCTTTTATTAACATCTTACTTTGTTCTATGCTTGCCATGTACTTCATGGTAACATTTTGTGTTGGAACTTGGATTTGATTTTGGACACCCAAATTTGAAAATCCTTTATACATGTTATGTATGCTCCGAAGTTTCTTGCCTTGTGTTGCATCATATTTAAATTTTTATGTACATTAAATGACAGTATGTCATAAGTTATGATATTTGACATCCATATAAACTGTAAGAGAAATCAGAATTATATTATTGATACTTATGATAAGTTTTGATACCTGGCCCATTACAAGATCACATTTTTGCAAAAAAATTGTTGCTGAAAGCATTTGACGTAAAAGGAAATAGGAACAAACTACAAACGACAACCAAACAACAAATTTCATGACTTCTTATTATACAGTTTT
The DNA here is from genome assembly GCA_022702705.1 of Papilionanthe hookeriana x Papilionanthe teres. Classification (NCBI taxonomy): domain Eukaryota; kingdom Viridiplantae; phylum Streptophyta; class Magnoliopsida; order Asparagales; family Orchidaceae; genus Papilionanthe; species Papilionanthe hookeriana x Papilionanthe teres. Next base: position 115,597,029 of record CM040432.1, read on the forward strand.
TCTTATTAAACAGGTAGAAACCTTGCAAATCAAAATCAAACCACATTAATGGCAAAAACGGTTCGAACCAAGTGAGCGCCATCCGACCAAGTCAGTGAACCAAAACAATATCCCTTGCTTGCGTTTTTTCCATCAAAAGTGACTTGGTATAAAGCTTTCGTCCCTCTTCTCTCAAAGAAGAGCCTATCAGGCCAGACCTTCACCTCAAGCCCATTGAGGGCATCCAGCTGCGCCACATACGTGCTGTTTGCCGGCCCAACATTGATGACACTCCTATGCACAGTCCTCACCCCTCCGTTTCCTCTGTTGAGCATTGCTACAGAGATGGATGGATAATTGAGCTCTGAGATGAGGTCAGTCGATGGGTCTGGCGGACAATCAAACTTCTTAATGCCAACAATTGATCTGATGACCTCGGTTTTGTATCCATAGTAACAGAGGAAATACAAATAATCGTTTGTTCCCGTCTCAAAAACAAGCCCCGGGCTTAAGGCACTTAACGGACTAATTTCTCCTGCCCCCATGTCATGATGGTTAGCATTTGCTCCTGCGCTAGTTGTTAAAGTCCTTCCGAGATTATTTGTCGTCCTTGCTGGCATGAGAGACAAGTATGATTAGTATTGGTAAGAGTTGGTTCTCCCTTTGGTTTCTGACATATAGTAACAATAAGCACGTGTGGTTTTTAAGCTTCAAATGTCTTGCTAATCAGAGGCTTGTAGGAGCCATAGTAATTGTAAAAAGTGATTTACGTTAGGTTTGGGCCATCAAAAATGGTTGCAGGCCATCATTTCTAGGGAAATATTTGTATTTCCAAGAGTAATCCAATGCTACTAATGACTTGCCAATCAATCAATTTGAATATAGATGGATGCAGTTCACAAGAAGAGAACACATCTGTGCTGCTTGTGGGGACTGGGAGCTAAGGAAGCAGTTAACTGGTTAAATGTGTCTTCTTGATTTTATATGAAGGGTGACCTGAGGAAGGAGCATGTGTCTATTTTTTACAATAAATTTATCAAATTTTAAGGATATTGACTCTTTAATATAATCTTTAAATGCTTTGAGATCCAAGAATTAAAAGTTGTGCTTGATTAGATACTTTCTTTGCAATCACATCACATTTTGTTTTTATTGAGAAGTTCAAGCTTTTTGTTGAAGCTTTTGGATTTACCTTTTTTTTTGATAATATGAGGAAAATGCTCATCCTTGCAATCATTGAATGTTTTAACAATATTGTTATGTGCATTTTGTTTATGGAAGAATGAGACTGACATTAAAAGTAGCATTTTGAGATCATTTTATGAGCCCTATTTTCCTGCCATACTATCACTATGATTCATGAAAATATTGTTGCTTGCATTTGACTTGGCATCCGAGTTTCTCTATCCTTAGTCTTGTTTTTCAAAATATGATAAAAATTGGCACTTCTTTATTTTAAGCACAAAGTTATCATTTACTTAGTTGACGTTTGCAAAGTAAAATAAACTTTGTACTTGAGGGAGGGTTAGAATGGCAACTGCCACGACTCATCCATAAACTAAAACCACTTGGCCTATTCATGAAAAGCCATATTTCACCTTTTAAAAGCTAGTAATAGTGATATTTTTGCTGTGATATGAAATATATAAATACTATAAACTAAAAGTTAAATTTTAGGCGTTAGATATGTCAATGTGTTAAAATTTTTGGCATGTATGTAAATCTTTCTTAAGTTCATTGATTAAATTTACATTTAATTTACTGAGAATTTATTTACCTGTGGTCATGAGAGCTGATCTAATCATAGAGGGGCTCCACCTTGGATGCGCAGACCTAACAAAAGCTGCTGCACCTGCAACATGTGGGCAGGCCATGGAAGTACCCGATTTTATTGCAAAACTCGAAGGTTTCTTTCCCTGTGGTGTGGTTTCCCTGTTTTCTGTTGGTATGGAGGCCGCCAAAATGCTAACTCCCGGAGCCATTACATCTGGCTGTTAAAATGAACAGCAATAATGGAATAAAGTGTCAAAATGGTCTCACGGCACTTTGCAGGGAGCCATTTAGTCTCATAAGTGTCAATTTAGTCCCTTGACACTTTTAATGGGCTAACATAGTCTTTTTTAGGGACAGTTCTGGCTCATATTAAAAGAATATGAGGACTATTTTGACACTTTTATAGACTTGGGATTAAAATGGCCCCATGTAAATAGTCAAAGAACTATTTTGACATTTTACTCTACAACAATGTCAATGACGAAAGTATTTACAAAGAACTTAACTCAGAATTTGGAACAAGTTTTAGTGTTAAAGTATTTTAACCTTCAAAATTGACTCGGTTAGCCCTCCTGGCCCTCGGGAGGAGAAGTAGGCAACAACAGGTGCTGGTGTAATCTGGTCTACATTAATTGTAGGAAGAATGATGGCGGTAGGAAACCTATGATTATATCTTACTATTGTCAAGTACAGGAGATTACTGAAATTTGTAAAGATCATCAAGTTTAAACTTTTTGTCGCCCTACTTGTTAGACTTCATGTACTCGAGGATCTGAGCTCCGGCCTTATTACCAATTTCTGAGAAGGCAAAGCTGCCGGAGTCAAAAGGGATCCCTTTCTCGTCCTCATCAATAAGGATTAGTCCTTTAGCTCCAGCATCTTCGGCAACCAATTTTTTCACTCGTCTCGATAATGATGGATCGTTATCTACACATATAATTATCTTCCCTGCTGTTTTTTTCATGTCCAGTGAACCAGGGTAGCAGTTACTGCCATTCGAAAACCATGGAGGAGAAATGAGAACTTCATGCATTTATGAATTCTTATAAACAAGGACCATTTTGTACAGAATTGACTTGAGGTGAATGATATAATACTTGGATTTTGTAATAATTGGGAAACTTTAGTTGGAGATGGCAAAATATTGGAGAGATACCTTGCTTCTGATACCGGAGTAAACTCTCCCGCAGCATCGCCGCCGAAGATGAGCGGGTATGATTCTGATTGAGTGTGGTTTGAGAAGTTTATGGCGACTCCCTGGGATGAATAACATGTAAGTTTACCAAAGAAAAGTTACTCTTTCCATTTAATTACATTGTGAGTACTATTATGATCATGCTAATGAAATGATTTGCCGGTTATGCAAACGTGTTCACTATCAACTTTTATTGAAAATAATCAAGTCAATTATGGTAAAAATTTCAAGCTCTACAAGCATAGTTATTTCTGTTATTGATCCACATGCTTTGCTCTCTGTTCACTGCATTTTACTGACTATGATCAAATTACTCAGAAATCCAAACAATTTTATGTATCGTGCAATACCTCTAAAACTTCTGCATTGCCTAGAACAATGGTGGACTTAAAACTCCTATCAATGCTAGAAGCTGCAACAGTTAATATCCATGGAGCTGTATTCACCACAGTGAACGGGTCCGGTCCATCGTTACCGCCAGAACAAACCACCATTATTCCTTTCTGGTTGGCATGGAAGGCTCCAATGGCTATGGAATCACTGAGAAAATCTGACTGGAACACTGAGCTCATCCCGAGGGATATCGAGATTATGTCGACTCCATCACTAATAGCATCATCGATGGCCTTTAGTACAGCCGAACTGGCACAACCTCCGAACGAACAAGCCTTGTACACGGCGAGTCGACTCATTGGGGTGCCACCTTTCGCTATTCCTCCTGCTAACCCATAGTAGCTAGCATTGGTGACTGTAGAGCCAGCGGCGGTGGAGGCCGTGTGTGTACCATGATCTACTATGTCCCTTGGAGATCCAGTAAAGGCGATGCTATGAGTATGGTTTCTGCTTCTTGATGAAAAGGGAATCGAGTCGAGCTGACCAGTGTAATATCTCGCTCCAATCAACTTTCTGGTATGCAAGTAAGATTGCAATAGCTTGTTAAATTTCGTCCTTGTAAAATAATGAAAATTCTAGTTGTAGATCACTTTGAAAGCTACTGTTTGACTTATTACCTGTTACAATTTGACCTTTTGAAGTCAAACCCTTCGATGCAAGTTCCTTTCCACCTAGATGGAATTGGAGTCATTCCTTTATCATCAAAACTAGGTGACTCCGGCCAGATTCCTTTTGAGTCATGAAATAAGATTAGTAACAGTTTAAATTCTTATCCATTTGCTTTATGTAACATTAAACACAAGCTGGCATTTTTATGTAAGAATGGTAACTCAAAAAATAGTAAGGGTGCCACACCTGTATCTATAATTCCAATTATTACATCATTTGTTGCTCTACGGTGTGCTCTTTCTGATCTCAGTCCAGATTCAGCCTCGAGAAAATCCCATGAACGCGTTGTATGCAGTTGAAGAATTCGATCACGGAATACAGCTACCACTTCTTCACGACCTGTTTTCCTTAATGAAATTTTAATTTTTGCTCTAGAAAATAATTGTTTTGAATGATCTTGTGATTGGTGTAAGAAGTGAAAAGTGGTGACAATACTTGACAAAATGTTGGCTTCCTGTTTTGTAAGCATTGCTGAGAATCCATTGATTGCATGGCTGTAACTTTGAATCAGGTTTATCCTTTCTTCATCCTCACTGGAAAAGGGTCAGAATGTCAAAAACTGGATGGTCTATATAGTGTAATCTTTTCAAATATCATTTCTTTGAAATTGTAGAAGACAAATAGAAGTTTCTGTTAGAAAAATAATGCCTTGGAATGATGGATGATAGCATTTGTAGCTGTGCTGCTTTCATATCTCTTGGATTTGCTGATCCTTCAGTTCCAGTGCCCCCCATGTAGACGATATATGCCTGCTTGTTCGATCGAAATGTGTGATAATTTGATGAAATAAGCAGGAGAAATCCATGGTATGATTGAATTCAATACTGTATTGTTTAACTTGTGATTCTCCCTACCTTTGGGATCTCCGATGTGGCACGAACAAGAAGAGTGGCTATGATTAGGAAGAGGAATTGAAGAAGGTGCTCTGTCGTGGATGATAATTGTTTTTGATCCATTATTGATGTAGATTAACCTGGTAAGTTAGATGGGAAAAGTTGGCACTGCTTGAGGGGACATTTGTAGGCTGTCTCCTGGATCTTTTTATTTAGATCAAAATTCAAAAGAATTGTTTTTTCAGAGTGTCATCAACTTTTGGGGTTTCAAGCTTGTCCTTTACATTATGAACAATATAAAGAGGAATTGAAGAAGGTGCCACGGAGCTTTGTGTCTTTCTTTGAGATATAGGATGCAACTTCTTATCGGTTTTTATTTTTGTTGGATTTTAAGGATTAGTCTATCCCAATCTAGCCCTTTGGATAGCATTGTGAGTAAGATTTTAGCATGGTAATTTCCTCTCTTCCTCCAAGATTTTAGCATGGTAATTTCCTCTCTTCCTCTTCCTCTTCTTCTTCCTTTTCATCATCACTTAAGAGGAAAATACATTAATGAGATAGAAACTATAGTGTTGGAGTTTGTGACACGAATTATATTAGGATTGGATCGAAGAAACCGTATTGTGACATGCGAGACAACTATAGTTTGTGATCCAATCCCTTTGCCACCACCATATAACCCCACGGGGGTGCCGGATGTGGCATGCCTCATGGTACAAACCTTTATGTTTGTAGGAAAGCTTTTATTAAAGCTTTGTGCATGCCTATATAAACAATATTTTTTTTTCTAATAGTGTATGTGGCATTTTATGAGAGCTGCTATTCTCCACTGTAACTTCCTTTCTTGATATATTAATTCCTTCTTCTCAGCCCGTTGTTTTTTCTATCAAGGATGTTTCATGAAGTTCTTTGTGTTTATTGATTTGTGTATACGGTTTATCTCTTTATTATTATACTTATGAATAGATTAAATCAATTAATCAATAGTAACCACCTTGTTGAGAGGATTGATTGTTATTCTTAATTGACAAAGGAATCCCTTGCAAATATACTATTTACTTTGCAGCCTAATGGAGATTCTTTAGTCTTGTCTGTTTAGTAGTTCCTCTTGGCATAATTGCATGTGCTCTTTCTAATGTAATTTATTCGCATAATCTCTCTCTCTCTCTTTATTTGATTCATTTAATATTGTTTTTCCTCCTCAAAATGTGTTCAGTTCATGGAACTTTCTTTGAGAAAGATGAGCATAGATGCTGAAACTCATGATCCAAGACATGATCAAAGTAAAAGGTATCCTGGGACTTTGGAAGGTGTCAACGATACTCTTCAGTACCGTATACTTTATTAATTTCAGGCAAAATAAGTCAGATATGATCGAACAAAAGTTTGTACGTGTTTTGCTCGTTTATAAACCAAGCTTAAATTTTCCTTTTTTTGGATTTTTTCTTGCTTAACTAATGTATCAAACAAGAGCTTTTTAGCGAGCCGAACACAGGCTATTCGCAAACGACGAGCTCTTTTAATAACCCCAATTTCAAATGCAATGCAGGGATTTCAAAATTTTGCATCTCATCGAATTAGAAAGAAATGCACTGTAAAATTTTGATTTATTCAAAACTTATCATTTAGTTCACTTTAATGAATACAAAAATTGACCAATTCTATCACTTTTGAAATACATTGCATAAACTGTTAATGTTGGTCACCGCATCACATCGTCAATTGAAAACTAATGGCTTTCACCTTAGACATTAGATTCTTACATTGATTTAATTCTACTTCAAGCCGAACATAAAAAAAATAATCTTCTGCATTTCTCTTGCACCAACAACAACAAAACCTTTATCCCACTAAGTGGGACTGTGTCCTATTCAGTATCATATTTTCATTTAATTCTACTAAATTAAGATCCTTTTTAATACAATATGCCCAAGTCTTCCTCAGTCTACCTCTGCCTTTCTTAACATAAGTCGAATCTAAAACATCTACTCTCATAATCAGATCATGATATTTTCTTCTGCACCAAACTAAATAAACTGTAATGCATTCCAAATACACTATATTTCAATCACGCTGATTTACTTTTACTCCGCATTCCTTTTTCAGCAAATCAAACTGCGCTTACATTTATCTTTTTGATTAAATGGAATGTTTCTTGTATAAACTTTATACCTTGCTTGGTCACCAAGGTCAAGAGGATGGTTACCTCTCACTTAGCTTTATTTGTGGGGTTACTGCATGTGAAGCAGATGAAAACTGAACTTGGAAGCAAAGAATATTTGCAGCACAAAAATACAAAAGGTGGCTTAGCTCATCAATTTAATTCATGGATTATAGTGAAGTAAGTGATTATTTCATCAGCCAATGGTTGTCAAAGTTGGTTGCTTATGATATGGACTGATGTTTTGCAATTGCAATTAATTAATGAAATGAGGAGAAATAAGTCAATATTTTGATTTTGTTTCCTTTCTTATTCAGATGAATTTGTTATTGCAAAAAATGTCAATGCATTAATTGGTTTCTAGAAGTGCAAGTGGGATTAAATTGAGAGAAAAATGGATGAGGCAATTGAGTTTAATTTAATTTAAATATTAAATGGTTGTTTTTTCCATTGTAAATTATAGGAATATTTCGTAATTGTAGTGTATTTAGAATATTTTAGAGTTGTTTTGGTGATTGCAAAGTAAGTGTTTTTGTTTATATTTTCTTTTCGTTCGGTTTGAAGAATAATAAAATTATTGTAAAACACGGTAGCACATAGGGGTGTAAACGAGCCGAACACGAGCGAGCCGCGACTCATTTATATTTCGAGCCCAGAAAGTGTGTACGTGTTCGGCTCGTTTGCTTAGCGAGCCGAACACGAGCTGTTCACGAATAAAGATTCGTTTTGATAACCCTAATCACATAACCAAGATGTTAAGGGTTGGGGCAAGATTTAAGAATTATTGTCATCATTTGAATCTAATTTAATAATTTTTATTCTATTTACTTAATTAATAATTTTAATTGATTATAAATCTTTAAAGTTTTTTTTTTAAATACTGCTCATCAATATATATATATATATATATATATATATATATATATATATATATATATTTATATAATCGATGAATATTATTTTGAGTCAAAACAAGCCGACATGAACGAACAAATCTTTATTTTGTGTTCGGCTCGTTAAGACTTGTTAACTTAGCGAACGAGCCGAACACGAGCTTCTTCACGAGCCGAACTCAAGCTGCTTGCGAACAACGAGCCATTTTGACAGCCCTAGTAGCAGACAACAGCAATGGCTGATGCGGTTGACAAAGTTTTATTTTTGCGGAATATTAAAAATTAAACCAAATCTGGGAAAATTTAAAATGCAATGAAAATAAACTAAATGGTGAATTTCATGCATTTTCAATTTTTGCTTTTGATTTTATATTTTTTAAACCAAACATCAATTTTTTTTTTTTAATGCTTTTTATTTTCTTTAAAAATTAGATCTCATTTTTACAAGAAATCAAAGCTTATTTTGTTCAAAATAAAATAAGGAAGAATTGAAATTTTATGTCGATTCAATTCGGTTATAATTGACATATTTATACCATTTTAATGTAGTTAACTTTAGATGGGGATGTTATTAGTAGAATTCGAGTTGGTTGGTTGAAGTGAACGAATGATTTGGGCCTATTGCGCGATACAAAAGTACCGCTTAGACTGGAAAGTACTGCTTCGGGCCTGTGGAGTTCCTTTAAAAGAGAAGCATAATACCAAGTTAAGTATTGCCAAGATGAGAATGATTAGGTGAATGAGTGGCTTTACACTTAGAGACAGAATGTGAAATGAATATATCTGTGATAGGGTTCGTGTAGCTCCAGTGACCGACAAAATTAGAGAGTCGTCTTAGATAATTGGTCACATTAAACATTGACCATCTGATGATCCGTTTAGGAGGGTAGATGTTTTATTTTCGACTTATGCTAAGAAAGACAGAGGTAGACCTAGGAAGACATGGGCTTATTGTGAAACAAATGATCTTAATTTATTAGAATTGAAAGAAAATATGACACTAAATAGGACGCATTATTGTTGTTCTTGTAGTTAAATTTATTGTGAAGAACTTAAATATTGTATTCAAGCAATTAGACGCTTCCAAATATGCAAACTTTTATATTAAATTTTTATTAGGGGCGTTTGAATAAACAACACTAAATTGCACAGTATTTACAGATCCAACCCTTAAACTTTGCTTTTTTGCATTTATACAATCCAAAATTTCACATCACATTAAATTATGTTAACTTTTAAAAAGTGAAATAAAGCTTCTCATCCAAGGTAAGGTGGTATATATGAAAAAATTAAAGTTTGGGTGTTGGATATGTAAATACGTAGGAATTGAGTTGTATCCATGAAAATCTTGTTTTTTATAATTGATACCTCATCCACAAATTTCCATCACCATGAATCTCGAGATATAACATCGATTCGGTGCAAAAATTTTTTAGCAAGAAACATTCAAACTTTGATTCAAAGTCATCCAAAGTTCCGATTTGAGCAAACTTGTAGTCAAACAGACCGACTTGATGAGACGAACCTAACGGTACAAAATCAACCTACTCCGAGTTAAATTAAGCCCGTATCAAACAGTTTAACCACTTATGGAAGCTTCTTAGTTAATTTGAAGTTCAAATGGATGTTGAATATGACATGCTTATAGTCAAATTGAGCGTCTCAGCGAGACAAATCCAACGAGCCCAAGATCACTCATTCGGGCATCGATAAGTCAGATAAATGTTTATCGAACGTCGTTCAATCAAGGTGATCTTTTCGAGTAATCCGACAAGAGTATTTTGGATTCCTGACTTATTTGCAAATTGGGTTTAGGGTTTAGGGTTTTTAGTTAATTTGAAGTTCAAATGGATGTTGAATATGACATGCTTATAGTCAAATTGAGCGTCTCGGCGAGACAAATCCAACGAGCCCAAGATCACTCATTCGGGCATCGATAAGTCAGATAAATGTTTATCGAACGTCGTTCAATCAAGGTGATCTTTTCGAGTAATCCGACAAGAGTATTTTGGATTCCTGACTTATTTGCAAATTGGGCCCTATAAACAAAACCCCAAACCTCTCATGAAGGAGGACCTAGACTTGGAGCAAGAGCAAGTCTAGAGCATGCTGAAGGGGGGGGCTACTTCCCTGCACCTTGCATCACAGATCTGACCATCAAAGCCCACCATCGACCTCCTTCACCTGCGGCCTCTAACCATACTCGACATTGTCGGCCTCTCGCTTCAACAGCTACCAGATAGCACCGCCTGCCATCTCCAGTCGCCACCACCTTCAACAGTCGCAACAGCCACCACCTTCGCCCAACTCTGACCAAGTAGGCCACCGCCACTATCACCGGCCAAATTTTGTTGTTGCCACCTCCGTCCAACTCCTGTCATCGCTTCCAACCAACTCCGGTCACCCTTACTGGCCACCGTCGACTATCCTCAGCCAGCACTTGCAACGTGCACTGTGAAATCTCATCATATATTGCAAAATAATAACACACCCCACTTACGGTGCGATAACATCTCATGAAGACAACATGACAATACGCCCCAAAGTCGGTGACTTTCTTCAGACTCGCAAAGCTCCCTTTGTGTAGCACTCGACTCCGCCCCCGCGGTTTGCGTATGTGACCTACTATGGCCTATGCAGTTCACCACTTGTATAACTCCTAAATCCAACCCCCTGTGACCTACATACATCATGAAAGCTTGCACTATGGCCTATGTGACAAACTACAACCCACTTAGTTCACAGCTTGTGCAGTTCTCAACTCCCACCCCATGGCTTACGCTACAACCTACTTGGTTCGCAGCTCTTGTAACCCTTGACTCCAGCCTCTGCGGCCTACGAACATCATCACAACTCATGCATACAGCCTACATAATTCACAATTCTTGCAACTCGCGACTTCGGCCTCTACGACTTTCTTATGGCATCACATCTTACTGTTATAGCTTACATAGTCAATTACGACATACGTGGTTCACAACGCATGTATCTCTAGATTCCGGCCTCTACGGCCTACGGACATCATCACAACTCACTGCTACAACCTAATTAATCAAATATGGCCTACGTAGTTCACAGCTCGTGCAGTTGCCGACTCCGGCCTCTGCGACCTACGAATGTAATCACAACTCACTATTATGGTTCATGTGACCAACCATGACCACGTGGCTCACAGCTTCTATAGCTTTCTACTACGGCCTCTATGGCCAATCAATGCTCCTGAAGTAACCCATTGCGATCCGCATGGCCAACGACTAACATGTCCTTCAACTATAGTCTATACGACAAGCCGACGTTACGACAACCATCTACAATAGGTATGACAAACTACTATTTTCATAGCAACTGACTATGGCCCTTGCATCCTCCTATCATCGAGAACTACATTCATTACAGCCAAACTACATGTATTATTGACGAACCACAGTTGTACATTTACAACGATTATCTTTGTAGCTCCATCTTCTCTTATTCAAGAGAAGAGTGGACTTATGTACTCAAAATTACATGGTAGATCATTTCATCTATGCCAGGCCCTGTGTTTTTTTCCCTTTCTAGAGTTTTCATGTAAAAAACTTCTAGTGTTGCTACTGATTGGTTACTTCTATTGAGTGTATGTTGGAATTTTCGTGTAATACTAAGATATTTCATCACACTAATGCTGCAAATTTTCTAGCTTGCATCAATAATTATGTATATTATAGAAAATTTGTTCCTTTAATTAACATTTGAGGTAAATTCATGCATTGTCATTCGTTGAAAAATTATATTCCTCCACAATTTACATTATAGCATAAATATAGATGATCGTTTTGCTTTTCAATTGGGCTGTATTTAATTCCATGTTTTTAAAATCATTTTTTATTATCGATCATTTTAATCACTCGAAATTTTACAAATATTTTTGCTTTGTTAGTACTCTTATGAATTTTAAAAAAGTATAATTGTTGAATCCTTTTGGGACGTTGGTCCCATATCATTGGTGGGTTCACACAACCCAAGAAAACTTATATAAGAACTTTGAAGGAAGATGATGGATGTGCTCTCTAAGTATGAGCTATATTTTCTTATAATGATCATTCTTCGAAAGACTGTGGAGACGTTGATCTAACAGGCAAGAAAGAATGAGAGATAAAACAAGAGAGAACCCGAGAGTGTTACCACGTGAAATCTCTTGAACAGGCTAAAAGAAGAGTGAGAGAGAGAGATAGAGACCCTGAGATCTCTCTTCTCTCTATTTATATACGTTACAAAAAATATTAAAATATGAGACAAGGTATCTACAATCTGTCCACGGCATCTCGATGAATAGCTCATAAATGAGGATGAGATATATGTCAAATATTAATTTCGGTTTTGACTTTTGCATTTTGTCAATTCTGATGATTACATTGTAGCAAGCTCAACGGATTAACTATGATTGATCAGTCCGCTTGGTGGATCCGGCAAGTCGTCTACCAAGTCAGTAAAGTAGACCAGTCCTCCATGTCTGGTCATAACAAGACGGATGACATATCACCGAGTGGGGCCTCAACACATTGTTATTGTTATGGTTTTCTCTTTTGACTAGTTGAACTTATAAGGCACATGAGATCCCGATAGACATACGGTTTAGGCCCCCAAAACTAATTTTTAATATACAATAATATAAATTTTAATTAATTAACCATATTATTGCACATATTTTAAAACAAATTTAACTGAGACTCATTCCATTCAACCTTTAATCAGAACATGCTAAACCAGTATTTATTTCTGGAGGACTTCGTATCCTGAGAGCTTGGATTACAAAGCAGTTGAATCGAAGACTAATTATCTCTATTTTAAACGTGAGTTTGACTAATTAATCCTTTTTTGACCACAAACAGCTTAAAAGATAATTAATTTGCTATTAAAAGATAAGATGAATTGAATTTAAGCAATTGTTACTTTAAAACGATCAAGACAATTAGAAATTAGAAGAGAAATAGAATTGAATGCATAGATGTACTGAGACATATATATCTCATGGCACAGGCAGGCTAGTAGATATGACTTAACACATCCCAAATTGATATGCGAACAAACGGCGGGTCAGCGGGTTTGATTTGATCTATGGAGGACATCATTAACCAAGAACGCGAGCATATGCTTTGATGTCGACAATGGACATTAGTGTTGGTGGCATCATCAATGTCCTAGTTGATGACGACATCATGCGTTGATTCTGTTGGATAGGCAGAAAAATCCATTAATGTCGACCAACGTTAGTGCCAATGGCGAATGGCGACCATGTTAGCATTGAAGGACATCGATGTGTTTGGTGGTGGTGGGCAACAAACTCGATAGATGTCAATTCAACCATCAAAAGCGTGCATAGGTCTTATTGAGGATAACAAATATCATTTTCTTTAATTTAAAATGGTATACAACAATTTTGTTAGCATCAATGATCATCTACATTAACATCGTTGCATATATTACACATCGACATAATTGCTGAAGATATGGATTTGCATTATTGGCATTAACATGCATGCATTGACATTGTTGTAAATGACTTGTATTGATCTTTTTGATAATGATATGCATCAATATTGTCAATGAAGACCAACATCTACCTTATGGGCAATGATCATGACGTGATTGATCAACTTTGCTGGCGATAATAGATGTTAATATGTGAATTTAGGTATAGTTATGAAGATAAGTACAGTTATATGATTATTTATTTGAACATAATAAGAGACAAAATAATATATAAAAAACAATCAAGGTATGAGGAGTGAAAAAAATATGAAATATTTTAAAATAAAAACTAAATGTTATTTATTTTTATATTAATATTATCTTTGAAATCATGTTAAAATATTTATACAATTATTTTTAAAATGTGCCAAGTAATAATATTTGAGTTAGTATTTACACATAGTTCATGATATGATATGTGAAATTGGTGTATAATAAAGGTATTTTGGGAACATATTTTTCTATTTGTGATATTTTGTTGGCGTATATGTTACGTTTCTTTCTTTTGTGTACTGACTATTATAATATTTTTGGAGAAAATTATAAATTGTCATCAAATGATTTAAGTTCTTATTGAAATACTGATCTTAGATATGTGTGTTACTGTAGATTTATCATTTTTTACAATCATAATAGTGTTCATATTTTGTAAGGAGAGATTTAACTATAATTAGAGTATATATCTTATTTTGTTATATAGTTAAGAGATGTGATGAGAAAAAGGAAATATTATTATTTAACATTTATTTAATGATATAACAATAACTATATAGGTATCTCTCTCTCTCTCTCTCTCTCTCTCTCTCTCTCTCTCTCTCTTATTGACTATAGTTGTAATTGTTGACTAAGAAATTTCTTTCAAAATAAATATTGGGTAAATTCATCAAGTCTTTACGCGTGTAGTCAAATCAAAACTGTCAAACCATCATCATTCGATCGCCATCACTGCCACCACAACCAGACCGTTGTAGGAGCCATTTGACCATTATCTCCTGGCAACTATTGCAGTTACCAAACCTCGTCGGTTGAACTACCATCGGCCAGTTGCAACTACCTCTAAATCTTCATCTTCTAGTTGCCACTGTCGCTTACTAGCATCGTTAGACGACAACTGCTTGATCAAAGCTATTGTTATTGGACAATCTTCACTTAGTCATCCCTATAATCAAATCATTGTCGCCTTATCAGAATCACCATAACTAGGTCATCGGCGCTTAGCTACCGTCTTCATTGTCGGACAACTATCACCCAACTGCTATTGTTGTCTTTGGAACCATCACTTGGTAGCCTCCATGCTCTTCACACCCCAACTTGCACTTCAGTGTTCTTCAAATTATGACTGCTCACATAGTTTGCCACCTTAATTTTGTTTTAAACCATGCTTATAACATATCCATGAGAAGAACTTTCAAACATGCTAAAAAAATTATACTTGAAAAAATTTTGATAAGCAAATTTGGCTCAAACTTTATTTGGCACAAAAAAAGTTATTTTACTAGCTTTAAGATTGATAAAACATACAATCCATCAGTTAAAATCTATGTTGCACACATAGCTTAATCAATACAAAAATGTAAACTTTATTTCTAATCGACGGTCTCATTCCACTTTTTGATTTAAAAATCCCACCTTTAATTCTTCCGCTCGGTTGGCCTTGGCGTTCCAAATTTGCGCGCTGGGGAATTGACGCAGTCAGACAACTCTCGACTATTTTCCATCTTCGCTGGGCCAGGGATTGATCCCGGTTCCCTAAATTTCTTGCCCTCTCTTATCTGAAGGTCACCGCGGTGGTGGATTCAGCATCGAGCCTTTTGACTGATTTCCACAGTCAAAGAAGAGGGCTCCCTCCCATTTCAGCTGTTCATAATTTCCTTCCTCTTTTATACTTGTTTGGGGTTGATGGGTTTCTCTGTAATAGAGCGGTGGCGCCGCCGATGGGGAACTGCACCGGTAAATCGGCCAAATGCGCCAACTCTTCTTCACCCTTTGCTTCGAGTAAGTTTATTTTTTTCCAAATGGATTAAAGGTGGGACTTTGTTGAATGCTTTTATAGGATTCGAGATTCTGGGTTACTTTTTAGGATTTGCTTTTGCTTTCCTTTCTTCTTGAGTTTGAAGGCGTCTTTCTTATCTTGCTTCCGCCTCTATTCCTATCGATCCATGGTTTCATGTTTCAAAACTCAAAACTTTCTAGATTTGCTAGAAGATCAGCTGCTCGGAATAGAGCTGTTTAAATAAGTTTACAGAAAGTCAATTGTTGTATATTATGGTGAAAGTACCTTGGGAGACCTTCTATCCATTAATTGCCTCTTTCAGCTTATTGTTCAGCTAAATTAAGGGAATTTTATTCAGAATATGGTCTGAAGCATTGGTAGGATGGATTGATTTCTTATTGCTGATTTGTGATCTATTGAGTTGTATCAAGTTATATGTGTAAAGTCCTCTGTTTGGAAGGTTGGGGGGATGAGGATGATAGCCATGTGGTATAATCTGTACAATTTTAAGTTGATATGCATTGCCATCTTTAAGGGGTCTGTTTGGCTGCAAGTAGGATTTAGTAAATCTGTCAATCCATAGATCTGCCAAATCTTGCCTTTTAGTTGGATTTAATAAAATTCTTTCATACACCAGACATAGAAAAAGGGAAATAAACATGTACAATTCAGATTTTCATTCTTTTCTGATGTTTTGCTATATAAAACATATAGATGGAAACTACTTTATGATGGTGCTCCCTACTGTATATTTAAATAGAAAATTGTAAACGGTGTTTGCTATTTAATCCTAACACTAATTAAATCTTCCATAAATTCAAATTTGTGAAATTTGGTGTTCTTTAAAAGGCATCATCAATCAAACTATAAGAGGCTGCTTTGTTCATTAACTAAACTAGTCCTTAAACAACTGTGCCAGAAGTAAGTTTTGATGATTGCAAGTTGTAATTATGGAAACTTCGGTTACCAAAATGTTTTGAAATATTAATATCTTTTCCTTTGCCTTAAAGATTATTACAGGCATAAAACTTTGTTTTTGCACATCTGCCTTTGTTAGTCCCATTTCAGTTGTTAGAAAATCTGTAATATTTTCGCCTTCTATTCTGCTTCTTGCCCATCTTTAATGCATATTCTCTGTAGTTCTAGTCTTCAAACGTCTCATACCATCCGTTTTTCTTATGAACTATTACTGATTTTCTTTCCAGGAATTAATTATACCAATTTCAAATAAAAATTTCCTTTTTTTTTCCAGAAAATTCACTGCAAGGCAGTAATACTTCGAGCTCAACGGCTTCAACCAAAACAACCACAAATACCATGCCTAGCTCTTTTCCATCATTCAAAAGTGATAAATCACCACCTTCAGCGAACCTAAAGTCATTCACCTTGAATGACCTGAAAGCCGCAACTAAGAACTTCCGTTCAGATTCTTATCTTGGCGAAGGAGGATTCGGAATAGTTTTTAAAGGTTGGATTGATGAGAACTCATTCGCTCCCACAAAACCTGGAGTTGGCATTGTTGTTGCTATCAAGAAACTTAAACGGGAAAGCTTTCAAGGCCACAAAGAATGGCTTGTATGTTACCAAATGTGCATCAATTTGTCATAATTGGGCTTTCTTTTTCACCTTTTTTACATTATAAAGTTGTAAATTTCCTTCATTGCTGAACTTACAGACAGAAGTGACATATCTTGGCCAGCTTCGTCATAAAAATCTTGTGAAGCTCATTGGTTACTGCTCAGAGTCTGACAATAAACTTCTTGTCTATGAATACATGCAAAGAGGGAGCTTGGAGAACCACCTCTTTAAAAGTTTGTTTCTCTCTCCATTTCTCTTTCAGTAATCACTTTTTTTTTTATTTGGTAGCATTAAAATTATGCTTTTATTAGATCCCCATCAAGGTTCTCTTATGAATTGAAATATTGTTGGCAAATTTACATACATACAATTCTTATGTATGTACATATCTGACACTAAAATTTGATACTTATACTCATAACACTTTGGTGTTATAAACCAATGCATGAAAATGTGTAATTCACTTTTAAAAAGTTAATAATTGTGGTATTTTTATGTGATGTGAAAGATTTGAGTGTTGTGCATGTAAATATGAAAGTTTAAATATTAGATATGTAAGTATATAAGAATTGTGTGGTTTGTATGTAGATGCCCCGTTTTTTTGCACATTTCTATGGTAATTTTTACCATACAAGCAGCCATGGGTTTATGCATTCTAGACTATTTGAAGGAGTTTACTTATTCTGAACTTGTGTTGCTTTGAATTCTGTTTCACAACAAAACCTCAGATTAATGCTTCATGTGCTGCTCATTGTCATAATTTCTTTTCATTAAATTAAATAAAAAAATATTTTAAGTTTTCTAATTGAGAATGATCATTTGTAAGCATAGTTACCTCAGTTTATTGATTTGCTTTCTTGATTTTTTTTTTTACCTTCTTGCAGGAGGGGCTCAGCAGATATCATGGGCGATGCGGGTTAACATCGCAATTGATGTTGCTCATGGTTTATCTTTTCTGCATGGCTTGGAGACACAAGTGATATATCGAGATTTGAAGGCGTCGAATATTCTACTTGACTCGGTATATTTATTATGTTGCCATCATTATTACTTGTTGGATTCTTCCTCTTCCTCCCAAGTTTATAGTGCCTTACAAATGAGTTGTTTGCAGGATTTCAATGCTAAACTCGCGGATTTTGGCTTAGCGAGGAATGGTCCTACTGGAGACAAGACTCATGTTTCAACTAGGGTGGTGGGAACCCGAGGTTATGCCGCGCCCGAATATGTCGCCACAGGTTAAATCAAACTCTCAATCACTTTATCATTCAAAGTTACAACAAACTCTCAATTAGACATAGATGATAAAAAAGAATAGACATAGAAAAGAAATCAACATATAAAAACATAGAAAGTTTGTAATGTTTGTTTGTGTTCCGCTAGTATGAATTTTTTTTTTGTTCAAAATGACTCCTGAATAAAATGTCCGAAATTAGCTTGATTCAATTTTGTTTACTCGTTTTAGTTTGCATTCGGCTTGAAATTAGCTCAAATGATTTAATAATTAATAAATTTGATATATTTTTTAAATAAAGCATAAAAAATAATATGACTGTGTTATAAATTAATCATTTAGTTAATTTGAGCTAAAACAAGTTAAACACAATCAAACAGAGTTTGTTCATGTTTGTCTCATTTGTAAATTAAGTTCAAAAAACTATTTATGCTCGGCTAGCTTGCTTAATGAATCAATTGAATACAAACTACTTAGTGAACTCAACACTAGTTTTATGTGAATGATGAGCTTTATTCAATAGCTCTAGCTACTTGTCACGGACAAAAAGTCCCACATCGGCTAGGTGTAAGACCGAAAAACAGTATTTAAGTCTTGGGTTGCCCACCTCTCTCAAGAACTCTTTTGGGAGCGTGATAAGTGGTATCAGAGCGGGTTATTGTTTGCCAGGTGTGTGGATTCTCCACGGTCCGGTGGGACACTTGGTGGAGCCGATCCATAACAAGGGCTTCACGTGATTGGGTGGAGCAGAATATCATGGACAAAAAGTCCCACATCGGCTAGGTGTAGGGCCGAAAAACAGTATTTAAGTTCTGGGCTGTCCACATCTCTCAAGAGCTCTTTTAGGAGCGTGACATACCGCTATAGATTCCACCAAAGTTATTTGTAGATAATTGATAAAAAAAAGCACTTTCCTCATTATTAAAAAAAATTAGACCGTTAAAAATGCTATAATATTTTAAGAACGCCCCTTAACGATGCGTCGCCTGCCACTGCATGTATAACAGATTTATTTTTATACAGCAAAAATGAACCTCCATAGCTTAACATTAAGTGACCTTTGTATTGAAAATGATTATTTTTTTGAATTATAAAAGTGATTATAATTTGGAAACCTGTCATTTTCAACAGCTCGAGCTTTTTCTTCAACGGAAATTAAAGCTGTGATATCATCCTTTAATTATTTGCTTCTTTATTGAGCAAGAAAGTCAATCATTTCATCAGCATGGTTCCCCAACTGTTTGGCTTTTGACTAATCAAAGTTTTGCGGGCCATTATAGAAGTTTCTAGTTCATGCATTTAAAACCAAAAGCATCTTTTTCTTACGGATAAGCGTTGACATAAACGCTTCAATCCATAGCGTTGTGCATCAAACATACAAGCTTTTTGGGACCGTTTGGTTAAGCTTTTTTATCTTTATTGTGATTTTAGAATGTTGCCATGAAGCGGATGCCAGCTGATTTGCATATAGTGGCAATTTATTTACAAAAAAGTTGTTGCTTTTAGAATGAAGGGCCCGTTTGGTAAAGATGATTGTAATGTTATTGTGGAGAGAATAATTTTCTATATCGTGAGTGTTATGAATATTTTCTTCTTTTTTGTTTTATAAAGTGAGATCGAAACTTTATTACAACTATAGGTTTGGTTCTAAAATACAGCTGCTCTTCATTGAAATTTCTGAAAAGCAGGAGCTGTTGGAAAAGTAAAACAGTGAGAAAACAACCCCAAACATATCTAAAATTGTATAAAGGATAATTTATGTTAGGTATGGCTCATATACCAAATAAGGAACATATGTTGGAGCGGAGCGAGTGAATCTGGGGGAGTTTTATCATGTGGGTTGGGGATGCGGGGCAACGCCCCGCGGTATGGTACAAGAGTAATTTTGTAATTACATATTGTACTTTGGGGTTATAAATATGCCTTGTTGTAACCCTAGGAAAATATTTTGTATTTTGTACTCTTTTCTGGATTAAAAGGAAAGCCGCCACTCTGCTCCCGAGGACATAGGCATCTTTGGCGGACCTCGTTAAATCTCCGTGTTTTCTTCTGGATTTGTGTCGATTTGAGTTTCTTTGCCCTAAATTTCTCAACAAGTGGTATAAGAGCGAGGATTCAGGGCAGAAAAAGTTCGGCGGCATAGGAAGAACGAAGAAGTTCACAGTTAGGGCGATTCGGCGAAGTGTTCTCCGGCTGTTTGGTGCACAAAGAGCAGGCGGCGAATCGTGCGATTTGGAAATCAAAATCGCGGCGTTCGGCGAGGTCCAGGTGGAGATCGCGGAGGGAATCTTCCATTCCTACTAGGAGGTCAAGCAGACGGATTCACGTGAAAGGTTCTGTTGCGGTGCCAGGCTTCGCAAGACCAGGGAATCACGCGTCGGTTCATCGCAAAGGAGAAAGGAAATGAAGGAAATCTTTTTTGCTAGACGCGGAGAAGAAAAAAAGGTAAATACTTAGTTAAGAGAAACTTAATTAAGGAAATTTAATTAAGAGAATATTGCTGGAGAATAATTTTTTTTGAAAAGATTCTGAACAAGAAATTTTTGGCTTCAACAATTTTGGCAACTCAGCAGAGGAATTTACAGAAAAAGTTCGTTGAAGGGTTAATTTTCAAATGACAATTTCTGGTGCAAAATTTGAAGTGACAAAGCTTGATAGAACCAGAAACTTCGGGTTGTGGCAAACAAGAGTGAAAAATTTGCTGGCACAACAGTGAATCTTGAATGCTTTGCAGGCAACGAAACCAGATGCCTTGGATGATAAAGATTGGGAAGAATTACAACAACGAGCAGCAGCAACCATACGCCTATGCCTGACAGATTAGGTTTTTTGTATCACGCGATGAATCTAAAATCTCCAGGGGAGGCATAGAAGAAATTGAAAACTTAGTTTATGTCCATATCTCTGACGAATAAATTGTATCTGAAGTAAAAGCTGTATGTGCTAAAGATGCAAGAAGGTTCTGATCTGGCGCAACATGTAATGACTACAATCAAATAATCACAGATTTATCAAGGCTTTGATGTGAGTATTGAGGATGATGACCGAGCAATGATTTTGTTGTGTTCATTGCTTTCTTCTTATGAACACCTGGTGACTACTCTGACATATGGGAAAGAAACTATCAAAGTTGATGAGATTACTGTAGCATTGTTGGCTCACAACCAGCATAGCAGAATGCAGGGGGAAAGCTCTCATGACGACAATTTATATGTTAAGGGTAATCAGGAAGAAAGAGAAGGAGGTTTCTGGAAGGCGAAATTCTAGATCAAAGTCCAAAAGCAAAAAGACGATTCGTTGCTACAAATGCAAGGAGTCGGGTCATACGAAGAGGGGTTGTCCAAAGCTGAAGAAGCAGATTGAGGAGAAAGGTGATGTATCATCCAAGTCTATAAATGTTGTGCAGGGTGACAATTCAGATGACAGTGATTGTGATATGCTTTCATTTTCATCAACTCAGTTCATAGATGTATGGATTCTTGATTCTTCATGTTCTTATCACATAACACGTAACAGAGAGTGATTTACTTCATACATGTCAACTAATTCTGGCTCAGTCTATTTAGGTGATGATAGATACTGCAATATTGCTGGCATTGGAAAAATCAAAATTAAGATGTATGATGACATTGTTAGAATATTATGTGATGTTAGATATATTCCAGATTTAAAGAAGAATTTGATTTTCTTGGGCACTTTACATAGAAATAATTTTATTCATAAGGCAGATGAGGATAGGGAAACCATCAAAATTGTTAAGGGTGCACTTATTGTGATGAAAGGAAAGTTAACTGTAGACAATATCTACAAATTGTTGGGGAGAACAGTTGTAGTTGGAGTTCATTTTGTTAAGTCAGATGATGATAGTACAAAGCTATGACATATACATCTGAGTCATCTTAGTGAACGTGGGATGACAATATTGCATAAAAGAAATATGTTGCATGGTGTTAAAAGCTGCAATCTCAACTTTTTTAAGTTACGTGTTCTTGAAAAACATATTAGAGTCAGCTTTATGGCTATTATGTGCATTCTGATATATGGGGCCCCTACCAGAGAAGTGTCTGTGGGAGGATTACAATATTACGTTACATTTATTTATGACTTCTCCAAGAAAGTTTGGGTGTATTTCTTGAAACAAAAATTTGAAGTTTTCTTCAAATTCAAGCTATGGAAGGCTGAGGTGGAGAACCAAACTGGCAGAATGATCAAGTATTTGAGATCTGATAATGACACAAAGTACACAAATTCACAGTTTCAGAAGTTTTGTGAGAAGCATGGGATTTAGAGGCATTTTTCAGTGCGGAAGACACCACAACAAAATGACGTTGCAGAAAGGATGAACAGGTCCTTAGGTGAAATGGTAAGATGCTTAAGACCGAATGCAGAGCTTCATAAAAACTTATGGGCAGATCGATATGATATGCTATCTCATCAATAGATCACATCGAGCATCATTGGGTGACAAAATTGTAGAAGAGGTATGGACATGTGATATAGTTAATTTTGATTACTTACGAATTTTTAATTGTCCTGCTTATGTGCATGTATTTAAAGATGAAAGATCAAAACTTGATCCAAAATCCAAGAAGTGCATCTTTCTGGACTATAAGAAAGGTGTGAAAGGATACAAGTTTCGAGATCCGATTGCAAAGAATGCGGTGATCAGTAGAGATGTAGTCTTTGATGAGCAATCCTTGTTGCAGCAGAATCAAGACAAGGTGTCAGGGAATTGTTCCAGTTCATATACAGTGCAGATGAATCTAGAACAACATCCAGTTGTAACTGGGAGAGTTGAATGTTCAGATCCAACACCTGGTGATTTCAGTACAGATGACTTGCAGAATTATAATCTAGTCGGAGATTAACAGAGACACACCAGTATAAGGCCTCCTAGTAGATTGGGTTATGGATATTTTATTTCTTTTGCACTTCCCATCAGTAGTGATGATCCAACCACTTTTCAAGGAGCTATCACCAGTCAAGAGAAAAAGCAATGGTCGAGGAGATGAAGTCTTTGTAGAAGAATCACACATGGGAGCTAGTTCAGCTTCCTGAGGGAAAGAAGGCTACTGAGTGCAAATGGTTATCAGACTATGTAGGTGATTTAGATGACATAAGGTCTACAACTGGGCTAGTGAAGGAACTGAGTGTTGAGCAAGGTGGAGCTCAATTACACTGTGATAGCCAAAGTGTCATTTATTTGACTAAGAACTTGATGTATTATGCGAGAGCGAAACATATTGATGTCAAGTGTCAGAAGATCAGAGAATTGATTGCTTCTGATTAGATATTGTTGCAGAAAGTTCATACTGATGAGAATGCAAATGGTATGTTGACTAAGTCAGTTACTATCAACAAGTTCTTGCATTGCTTGGATTTGTTGAATATTCACAGTTGCTAGAGAAGCATGGTCGCCTAACCCACGTTGGTGTACGAGAAACTCCTAGGTATCTTTTCTCCTAAGGGGCTGGATATTCGCCAAGGTGGAAATTTGTTAGGTATGACTCATATACCAAATAAAAAATATATGTTGGAGCGGAGCGAGCGAATCGGGGGAGTTTTATTATGTGGGTTGGGGGCGCGGGGGCAACGCCCCGCGGTATGGTACATGGGTAATTTTATAATTACATAGTGTACTCTGGGGTTATAAATAAGATTTGTTGTAACACTGAGAAAATATTCTGTATTCTCTACTTTTTTTGGATTAAAGGAAAACCGCCGCTCTGCTCCCGATGACGTAGGCATTTTTGCTGAACCTCGTTAAATCTTTGTGTTTTCTTCTGGATTTGTGTCGATTTACGTTTCTTTGCCCTAAATTCTCAACAATTTACATATCTATCACTTAAACTTCAATTTTACATATATACCAATCTTCCCTATGCGCGAAAAGATGTATTTTACTTCTAAAAGTTAAAAGCTGTGGTAGTTTTGATTTTATATCTAATATTTGGCATGTATAAATGTAAAATGTAAAGTTTGGCTGGTTTGTATTTAAATGCCCCCTTTTATAAATGCTTCTTTAGTAGCTTTGTTGGTAGATCCTCCATTTACTCTTGAGACTTCTATGGCAGGTCACCTATCTGTAAAGAGTGATATATACAGCTTTGGAGTGGTGTTGTTGGAGCTGCTTTCCGGAAGGCGAGCTCTGGACGACGAGCGAGGATCCGCCGAAGACACCCTAGTTGAGTGGGCGAAACCCTTTCTCGACGACAAAAGGAGAATGCTGCGGATCATGGACACAAGGCTCGAGGGTCGTTATTCGAAGAAAGGAGCTCAGACGATAGCCGCACTCGCCTTGCAATGCCTAGATGATGACCCGAGAAATCGGCCGAACATGAACGAGGTTCTTCCCGCTCTCGAGGAGCTTCGAATGCCATCCAAGGAACCAACCAAAAATCAAGACCTTTCGAGAGAAGGAAGATAGTGTGTTGAGTCATAACTTAGTTGAAGCTCTGCAACGTCTCTGGGCTGTATGATTGTACAGAAACATGGAGGAAACTGATTTGAGTTGGGAAAAAAATATCATTTTACTATGTTTTAGATTCTGTTGAAGGTTTATGATTTAGAGATGTTCTTTTACCTTTTTTTTTAAAAAAAATTTCTTTTTGATTATTTGTAGAATAAGAATATGCAGCTTTTGTTGATTGTTTTTCATTTGTTAATATGGATTTGTTTTTCCAATTTGAGTTAAATCTGAGACTTAATCATATTTAATTTTGAGTTGGGCTAGGGCAATCAAAAAGCTCGTTGTTTGCGAATAGTTCGTGTTCGGTTCGTCAATAAGTTCGTGTTCGATTCATTCGATAAGTAAACAAGGCGAACACGAATAATTTCTTTTCGTTTAGCTAGTTAAACGAACCAAACACGAATATTGATGCGTTCGTTCGTGTTCGAAGCGTTATTGTTCGAAATATAAAACAATTTAAAATAATTATATAAAAAAAAATAATGATATTTTAAAATATTAAAATTTATAAATTATAATATATAATCAATTAATAATAATAATATATTAATATACTATATTAGTAATATACTAATATAGATAGTATATATTTATATAATATAAATTATATAATTGATATAATAAATTATTTTTATATATTAATATTATGGCTGTCAAATTGGCTCGTCGTTCGTGAACAGCTCGTGTTCGGTTCTTATTCGACTCATTTGTTAAGAAACGAACACAAACAATGACTTCACGAACAATTTCAAACACGAGTTTATTTCAAACAAACTAAATTTCAAACGAACCGAACACGAACACAAGCTCTGTTCATTCATGTTTGGTTCGTTTACACCCCCTAAGTTGGGTTTGTTTGTGTAAAGTCTATTAAATTTATAACATATTTTAATCGATTATTGTAATTATTAGTCATATTAAATTGCTTAAAATGTATGTTTAAATGTGTAATATAAAATATATTTAATATTACATATCATTTAGAATTGCTGTTAAAATTTTAGATCCAATTTTCAGATAATTATGATACTAATAATTGGATGAACATTGAATTGGGAGAATCAAAGTTGAATGAAATGGTGTATTAAATATTACATTTATTTTAAAATAATTTAAATAATGCTATAATAATATAATACTAATATTTTTTATTAATTCAATATGTGATGTTCTAATTTATTTGATTTGGCTATTAAATATTTTGATTGAAATTCTAAATTAAAATATGAAGCCATGATGTTTTATTTATGTACATCAACAAGATGTTATGTGTTGATCTCATAAGGATCTCATAATGATAGATTGAATCAAAACAAGGTACCTTCTGTTCAAACACAAATAAAAATTCTATTATACATATCTTTAATGACTTGAATCTAAGTCATGTCAACATCTTTCTTTTCTAGAATTCTCCAAACATATCTCTTGGAACCTTATCGTAAGCTTTTTCTAAATCAATAAAACCATATATAGATCCTCCTTATTCTCTCTGCACTTCTCCATCAAACATCTCAATAAATGTATAGCTTCCATAGCATAACTGTCAGGTATAAATCCAAATTGATTATGAGAAATCTTTATAAAATGTCTTAACATATGTTCAATTACCCTCCCCTATAATTTTAAAGTATGACACATCAACTTAATTCCTCTATAATTTGCACAACCTTGCGCTCCCCTTTATTCTTAAAAATGGAGACCAAAATACGCTTCTTCCACTTCTTAGGCATTGTTTTAGTTTTTAAAATAATATTAAAAAGTATACTCCCAAATATTCTAAATATTTGCACTTCAATTGAGATATCATTAGGTCCTATAGACTTTCCACCCTTAATTTTCTTTATAGCATCATCAACTTTTTTTTTACTAATGCGACGATAAAAATAATATATTTTATTATTATTAACGATATTAAGATCACTAAGATCGATCATATTTTCTGAAGTGTCATTGATAAGTCTATCAAAATAACTCACCCACATATGTTGAATATTTTTTTCTAAGAATAAAGTTTTTTTATTTTCATCTTTAATATACTATACTTTAGTTAAATTTTTTTTACTTTTACTTTTATTTTATCTTTATTGGCTATTTTATATATATATATTTTTTCACCCTCTTTAATGACCTATTATAAATATCATTAAAAGCAGAAGTTTAGCGTCGTAGTTTGTTTTCTTAGACTCCCTATGGGTCATTTTATATTTTTTTCCAGTTTTGAAAGTTGTTTACATTTAATCCAATTTTTACAACATAACTTCTTATATTTTATCTTCACTTGCACATTATTATTCCACCACCAACTATTTTTATTTATAGAAAATTTTCTTTTTATTCTCCAAATGCAACTTTTGTCACTTGTTTAATAGTGTTTGTTTATCTCACATAGAATTTGTTTCTTCATGAACTTCTCAAGTCTAGAAATCTTGAAGTTTACTCATAAAGATAATTTTATTTGTGTATTATAGGTGCCCCCATCAAACTCCATGACTATGATTCCTGATATTCTTTATTTTACAACTCTTCATCTTAAAATCCAAAACTAATAATCGATGTTGAGTACTTAAATTCTAACTTCGAATGAACTTACAATCTTTATATTCTCGACAATCTCTTCTTCTTATAAAAAAATAATCAATTTGTGTTTTATTAGATCCATTTTTATAAGTAATAATATGCTCAGCTCATTTCTTGAATAAAATATCAGCAATAACAAAATAATACGCTAAAGTAAAATCTATAATGACTCTACCTTCTTCATTAATCACTCCAAAACCGTAGCCACCATAAATATTTCTAAAATCTTCTACCATTCTACTTACATGTCCATTTAAATCTCCTCCAATAAAAATTCATTCTTCAATATGAATCATTTGTATTAATTCTTCTAGATATTTACAAAATTTTCTTTAGAACCTATATTTAAACCTACTTGAAAAGAATAAGCACTTATAATATTAAAAAACTTAGTATCAACAACAATGCTACAACAACAACAACAAAGCCTTCATCCCACTAAGTGGGGTCGGCTACATGAATCTTTTTTCTCCACTGCGTCCTATTTAGTATCATTTTTTCGTTTAATTCCAATATATTAAGATCATTTTTTATACAATAATCCCAAGTCTTCCTAGGTCTACCACTGCCTTTCTTATCATAAGTTAAGTCTAAAATATCTACTCTTCTAATTGGATCATAAGATGATCGACATTTGATGTGACCAAACCATCTAAGGCGGCACTCTCTTATATTCTCTATCAGTGGAGCTACACCAACCCTATCACAAATATATTCATTTGGCATTTGTCTCTAAGTGTAAAGCTACTCATCCACCCAATCATTCTCATCTCAGTAACACTTAACTTAGTATTATGCTTCTCTTTTAAAGGCAACATTCAGCATCATAAAGCATAGCAGGTCTCACCACCATCTTATAAAATTTTCTTTTCAGTCAGAGCAATACTTTTCTATCACGCAATAGGCCCGAAGCATTCCTCCACTTCAACCAACCAACTTGAATTCTACTATTAACATCCCCATCTATGTCACCATCGCTTTGAACAATAGAGCCGATATATCTAAATCAATCACACCTTTTAATAATTTGATCACCCAAAGTTACACTTCTGTCACCAGAGCTACTATTACTAAATATACATTTCATGCATTCAATTTAGTTATACTCAAACGAAGGCCTTTAGAATCCAATGTAGACCTCCATGATTCAATTTTTTCCTGGGCTTTTTCTCTCGTCTTATCCACGAGAAGTATATCATCAGCAAAAAGCATACACCAATGTACATCCTCTTGTAAATGTTCAGTAAACTCCTAAATCTTCTAAATATTTCCACATTTTAACTGAGATATCATCAGGTCCTACAGACTTTCCGACCTTAGTTTTCTTTAAAGCCTCCTTAACTTATTTTTTACTAATGCGACGGTAAAAACAAAACATTTTATTATTATTAACAATGTCAAGATCACTAAGGTCGATCGTATCTTTAGAAACTTCATTGAAAAGTTTATCAAAATAACTCACCCACCTATGTTGAATATCTTTTTATAAGAAAAACACTTTTTGATTTTCGTCTTTAGTACACGTTGCTTGAGTTAAATCTTTATTTATCTTTTTTCTTTGTTTGGTTAGTTTATAAATATATTTTTTACCCTCCTTAGTATCTAATTTGTTATAAATATCACTAAAAGAAGAATTTTTAGTGTCAAGTATTGTTCTTTTAGACTCTCTGCGAGTCGTTTATATTTTTTCCAATTCTCTAAGCATTTACATTTAAACCAATTTTTATAACATAAACTCCTATATTTTATCTTTTCTTGCACACTATTATTCTACCACCAACTATTTTTATGTATAGAAATTTTTTCTTTTTATTCTTCAAGTACATCTTTTGCCACATGTTTAATAGTATCTGTTACTTTCTCTCACATAGCATTTGCTTTGTTATGAACATCCCATAATTTTAAATCTTGAATTTTTACTCATAAAAATAATTTTATTTATGTCTTTTAAGTATCCCATCTAATTCTACGATGATGAATCATAGTACTATTTATTTTACAACTTTTTATCTTAAAATCTAGAACTAATAATCGATGTTGGATACTTAAATCCTCACTTTGAATGACCTTACAATCCTCACAATCACAATGATATCTTCTTCTCATAAGAAAATAATCAATTTGTGTTTTATTAGATATATTCTTTTAAGTAATAAGTAGGGCTGGCAATTTGGCTCGTTGTTCGCGAACAGCTCGTGTTCGGCTCGTTAAGTAGCTCGTGTTCGGCTCGTTCATTAAGCCTCAACGAGCCGAACACGAACAAATTTTTAAGCTCGAAATCTTAACGAGCCGAACACGAACAACTCGTTTGTTCGCTCGTGTTCCGCTCGAATTGGCTCGAAATAAAAAAATAACCATATAATTATTTATATAATAATTTATTATATATTATTATATATTAATATATTATATATATTTATATTTAAGTTTAAATCATAACTGCTTGTATGGTAGCGTGGTTATGCTTCTTGTTTCCATTCATTTGGTCCAGGTTCGAATCCGGAGCAAGACATATATTTTTCCAATTTATTTTAACGAGCCAATTTCGAGCCGAACACGAGCCGAACACGAACAAGAATATTTAATTCGAGCCGAACACGAACAAACATTTCACGAGCCATTTCGAACACGAGCTGATTTCGAGCCGAGCTAATTTCGAACGAGCCGAACACGAGCCAAGCCTGAGCTCGCTCAAGCTCGGCTCGTTTACAGCCCTAGTAATAAGATGTTCATCTCTTTTCTTGAATAAATTATTAGTAATAACCAAATCAGATGTTATAGCAAAATCTAATATGACTCTACATTTTTCATTAATCGCTCCATAATCATAGCCACCATGAATATTTCTGAAATCTTCTACCACTCTACCAACATGTCCATTTAAATCTCGTTCAATAAAAATTATTTCTTCAAGTGGTATCAAGTGTATTAAGTCTTCTAATTCATTCCAGAATTTATCTTTATAACCTATATCTAAACCTACTTAAGGAGTATAAACACTTATAATATTAAAAATCTTAGTATCAATAATAATCTTAATTGTTATAATTCAATCTCCAACTCTATTAATTTTTACAACATTATCTTTCAAACTCTTATCCATTATTACACCTACACCATTTCTAGTGCGACTCTTACCATAATACAAAAGTTTAAAACCTAAGTTATCAATCTCCTTAACTTTTTCTCCAACCCATTTAATTTCTTGAATACATCAAATATTTATCTTTCTATGAATCATAAAATCAACTAGTATATATCTACTAATTTTTACAATATATATTTCAAACTCTTATCTATAATTACACGTACACCATTTCTAATGCAAATCTTACCTGAATACCAAAGTTTAAAACTTAAGCTATCAAACTCCTATGTGATGAAAGAGGACTACAACACAAAATTAACATGCAAGATTTCAAAGTCATCACAAATAACTTGTAAAAAATGAACTATTGATCTATAAGAGCTAACTAAACTCAAAGATTAATCATAACAGAGCAAGTATTAATCTTTGGAGCATATGAATTTTCCTCAAATATTTTTATCATTTTTATTAATTGATTTACAATGAATTCAAAAAATAAAAATCTTGCATCTTCTTCATATAATTTCAACATAATTTTTTTGTTGTTTAATCTCACATTAATTTATTAAAATGAGTCATCTCCATCACTAGCCATGATGAGCAAAATGACCCAAAAAATCAGATTCAAATGCCAATCGGAATTTCAATTCAAGTTAATGGGTCGAGTCCATGTCTAATTAATAATCTAGACCCAAACATGAACCATTTATTGCATGGGTCAGAAAATTTGATCTAAACATCACATAAGTCTTTTGTTTAACATAAGATGTAACAACCGTCTTATATTAGGAAATGTATTTTTTGGTCAAGTTTTGATTAAATATAGGTCAAGTTTGGGTTTTTGAGTTAAATGTAGATTTTGGGTCAACTCAAACCCAATCCAAAAAGTATACATGCCAAGTTTTTAGCGATCCAAACACGAACTAAAAGTTAAATAGATAAAACCAAATATAGTTATTTTAGGTTTGTATCGGGTTATTTATTGACACCTTAATGCCAACAATAAACAAAAAGCAAACTAATAAGAGAAAAATACCATATCAAATTGTACTAGAATCCCTTCAACCAACAAAACAATGTATCAAAGAGTGCTTTCATAAATCAAAGAACAGATCAACAAACTAGAGACATCTCATGTAAAACATCGACCAAAATCTCTTCTGTATAAAAATGAATGCGAGCAATCGAACAAATTCCTGAGATCCTTCAAACAAAGTTATCGGGATGAAGATAGTCCAAAGAAATCTGCAAGACAAGATTGTTCAAATTTGCAATGAATGAAGATAATCATCCCAAAAGAATTTGTGAAACTCTGAGAACATTGAACTTTTTCTAACCCTTGCATATGTATAAGCAATATAACAAAGCACTAAAGAAAAACAAAATAAAGTAAAAATAACTTTAATAATGAGAATATCCTGTCATAAATATGAAACACATGTTCTAATATTTGTATGATAATTAAGTATTTAATTGATAATGAAGCTTCAATTATTTAAATAACATTTGTCACCCTTCACTTATTTATTATATATATCTTAATTTTTAAAATCATGCTTAATACTTGCATTATCTTATTATCTTCTTGTTAAAATAAATATGTTATCATATTTATTATTGGTGTATTATCATCATCATTTTTTGCGTGCCATAACTTTTTTTTTTTCGGTGGATGTTAAAGCCTTGATGGTAACCAGGTTAGAAATTAATGATTAGTGGTTATGATGTGTTTTGAACTTGAGTCTCCTAGTTATAGAGAGTAGAGCTGTCAAAACGGCTCGTTGTTCTCGAGCAACTCTTTTTTCGACTCGTTAAAAAGCTCGTGTTCGGCTCGTTTGCTAAGTTAACGAGCCGAACACGAACAAAGATTTTTCCGTTCTTATTCAACTCGTTTTGGCTCGAATAATATTACTCATCAATTATATATATACATTTTTATTTTCTGATGATTAGTATTTTTAAAAAAATTAATTGATTATAAGGCTACAATTATTTATAATTAATTAAAAGTATTAATTAAGAAAATAGAATAAAAATTATTAAATTAGATTCAAATAATGTTTTAATATAAATAATAATTTTTAAATCTTGTCTCAATCATTAACATCTTATGCGTACGTGATTAGGGTTATCAAAACAACTCTTTGTTCGTGAACGGCTCGTGTTAGACTCATGTTAAGCTCGCCAAGCAAACGAACTGAACACAAACACACTTTTTGATCTCGAAATATAAACGAGCCAAACACAAGCTGAGCCTAACTCGCTCGTGTTCGGCTCGTTTACACCCCAAATAGAGAATGCTCCTGCCAACTCCTCCACAAGTCTCACACATCGTCAAAAATTTAGTTCATACACATTTGCGGAAGCTTTTCGATGAATCCATTCGTTGAAATTTTAATTCATAAATTTCTTTAGACTTAATTCAGAAATTTAAGATATCTTTTTAAGAATTATAATGATTTATGTTTGCTTTAGGTTAATTCATATCTATATAAAACTTGTTCATTAATTATTCTAATGTGGTACTGACACACTGCTAAAAAAATCCACTAATCAAAAGCAATCTTGAACCAAATACTTAAATTGAAGATTTTTATAATTAATTAAATCATTTTAATTTCAATTTTAACAAACTTATGAAAAATTTTATAATATTATTTGAGAGATTAAATTATCATTAAATATTAAATTAACAAAAGGAATCTAGCACACTCTAGCTTACATCATATAATTGAATTATACGACGATAGTTAATTTCGGAAGAGCAAGTTCAAATTGACGTAACATGAAACGTATTAGACCAAAAGCATCAGGACCACATAATAGCAACAAAGAATGTGCTAAACTATTTGTAGGAGTTGAAACCATGGCCCTTAACAAATTACAACCTTCTAAATAGGAGCTAGCCAATCCATGGGGCATACTATGAAGTTACAAAAATTGTACTTATGAATCAACGCCCTAAAGCGAAATAAGCACAAGAAAAGAGCAATAGGTTAGACCAGTATACAAAAACGAAACGGTCCTTCGTAACCAATCATCCACAATATCATAGTAAACCGGATATGGAGATAGCGACTAGCTTAAAAAAATTATAAATTGATTTACTTTCTTTATATAAAAGAGTACTTTCCTTCATTATTTCACCATATTAATAAGAGTCTCTTTGCGCGACTACAACTCTTTGCAAAAATGATTATAAAATAATGATAGAAAATAATATTTTAAAAAATTACAGTGATAATTATATATATATATATATATATATATATATATATATATATATATATATTGATGTGTGCTAGAAAATTCACTACAGTAGAAGTAACAAATTATCGTCTTAGCGTTATACGATAATTTAAAGACGCACACAAATAAAAGAAAAACAGCTAGATGACTCGTAAATTTTTACGTAGAAACCCTTAAAGTGAAAAACTACTGGTCTCGACCGATTGCGAAAATCCACTATTGATTGACGTTTACAGAAAATATCTTGTCCCATAGACGGGAAAATGTAACTATATGTTTTAGACTACAACGTCGACTGACGATGTTTGGTTGATGGTGGTCGACGACAATCGCCGGTGGTCCACGACGATCGGCAGTGGTCCACGGTGACTAGCGGTGGTCGATGGTTATTGGCGGTGGTCCACGGTGAGTAGTGGTGGTCTGCGGTGATGCAGAGCTGCCGCTTCTCCTCAAGACTTCAGATTCTCTCTTGGATCTCCGATCTCATGTGAGAGTTGGGGTATATTTATAAGATTCTAGGTGCAATTAATGCAGTCATTTTGATCGGACAGTTCAGAGGGCCTCACTCAATCATACGGCGTTTAAGAGGCATTTGATGGCCTTAATGATGTCAGAATTGAGTGATCTTGAGCTCGTTAGATTCATCTTGTCTAGACGCTCGATTCAAGTATAGAACTGCTAGTGTCGGCATCCATTTGACATTCCAATGTATCCAAAAATCTTCTAAAAGTGATTTAATGACTTGATACGGGCTTGATTTGACTCAAATTAGACTAGTTTTGATATCATTGGGTCTGTTTCATCGAGCCGGTCAGTTTGACTATATGTTTGTTGAAATTCGAGCTTTGGAAGACTTTTCATCAACATTTGAATATTTTTTGCTCAAATGATTACATCAAGATTCGTGTCAGATGATGAATTTTATTGGTGGTGTATCATATATATATATATATATATTACAAAATAAATTAGATTTTTCATGGTAAAGATTTTTTTTGATCCCATAAGTAGAAATATAATGACGATCTGAAACACAAAACATACAAAAATGTATCTCAACCAGACTCTAAGTTGGAAATTGAGATATCATAATCCCACTTTCTCTGATTATAAAAAAAAGGGTTAATTAATTATTGTAATTTTTAAAAGTAGATTGAATTATTTTATTTTATTTACTTGTTCATATATATTTTTTTTATTGCACATTCAGCCGCAAGAATATGCCAACCTTCACATACCAACAAGAAGGCCAAATGCAAAAAACAGAGATTAATACCTAAAACATAAAAAGTGAGCATTAAATTATTCCATAATCGAAAAAGTTAAGACATAAATATGGTATATTAATATTGGAGGAAAGCAACATGGAGGGTCGAAGATTTCCGGCGAAGGCTTTGCGGTCTTCCTCTGCTCCTCCCAATATTTTGGCACTAATAGCCGCCGGTGATCGCCGGAGGTGGCGGAGGAAGTCACGGCTGCCGGCATTCTCTAATGGTTCGGGTAGATTTCTTATTCTGGGACCTAATTCTCGCTTTCATATGGGCGTGGTCGGGTGCTCTCGGCAGAATATTCGTGTTATCATTTCGCCAATTAGGGGGACGAGCTGAAGGAGAAGCGCTTAAGGTTGTGCTGTCGGTCCTTTACATGTTCTTCTTCGCATGGCTTGGCGTTGTGAGCAGGGGTGGCGCTTATAATCCGCTCACCGTGCTCTCCTCGGCGTTTCTGGTAGTGTTGGTGACTTCCTTTTCACTGTCTTCGGGAGGATTCCTGCTCAGGTCTGAGATGGTTTTTCTTGATTTGAGCGGCTATGGCTATGCTGTTCTTTCAATTCTCTATTTTCATGGATGGAGTAATTACTTGTGTTCGTCAGTTGCGTTAAGTGATGGTTTTGTGTGCGAAGAATGTGGTTTAGGTTTCTTTGTTTTTTGATTCCTTGTGAATGTGAACCGGCAAAAGCTTTTTTGTTTTTTGAATAAACTATGATTAGTGTGGGACAAGAATTTTGAAAATTATTTAAATTTAATTTAATATATATGGATAATTGTGATTTTGAAAAATAATATTTTTAATTTTGAAATAAGTAAAACCAAATAGATTTCATATACTTAATAGTTTAAGTAGCCGAGCATAATACTACAAGTGATACATCAACTTAAAAGGTAAGCATATCACTTGACAGCGGGCTCAATCATTTAAACTGAGAAATTTATGACTCTATTTCGGTCTGTGAATCTTTTATGTATGACTGACAAGTTTTTCTACCTAATATAAGGATTAGATAGAGTTTATTTTATATGAGTTCTTAGTTCCCTATAGAGGGAAGTCACTATAGTTAATTACATCTTAAATGAGCGAAGTCACTTACGAAAACTCCGAATAAGATCAATGGTTCTGTATTCAAGATTTCAAAGTTCAGGTTTCCAAGATTAGACATAGGAATTTAACAAGCGAATAGCTCAAGTAGGAACAATTATTTTTAGGTGTCAAAGGATGAAAAATAGGGGATGTCACAGATCTAAGAAAAACTCCTGTGATTTTCCAGACCATCCTCATGTTTGACTTTATATCTTTGAAATTATATTATTTAATGTTTTAGTCCTGCAATTTGTTTTAGAATTTAGGACTTACATTCACACAATATCTGATCGTGTAAATAACCTAGGAAGATAAGAGGATTTATGTCGTACCACAACAACCTCGAAATCCAAAAAGAAGTTATGACTTATGATGCACAACATGATTGTGCAAAAGCCTAAATATAATGTGAGGATTTATGTCACACTAGACGGACTATCTCGAAATCTTATGAGTTTGTTGTTGTTTAAACTAAGGAAGGATTTAGTTGATATAGATTTGGTTCACGTTTTTTTCTTCTAGAGTTGATCTGCTTCTTGTGGTATCTTGATCGTCGCCCTCAGTCCGCTTTCTTCCTCTTTCCGCTTCCTGAAAAGGGTACTCTGAGCTCCTTAACGTGGAGCTTCAAGTTTAGGGTTAGGTTTTTGTGTGAACATGCAGTCGTTCGGACACAGTCCTTCGTAGGGTACCTCCTAAACATGTGTTCTACTGTTCTCTTTCCTAGGGGGCCCTGCAGGTTCTATAAGTACATGCAGAAACAGAAGAATAATATAAGCTCGGTAAAGAAAAACAGTATAAAAATGCATTAAAGACGGTAACATGCAGTAAATATAATATAGACCATTGTACCTGGCGTGTCTGCTGCAAGTGCAAAAGGTGTCAGTATCGTAAGCAAAATAAATAAGTGTTACAAAGAATTTAACTAGTACTACGAACATGTATATAAATGTAAGTGCAAGAAGCAATTGATAAGTAGAAGGATAAGTGACAACTAAAAGAAGATATGACTTATGAAATGCTGAAACATACTATAAGAATTCAGGCTCGTGGTTGGCTCAGATTTTTCACTCCCGAAGCACATCGTAGAAAACTATTGATCATCTACGTGTATAAATCCCGACGTTCAATTAGAAATTTCCAACAAGAAAATCGTAGGAGGGTGATCTTTAACCCAGTACAGGTAATCGACGAGTCGACATTCACATTATATCATTCAAAGTTCATAGTTTATCATACATATAATTTTGTGTTTGTTATTTAACAATCAAAATTATTTATATGATAGGGAATGTGTTTAGCAATCAAAAGCATTTATGTGCTAAGAAATGTATTTGTTTTGTATTTATATTTAGGTATTTTGAGGAAATGGGTTGTCCACAAGTTAATTATACTATCGGGCCAGGACTACCTACAGCCTAAGAAAGAAATGATCATTGCTAATCTCGTGTCGGTAAATAATATTGTCATCCTACATTCTCACTAGGTTCTTGAGTTGGGTCCCGAGGTCATAGGATGCAATATTATTCTGTTTTATCCGCAGATGTCTTTATCATCACCGCTCTTAAACCCCGAAACCATCCAACTTATAGTCTTGTTTGATGGTTCATATATAGCCGAAGCTATATATGTGCGCTTATATTAAACATAAGCACATAAACTAAACCATTAAGCAAGAAAAAAAGAAAAAGAAAAGAAAAGAAAAAGTGGAGGCTGACCCACCTCCAAAATCACAGAAGCAAACAGACGAAACAACAAGTGGGTCATCCTAAAAAAACGTTTAAATTCTTTTCAAAGCCACAATCAAAACAGTTCCAACTATGTATAACGTCTTGTATGAGTGCACTATGAAGATCTCAATCCATGCAAGCATGCAAATGCAAATGCAAACAATCACGTGACAGAAGTGCTGACGACAAGTATGCCATGGAGGTAGTGACTTTGGAATATGGTTATGTCATGGAGGCAGTGAACCAAATGATGAGTATGTCGTGGAGGCAGTGACCTAAGAATAGGCGTGCCGTGGAGGCAGTGACCTAAGAATGAGCATGTCGTGAAGACAACGACTCAAAAGGATGGGTGTGCCGTGGAGGCAGTGACCCGAAGTGATTTTTATCTTTATTACATTTTTCAGAAACTTCATTGAAAAGTCTATCAAAATAACTCACACAACTATGTTGAATATTTTTTTTAAGAAAAAGACTTTTTGATTTTTATCTTTAATACATTTTATTTAAGTTAAATTTTTGCTTTTATTTTATTTTTGTATGGCTGGTTTATAAATATTTTTTTTACCATCTTTAATAACTAATTTATTATAAATAACATTAAAAACATAATTTTAGCGTCACATGTTATTCTCTTAGACTCTCTACTGGTCATTTTATATTTTTTCCCAGTTCTAAGCCATTACATTTAAATTAATTTTTATAACATAACTTATTATATTTTATAATTTCTTGCACATTATTATTCCACCACAAACTATTTTTATTTATAGAAACTTTTCATTTTGATTATCCAACTAGATCTTTTGTCACTTATTTAATAGTGTTTGTTACTTTATTCCACATAGAATTTGTTTCTTTTGAACATCTCAAGTCTTGAAATCTGAAAGTTTACTCATATAATTAATTTTATTTTTGTCTTTTAGGTGCCTCCATCAAATTCTATCACTATGATTCCTAGTTTTTTTTTTATTTTACAACGCTTTATCTTAAAATTTATAACTAATAATAGCTTTTGAATAATTAAATTCTCACTTAGAATGACCTTACAATTTTTATATTTTTGACGATCTCCACTTCTCATAAGAAAATAATCAATTTATGTTTTATTAGATCAATTTTTATAAGTAATAATATGCTCACTCTTTTCTTGAATAAAATATAGTAATAGCAAAATCATACGCTAAAGTAAAATTTAATATGACTCTACATTCTTCATTAATCACTCCAAAACCGTAGACACAATGAATATTTCTAAAATCTTCTACCGCTCTACCTACATGTCCATTTAACTCTCCTCCCATACAAATTCTTTCTCATTAGGTATCATTTGTATTA
This sequence comes from Papilionanthe hookeriana x Papilionanthe teres, assembly GCA_022702705.1. Lineage (NCBI taxonomy): Eukaryota > Viridiplantae > Streptophyta > Magnoliopsida > Asparagales > Orchidaceae > Papilionanthe > Papilionanthe hookeriana x Papilionanthe teres. The sequence goes on from CM040432.1 coordinate 115,636,035, forward strand.
ATTCTTATAGATAATTACATATTTTTTTTAGAACCTATATTTAAACCTTTTTAAAAAACATAAGCACTTATAATATTAAAAATCTTAGTATCAACAACAATCTTAAGAGTTTGTGCGGCTTATTTTTTTTAGGGTCGTGTTTTATTTTGAAGAGGGGTCGCCTAACAGAAATCTGTCGGCGAATTTTTAATTTAATTAAAATAAATAATTTGAAAAGTAGTATTTGATTTTGAAAATAATTTTAAATTTGAAGGTTTTAAGATATGAGATTAAACCGACCTCACATCCCAAATAGCTTATATAAACGAGCACCGCACCACAAACCGTGTATCTATCCCTAAGGATAGTACACACCGCTCGATGGTGGGGCTTCGATTAAATAAACTAGAAGATTAGTGACATCCGTTTGGTCTGCGAACCAATTTTATAAGCCGACAAGTTTCCCGCTTAATATGAAAACATTAAACAAGGTTTATATTACTCAGGTTCTTTAAAATTCCCTATAAGGGCAAGCCCCTATAGCTTAATTACATCTTAAGTGACGGGAATCACCTAAGAAAACTCTCGATAATAACCAATAATTCCGCTCTCAAGAATTTCAAAGTTTAAGGTTTTCAAAGATCGAATTTTGGAATTTCAATAGGGAATGGATCAAATTTTGGAACTTTTTGTTTTGTGAATCCAAAGGAAGAGAGGTAGGAGAAATCACCGATTCGAAGTGAACTTCGATAATTTCTCGACTATCCTATTGTTCGTCTTGAATTTAGGAAAGTCCTAATGTTTATTCGATATTTCAATCTTGCCAATTTCAATTAATTAGTGGCTTATATTTGTATGATAAAATCAAACAAATAAATCTAGAAGATGTGAGGGTTTATTGTCGTATCGGACGACTACCTCGGAATCCTAAGACCGGTTAGGGCTTAATTTGCAATGCAAATGCCTAACGAAGAGTTCGAGGATTTATGTTGCACTAGTGCAAGCTACCTCGAAGTCCTATGGCTTCGGTTGTTTTAATTCTAGGAAAGTTTTATCGAAGTAGCACTCGTGCTTTCGCTGATGACGATGGTCGTGCCGCCCACCATGCTCCGAGCTCCTCGTTGTTGCAGAGGTTTAGTTTTAGAAGTCATAAATCGATGAGATGAGAGAAGTGTTTTCGTTTAGAGAAAATCTTAATTTCCAAGTGTTTTTTGTGTTTTAATTAAAACAAATCTTAAAGTTGATTATAACGACACCGGTTAAGATCCCACTGGTTCCATCCTTCCGGCATCGTTATTTTTATCGGATTCACTTAGTCCAGTATGAATTTGCTAAACTCAACCGAATGAGTTCCACACTTTCATTTAGACCGTGGGAAATCCCGTTAAGCAACACGTAGGTTACATCATCCGAGGTATTCCCGATCATCCAACAATGACGTTTTAATTTAGTTGTAATTGTAGTTTTGTGTTCTGTTTGTGATTAAATTTTAAGTTGTTTTATATTTTGAAATGTTGTGGCGGTGAATTTTATCTCGCAATGACTTTTAACTTAATTTTGGTTTCAGCTTTTAGGGGCTATCCTAAAGGTGTGGGTTTTCATGCAACCGATTGTTTTATCATGCAAGAAAAGTAAAATGCATTTCGCAATAAAGTAAATTGCAAGAAAGTAAATTGCAAGAAAGTAAATTGCAATAAAATAAAAGCGTACCCTGAGGGTCTTCCCGTCATCCCAAGTCGCACTTAAAACACAATTAGAATATTTAAGCAAGTTCCTCAGTAAAGCTAAGGAAAGGTTATGGTTTTCTACCAAATTCCTAATCCTATAGCTTAGTCATTTCCTATGACGTCTAGGTTCTTTGTGTTTTAGTTTAAGGACGATTTTCTTCATCAAAGAATAATCAAATTCAATTGTTCTTATAAATATCCTATCATATTGAGGAAGTGCTTAAGAAGAATCTTAAACATCTTTTCAATATTTCCAGGATTGTTTTAAGTTCAAATGAATTTAATTATACAAATGAATTAATCGTCCAAGAATTTCAAGTTTTGTTAACTCGCTCGATGAATCAGTGACATTCGAATATCCTATGAGTGAAGTGACACTTCATTTAATGTTTTATTTAGGAGTTATAATAACTAAAGCTTTCAAGGGTAAGTTAGTATTCAAATGATTTGGTTTAAGTTAAAGAGTTTAAATTTGGAATAGTGTTCAAGTTGTTTTATATTTAATTTCTTTTATGTCTTAGGTGATGTTATATTTAATTTAACTTAATTTAATTGAGTTTTAATTTAGTTTAACATAGTTAATGTAATTTGATTTGGTGTTTAATTAATTTGATTTGATTTAACTTTAATTTAATTATTTAATTTAATTTAATTTAATTTTAATTATTTAATTTAATTTAATTTAATTGTTTAATTTAATTTAATTTAATTTTAATTTAATTTAATTTAATTTAATTGTTTAATTTAATTTAATTTAATTATTTAATTAATTTAATTTAATTGTTAAATTTAATTTAATTTAATTTTAATCTTTAATTTAATTTAATTATTAAATTTAATCTTAATTTAATTTATCTTTAATTTACTTTATTTTTAATTTTAATCGAAATTTCAAAAGATTTTAATAATTTAATTAAGTCTTTTAATATTTTAAATTTGAGTTATCATTTTAATTAAAAATTGAGTATTAGTTGATATAATTAATTTAGGGATTTTTAAATTAAAGAATAAATCTCTTCCTAATAAAGATCCCTTATTTTAATAATTCCAATTTTATTATTCTTCCAAATTTAATCTATTATTTAATTAAAGTTTAATCATTTTAAAATTATTTAATGGGTTTCTACCCTTTAATTATTTAAATTTCAATCATCCAAATCAGATTAAGATCAAATATTTTACTTGTTGATTTTTTTATTAAACCTAAAGTTTTAATTAAGGATTAAAGGTTTTAATTACCATTTTACCCTTTAAGCTTAATAATTTCATAACTCACTAAATTGAACTCAAATGAACTTGAAGTTTTTATGTGACTTTACTCATATGTCAATAAAGACATGAGAGGAGAAAATGTGATTTTTCTGTATTTAATTTATTTATATAATTATTTTTGGTGGAAAATAGAGATTTTCAAGGAAAATTTGATAACATGACCAAGGGAAAAGTTTCTGTCCTTAAGAAAATTAGGGGACATTCCTAATGACCAGAGAAGCACTTGGACCAATTTTGGTGATTTTTTGAATTATATTATTTTTATTATAATTATTTTGAGTTTTGGAGTGTTAATTAATTTAAAAATAAGATAAATGTTGAAAAATGGATTTTATATTTTTCAAAAATCTCTCTGATATCAAGGAAACCAGAGAATCAAATTTTGCAATTTTCTGATTTTTCTATGATTTATAATAATTATTTTAGTGAAAATGCTAGAAAATACATTTTTTTAATTTTAAAATTACCCTAGGGCTTTAAAATTTAATATCTCATTAAATAGACTTAGGAAAAATGTGGGATTTGTTCCTAAGTGATTAAAATTCAAAATGTGACATTTTGGTGAATTTTATTATTTTTGTGATTTTTATTATTTTTTAATTATTAAAAATATTAAAATATTATTAAAAATCAACTTTTTCAGAAAATTGAAATTTTAATTTTCTTAGATTCCCTGATATCAGAGAGGCTCCAAAACCAATTTGGTGAATTTTTAAAAAGTATTTTAAAAGTTATGAATTTTTAAAGTTTAAAATGGCTAAGTCGACTTAATCAACCCAATTAGTGGGGCTAACCAAGTCCAATTGACCTCAAATTTTTATGGTGGATTCCTCTGATCCTAAAGGTCAGTGGAGAATTGATTTCAAGTCAATTTGATACTTGGTTAACTCTAATTAATTAAAGACCTATTTTGGGTGTTTAAGCCGATTAGGGTTAATCCGAGTGAATTAACTCAAGTCCTATTTTTCCTGGAGTTCTCTGGTCATAAGGAACATCACCAAATATTTCTAGAATTTATTTCACAACATGCTAATTTTTGGAATTAAAATACTCAAAACAGCAACATGCATTTGAAAAATAAATAACTTTTCATCGGAGATGGCTTCGACCTTGGAAAATTCGAGGAATGTTCCCAAGTTCGGAGGCTTCAAAAGCCCTATGGTCTCATGCCATGGTGAATTGTATACATGCATGGAGAATTAAATGTATGCAGAGAGTAAATAAATCATAAAAAATAGAATACTTAATTAAATTAAATGATTTCTTTTCCACATTATTCTCCTCTCGTTCACTCGAGCAAGGGGGTATTTTTATTTTATTTTTGTGATTTTTCTACACAAAGATATGGATTTTTGAAGTTTAGGGAATTAAATAAATAAGAAAATACCCTAATTTTCTATTTATCCACGCGGCGCCGCGTCAACCTCGGCAGCTCCGAACGCACACGCGTCGCGCTCCCATTCGACGCCGCCACCTGAGTCACCAGCCCCGGGCCCCGCGGTTCTCGTACCGTCTCCCGGTCCGACGCAATCCGGCCGTCCGTGCGCGCGTGTATCGAATGGACGGCATCCGTTCATCGTCCCCAAGTGTTCTCACCCGAGAACCGTCCACACTAAATCCCTAAGATCTCACTCGATTCTCAATGGATTTTCATGTTCTTATACTCATGCGATTCGTCTCGAAGAGACGAACACATCTATACGGCTAACATGCATCGAAACTAAGGCATTTGAAATGGAGAATCTCCGAAGCTCGGGATGGATAGTTAACTCATACCTTAGCTCGCAGAAGTGTGGCTTCAATCCGAGAGTTGTTGCACCTTCGATTGGGTCCCGACGAAGCTCCGGATGAAGTCTCCCGGTCCGGTGAATCGCCTAGCTATGAAAGTGACCACAGCTCGATCACAAAGCTTGGAGGCCTGGAGCAACCGGGGTGGCCCTGGAGATGGGGCTTTCGGTGGGAAACTTCTCCTCTTGGTCCAGTGAAGGTGTAGGACCAGTCAATTTGAGGATTGGCTCACCGTGGCAAAGTGTCCTGGTTTTGGGTGGAATTTCGGCTGAGAAATCGGGCTCGTTGGTGGGGATTAGGGCAAATCGACACCTTGGGATCAACTGCTTTAAGGATGGTGAAGGGTTTGGAACAATTTTGGCGAAGTTTCGGCAAGGTTTGTGCTTGGCTCCACTCATGGCCGAGAGGGGTGGAGTTTAAAGTAGAGCTGGCTGAGGAGCCTCCTGTGGAGAGTTGGGGCTTGGGATCGCCTGCTCTCGGTGAGGAGAAGATCGGCCATGGTGACCACTAGGGATGGGGCGGCTCAACGAATCGAGAATTTCAATGTTGGCTCACATGCGAGCTCTCGGCCATGGTGTTTTCCGGCGGCCTGGTGGCCGGCCGGCCGAGCATGGGTCACCCTCGAGGTCGGGTGGGTCGTGGCTGGAGGTTTGTGCAATCAATCGGCCATGGACATGTGTAAAGGCTTCGATCCAAAGTGGAATGTGGCATGGCTAGATTTGGACCTAAATGGGTCAACCCACCCATTTGGGCTAGGTGCACCACCCAAGGCCTGGTTTAGGCCGAGGAGAAAGTGATTTGGATCGGCTTGATTAGTGGGGTCAAGTCACAATCCAAGTACAATTAAGCTTAAGCATGGTTTAGTGGAATCATGTAAGTGGTTAACCACCTTTAGGAGTTAAGGAAAGAGCCTCCTCCTTTTGCCCAAAATGGCATGGTGACATGTAAAGAGGCTCTCATGGCTTGCATATGGCTTATGCATGGCTCCATGGCTCCATTTGGCTTGGGAAAAGTAAAGTCAATTTCATGGAAATGGATTTAAGGAAAATTTTGGTATTTAGGGGTGATTTGGCATGAGGCTTGATTTGGAATTATTTGATGATGAATTTAGGACTTAGGGATGATTTTAATTGAAAGTATGATGAGGGGAAATGTCATATGGGCCTTGGAAGAATTTTGGGCTTTTTTGAAAGGGTTTTAGATGGGCTTTTAAGATGGATTAGGAAAGTGGGCTCTTGAATTTTAAAATGGATTTTGGGATGAAATTTTGTAAAGAGGTTGGGCCAAATAATTATTGGGTTTAGCTCATGGATGTGTCATGAGTGACTTGAAGCAAATTTGGGGTAGTTTGGACTTGAATTGGGTTGGATTTGAATTCTTTTGGTGAATGGGCCAATGTAGGTCAAATTGGGCTAACTTGGGCCAATGTTGGGCTAGGGTTGAAATTGATGTAAAATAAATATTAAGAAATGTTTATGGGAGTGTTTCAAAGAGGTTTTTGGCTTTGGTTGGGTTTTAATTTTGAGGTTTGGGCCTATTTGGGTTAGATTTGGGTTTAGGTCAAAATTGGGCTTTTTGATTTTGGGTTGAATTTGAGTGGGGTTTGGGTCAAAATCTTGGGCAAATCATGTTAGTGTTTTGTTTATGAGGATGTTAAGGAAGGTTTAGAAAAGATTTGGGGTTAATTGGAGTTGAATTGGGTTAGTTTGGGCTAAGTTTGGGTCATGGGTCCAAATTTGGGCTTTAAGGCCCAAAGTGAAATTGGATCCAAATGTCAATCAAATTGGACTTGGATTTGGTCTAAATTGGTATTGGGAATGTTGAATTGAAGTTTAGAATTGAATTGGACCAAAATTGGGGTCAATTGGGTATGTTTGGTTTGACATCGGGTCCACTTTGGGTTAAAATGGGTCAATTTGGGGGTTTTGACAAAAGTAGGGTAAATTGACAAAATTGGCCCATGGTGTAGTTGGACAAAATGAAATTGGGAATATTTGGGATTTTCTGGAATTTTCTGGGAATTTTCTGAATTTTTGGATTTTTAGGCCAAGAAGGGTATTTTGGGTATTTGGAGGGTATTGGGGGGTTTTCTTGGAATTTTTGGTATTTTTGGGTATGGATGATCAATTTGAGTGATGTGGAGGTGTTTGGGATTGATTTTGGAAAATTTTAGGTAATTTGGAGATTTTGCAAAAATTTGGGTAATTCGAGGGTTTGGGTAGGTTAAGCGGGTGTAGGGTCCCGGGTCAAAAATCGAAAATTTGGGAAATTGAAGATTGGGTGAATTTGGGTGGGGTGAAATCATTTTGGTTGAGTTATGAAGCCATTTCAAGCCCATATGAGCCATGAAAGGACTCATTTGAGCGCATTCACTATGTTGTTCCTAACCCTCTTAGCCAAGGCTTAGGGTTAAGGACCATCCATGTGAATCACCTACATGAGTCGGGAGGTCAAGTTGGGTATGGGTGTGGTTTTAGGAAGTGTGTGGAAATGTAGTGTGTAAGTGTAGTGTATAAGTGTAATGCGTGTGTAAGTCACCTCTTCACTGCACTGAGCCACCTGCGAGGCAGCTCCTAAGGCCAAAGAGTCCTATAGGAACTCATCCTTTAAACTTCCATATTTGATTTCAACCCTCTAGGTGATTAGGGGTCTATAGTCAAGTTTGTGGAGTTTGCAGGGAGTTTAGAAGTGGTTTGAATTTCTAAAAGGCGGGTCCCAATTCTAGTTCTCTAAGATAGTCAAAGGAAAAGCCTAAGGCTAGATCCTAAGCACTTAAAAAAGAAGAAAAGGAAGACCTCATCAAAAATGAGGTCAACAGAGTTATAATTATATATCAAATTCTACTAATTTTTACAATACTATATTTCAAATTCTTATCCATAATTACACATACATCATTTTTAGGGCAATACCTGAATACCAAAGTATAAAACCTAAGTTATCAATATCCTATGTGATGAAAGAGGACTACAATATACAAAATTAACATACAGAATTTGAAAGTCATCACAAATAACCTGTAAAAACTGAACTATTGATTCTTTAAGAGCTAACTAAACCCAAAGATTAGTCATAACAGAGCAAATAGTAATCTCTGGAGAAATTAATTTTTCTCAAATATTTTTATCATTTTTATTAATCAATTTACAATGAATTCCAAAAATAAAAAACCCACATCTTCCTCTTAGAACTTTCTATCATATAATTTCAATATAATCTTTTTTGTTGTTTAATCTCGCATTAATTTATTAAAATGAGTCATCTCCATCACTAGCCATGATGAGCAAAATGACCAAAAAATTCAGATTCAAATGCCAATAGGGATTTCAATTCGAGTTAATGGGTCTGAGTTCATGTCTAATTTGAATTTTACCAATCTAGACCCAAACCTGAACCATTTACATGGATCAAATTGGCATAACATGAAACCTATTAGACTAAAAACATCGTAGAGAGCGACAAAAGTTCACGACCGCCTAATTGATACCAACGAGTAAAATCTCCTTGTGCTTTAGGACTTCATAGTAGCAACAAAGAATGTGCTAAAGTATTTGCAGGAGTAGAAACTGCAACCATTAAGAAATTACTACCTTCCAAATAGGAACTAGCTAATCTAAGGGCATACTATGAAGTTACAAAAATTGTACCTATGAACCAATGCCCTAAAGCGAAATAAGCACCAGAAAAAAGCAATAGGCGGACCAGCTTGCAAAAGACAAAACGCTCCCTTCGTAACCAATCATCCATAATATCAAAGTAAATCGGATATGGAGATAGCGACTAGCTTAAGAAATTAAAAATTGATTTACTTTCTTTATACGAAAGAGTAAAATGATGATGAAAATATGTTTAAAAAAAGCTGCAACGGTAATTTTATATATAAATATATATATATATATATATATATATATATATATTAAAAAAATTAAAATTTTAATCATAAAATTTTTTAATATTCTTCCATATAAAAATATAATGAAGATGTGAAACGCAAAACATAAAAAATAAATCTCAACTAGACCCTAAGTTGGAAAATGAGATATCATAATTGATGTGCGCTAGAAAATTTACAGCGGTAGAGTAGTGGATTATTGTCTTAGTGTTGTACGAAAATTTAGTACACATACGGATGAAAATAATCAGTGGCGACTCCATAAGTTTTTACGTGGAAAACCCGTAAAGGGAAAAACCACGGGGTCTGGCCCAGTTGCGAGAATCCACTATTGATTGATGTTTACAGAAATCACTTGTCTCACAGACGGGAGAGAGTAATTATATGTTTCATACAACAATATCTACTGATGGTGTATGGTTGGTGGTGATTAACGATGATTGGCGGAGGTCCACGATGACGGAGGTCGACGAAAGTCGGCAGTGGTCGACGGATATCGGCGGTAGTGCTAAGCTGCGGCTTCTCCTTAAGGCCTTAAGCTCTCTCTAAGCTTCCTCTCTCATGTGAGGGGTGGAGGTCCATTTATAGGGTTTTGGGAGCAATTAATGCTATAATTTTGATCGGGACGGTCCAAAGGGCTTCCCTTAATCACACAGAGTTTAAAGGGCATTTGATGGTCTTAACGATGTTGGAATTGAGTGATCTTCGGCTCGTTGGATTCACCTTGTTGAGACGCTCGATTTGAGTATAGGCTTGCTAGTGTCGGGATTTATTTGATCTTCTAAATGTGTCTGGAAATCTTCTAATAATGGATTAATGAATTGATATGATCTTGATTTGACTCGGATTGGACTAGTTTTTGTATCATTATGTTCGTTTCATCGAGCCGGTCAATTTAACTATAAGTTTATTGAAACGCCTCAACACGTCTCCGCAATGCCCCGCCGCGATGCTCAGTCGTAACGCGTCGCTACGACCCCTCATCGCAACGCTCCGCTGCAGCTCGTCGCCACGAAGCCTTGCTAAGACACACCGTCGGGGCTTCTCCACAATGTGTCGCGTCGTTGCAATGCTCCGCCGCAACACGCCACTGCGATGCCTCAACACGACGCACATCGCAACGCGTTGCTTGGCCTCACGCCCTGCCGCAATGCATCATCGGAACACACTGTCGCAACGCGTCGCGTCGTCGCAATGCTCCATCGGCGACGCAACTCTTCGTCGTAACTCTATGCTGCAACTCTTCTCTGCAACTTTTCGCCGCAACTCTTCTCTGAAACTTTTCGCTGCAACACTTCTCTGCAACTTTTCGTCGCAACTCTACGCTGCAACTCTTCTCCGCAAAGCAGGATGACTTTCTCCTTCTCACTTTTGATTCTTCTCCTCATCGATAGCTTCTATTTATAGGTTTGAGATGAGACATAACATTAAAAAATAAAAAAACAAAAAACTGTTATTCATAAAAAAAATGACAGCTCATTAAAAAAATAACAAAAAATTGTTGCTCATTAAGAAAAAAACAGCAGCCCATTAAAAAATTAAAAAAAAAACAGTTGTTTATAAAATAAAAACGGCAGCTCATTAAAAAAAAACAACTAAAAATTGGTGCTCATTAAAAAAAAAATGGCAATTCAAACAAAGAAAAAATTAAAAAAAAAACAACATTAGATATTAATTTTCGGTTTTCTAACCAGTATTTTCAGTTTTCAAGCTAAATTAAAATTTAATTTGTCTTTTGGAAGGATTTGAATCCTTATGACGAAGAAGACAACAACCAAGTGATCTAGAAACATTTTCTTCAATATATAAAGGTTTTTAATATTTTTTTTTACATTCAAGTAGTAAGAATGTTGCACAAAAAAAAAATGAAGTAGCCCTAAACCTGGATATTTTTGGATGACCAATTTGATCTCGCCCGAAAATAAGGTGCAACTGATATACCACCAATAAATTTTCATCATCCGGCACGAATCTCGATGCAATACTTTGAATAAGAAACATTCAAATCTCGATAAAAAAGTCCTCCAGAGCTCTGATATCAGTAAACTTATTGTCATGCTGACCGGCTTGGACGAACCTAATCATATAAAAACTAGTCTAATCTGAGTCAAATCAAGATCATATCAATTCATTAATTTATTATTAGAAAATTTCCGGACACATTTAGAAGATTAAAAAAAATGCCGACACTAGCAAGCCTATACTCAAATCAAGCGTCTCGACAAGAATAATACAACGAGCCCAAGATCACTCAATTCCGCTATCGTTAAGACCATCAAATGTGAAGGGAATTTTCTACCCATTTTATCTTACCAGGAAAGAAAAAAGGTGAATTATTGTAATTTCAAAAGTACAATGAATTATTTTATTTTATTTTATTTATTTTATTTATTATTATTTTTTATAGCGCAGCCACAAATTATTCCATAAACGAACAAAATAGACATAAATATATTATATTAATATTCGAGGAAAGCAACAGGATGGTCGAAGATTTCCGGCGAAGGGTTTGTGGTCTTCCTCTGCTCCTCCCAATCTTTTGGCACTAATAGCCGACGGTGATCGCTGGAGGTGGCGGAGGAAGTCACGCCTGCCGGAAGTCTCTAATGGTTCGAGTAGGTTTCTTATTCTGGGACCTAATTCTCGCTTTCATGTGGGTCTGGTCGGGTGCTCTCGTCAGAATATTCGTGTTCTCATTTCTCCAATTAGGGGGACGCCCTGAAGGAGAAGCGCTTAAGTTTGCGCTTTCGGTCCTTTACATATTCTTCTTCGCATGGCTTGGCGTTGTGAGCAGGGGAGGCGCTTATAATCCGCTGACAGTGCTGTCCTCGGCGTTTTCTGGTAGTCTTGATGACTTCCTTTTCACGGCCTTCGGGAGGATTCCTGCTCAGGTGAGAGTTTTTTATTTTTTTTTTGGCGATTAAGATTGTGGTTGAAGTGGGTTTGCTTGATTTGAGCAGTTATGGCTATGCTATTCTTTCAATTCCTTAATTTTCATGGATGTAGTAGTTACTTATGTTCATCAGTTGCATTAAGTGATGGTTTTGGCGTACAGAATGTGGTTTAGTTTCTTTGTTTTTGATTCCTTGTGAATGTGAACTGGCAAAAGCTTTTTGTTTTTTGAATAAACTATGTTTACTGAACAATTTCAGAAATTCCGTTCTTCTTTGTCATTAAAGCATTGTAAAAGGCGTTTTTAAGCTTTTTCATTTGATTGAAGAAGAGTTGACGTGCACAACTTTATCTATGCATATGCTGGGAGATTGTTTTTATGACCCTGAACTGTTAATGCATTGCCGAAGCCAAGGCTTTGAATAGTAGCAAAATAGTAAAAATTAACTTTTTTTTTTTTGTGATTATTCATTGAAAGTAGAAACAATAAATTACAATCTCTTAGTAGAAACCCCCCTTCTTATAAATTTATTGTAAAAATGAGTGAAAGATTTTAATGATTTAATTTTTTACTCACTTTGGAATACAAATTAGTTTTAATAGAAAAGAATGGAGATAAACCACAGTTTTCCCATGGATAATAAATGAACTATTCAATTGGAAGGGATGATCTGACTAACACATGATCTAAATTTTATGTTTTGTTTTTTTTCTTACATTTAATGATACAAAAAGGAGGAAAGGAAAATGTCTTTATTGGCAAATAGATTGGGAAATGCATAGATATCAAATATACCCAACTTGGAGTTTAACCTCTTGAAATTGTTGCGGTGAATGAGCATAGTGAAGATATCAATTGTCTAACATTTGAGGTAGTTTAAACAAGTTGGATAGTTTGGGCTTAAATCTTTCTTCTTGATAAAATGGTGATTAATCTCTATATGTTTGGTATGATCATGAAGAACCAAGTTATTTGCAATGTTGATAGTCTCTTAATTCTTGCAGCATTCTCTCCAAACATATATGTGTGCAGCATTTAGAAGTTGATATCCTACTAGTGATAGAGCTTGCCCAATCCACATCATTGAACACTTACGCATCTGTTGATAGGGTTTGCATTTTGTCATGATTCCTTTCCAAATATCGATGGATTCAAAAAGCACCCCGTGTGCCTCTTTGCGTGATTTATGAATTTACCAGTCATATTAATTTTTAAATAAAGATCAAGTCTATTATATGTGAGATAATCAATTTTTTCTTAAGTTTTTGATGTCTTACTTCATCAGTAAGATGACTTCCTTCTTTAGTCCTCATCTTACTATTTGAGATTATATGTATGTCCATTAGTTTACATTCCATCATTCTGATTTTTGAAGAAGATCTAGAACATGCTTTGGCCAAGATACAAAGATGACATCTCTTGATTACAGAATTTCCATGCTAAAGATGTAATGAAGTTTTTCCAAATTCCTAATCCTAGATTTTTTTACTAGAAAATCTTTTTAGTCAGATATTTTTCCCTCGTTATTTCTAGTAAGAATAATATCATTGACTTAAACAGTCAACGTAAAAAACTTGTTATTCTACATATAGTTTATGAACATAGGGTGATTAGTTTGGCATTGAGAGAATCCATGCACCTTTACTATCGTTGATAATCAATCAAAACTTGCACATGGTGATTATTTAAGACCATATAAAATTTTTTGAAGCTTACAATTTTTTCCAATGCCAACCTCTCAAGCCTATGGAGAGCTGTCATATAAACAACTTATTCAAGATCACTATTCAAAAGAGCTTGGTCTAACATATAGTTGGTATAGGGGCCATTCCAAGTTTGTTGAAAGTGACATAGGTACATGAATGTAGTGAATTTTAGCAACCGGAGCAAATGTCTCCTCGTAATTTATTCAATGGTACTAGATGACACCCTTGGCTACCAACCACACGTTGAATTTATTTGCAATTTCGTTTGTTTTATGCATACTTAAAAAAGTCTGCTTCAATGATTTTTTGTTGTTTCTTTCAAGGGAGTCCATTTCTTTCCTTACAACACACTTCTATTGTGATTGCCCAGTAGCTTCTTAATAGTCTTTGGAATTTGTGCCTGCATTAATGACGTGAAAAGGCACAATAAGTAATAGCTAGTTTGACATGAAGTTTTTTAATAGGATGCTTTGTATAAGACCGAACACATTTTCTTACTACAATATGTGGATCTTGGTTGCATAACTAGGTTAATACTTATTTTTTAAAACGAGAGACTTCCAGATTTACTTCAGATCATGGTGTTGTATGATGTGTGCTTGGGCCTCTATCCCATCCTATTTTGGCCTCATGGAGTAAATAATAATTTTCTTGGTGCTGATATTATGTTTAAAATCTAAATGATTGCTGCTTGTTTCTGATGAGTTTATAATAATAACGGTATTTTGAACAGATTTTATTTGAATTAGTAGGAAGTACATTAATGGGTTAGTAGCAGGCTCAAGTTTCCTGAAGTTGTTCTTCTATGGAATTCTCGTCTTAAATATGAACTTTGGTATTAAGCTATTTGTTAACAAAAAAGCGGTATCCAATTTTATATAGAACTTTTTTTGCATATTGTAAATAATACTTATACCTCTTTTTGTTGGGTGAAACTTATGGAAAATAAAGAAACATATGCAAAATAAAAATATATTTATGTAGATATTTCGAGTTCTATAAGATTGAGAAGAAAATCAGAGATGGAATTATTATATTTGTTTGGGAGAGATTTAATTATGATATAATTAAAGAGGAGAGAGATTTAACAACGAATTAATGAGAGATAAAGAAGAGGTTTTAAGAAAAAGATTGTAGGAACCTTAAAGACTGAAAATCTTGAATAAAAATTTAATGAGAATGAAACAACGATTGCAAATTGGGATTTTTGGGGGCGCAACTTGTACAGTTTAGAACAGGTCTTTTTCATTAGATATTAATTAGGGGTTTATCTACTAAAAATAATAATTTGTAAATATATTGTACTAAAAACCCACATATTTAATAACTGGTTTGTAATTTTAATTAGAATTCAATATATTATTTTCATAAACATGCCATACTAAAAAGTCACATCTACACATAATTTTCCCTCCTCTTTTCTCACTACTTGTTTGAACTTACTAAACTTATTCAGCATTACATTATTTTAGTTTTACAACATTATTATAGTCTGCACAAGTGTTGGCTTTTGGATTTTAAAGATGTTAGAATTTGTGTCCCAAATTCGGTTGAGCTTGGATCAAAATGGTCACAGTTATATATATAATTAATTAGGGATTCGTGTGTGTTATGTTATGTCGGTCGCCAAATCCTAAGACCTCTCCATTTATAATTTCTCTTCTTTTCATTATAGTGAATCTTTCTTCCATGCCCGTGAGTTTTTTGCGTATAAGATTTTTAACCTAATTCTTGATGGCTTTTTACTTGTGTTTGTGGTTTGTCTTTTGGCAATTTTTCTAACAAAAGGAACTTTATTTTTTAACTTTTATGTTTCTGTGCTTGTTGTATTATTTGCTTTTTTATCTTTCCTATAACATTTTTGCAGTTTTGCAGATAGTTGGATCAGTTGCTGGGGTTAAGTCGGTTAAAGAAGTTTTTCCTATAGTTGGACATGGAGCCCGCTTGAATGTCAAAATTCATCATGGTGCATTAACGGAAGGAGTTCTCACATTCATGGTCGTTATGGTTTCTCTTGGTTTGAAGAAGAAAGACCCTAAAAGCTTCTTTATGAAAACATGGATTTCATCCATTTTAAAATTAACCCTTCATATTTTGGGTTCTGACTTAACTGGCGGGATAATGAATCCTGCCTCTGTAAGTATTCTAAATTATCTAAGTATTATTTACTTTTTGTCTATTTATTTTAATGTTTTTGCTTTTCTATTTTATGTTCTGAATTCATTAATTAAAATTAATAGGCACCAACAATCCTAATGGTTTGTGTAAATTGATAATTTGTTGGAAAGGGTACGGCTGGCATTACCTATCTTATTTTTACTTCTCCAAAGGCTCATTTGGTTGTGATACAAACCATGCGATTTTCTCAAAAATTAGAGCAAACCAAATATTTTTTTCAATAATACAAAATAACACAACTCAAATGCATAAAAGATAAGTACCTACAATTTGAGAGGTAGGCGATCTCTCCCACACCTTAGCTCTAGCATCTACAATTCAAGGGGTGGGTAATGTCTCCCAAAATCCTAATCCTAAGACTCAAGACAATAATCTCATGCATAACCCTAACCCTAAACATAGTAGCCATATTTATACCACACAATAATATATATTAAATTAATAAATATTTATACCAGCATAACAATACCCTCATGTGCCAGCATAGCAATACCCTCCTCCCTAAATGATGCATTATTCTCAAGGTGGAAAAGAAGTTGTTATTGGATCACTTCATAAGGCCCCCGAGTTACTTCATAATCTGGCAAATTTTTCCACTTAATCAACTCCTCATTTGCCCTAGTCACTCGTCGGCGCACCCCTGCTGCCTCCAGCAATTTTAAAACTATCTAAATGTCCTATGTCAGTGCCGGAGATATTGAAGACGAGGGTGAGTGGTCTTCTATAGCGCATCTCACCTGTGATTCATAAAATATTAGATTCAATGATAATGGTGGTTGTAACCTCAGATGGCATGCCACCACGCGTGCCACATTCTCATAGGGTCCAACATATCGTGAGAAAAGCTTCTCGCTCTTCCTTCTCGCTCTACCTTCTGACCGGTGTCTTCTGTCGGTAAGGTTTCAGCTTCAAATAAACCATGTTCTCAAGTTCAATTTGCGCATCACTTCTATATCCATTAGCCTTCCTCTTCATGATATGTTGGGGCCTTAGTAGATATCACTTGAGTTCTATCAATATCTTGCCCCTCTCCTCCAAGTACTGGTCTATATTAGATACTGGTGCAATGTTATGCCCATAGTATATTAGGTGAGGTGGATCCCACCCATACAAAATCCTAGAAGGAGTGTTTTTTGTTGCATTATGGTTTAAAGTGTTGTACCAATACTCAACCCTAGTAATCTACCTTGCTTAAAGCTTCGTCATATCTGATACAAAGTAACATAGGTACGTCTCCACACTCCTGTTGATTTCCGCCGTTTAGTCATCTAAATGGGGATGATATGATGTACTCCTCTGTAAAACTGTCCATTGTAATCTGAATAGTTCCTTTCAGAAATGGATGGGGAACACCTTGTGCCTTTTTGATATAATGAATTATGGAACACCATGCAAATGAACCACTTCCTTTATGAACACAGTAGCGATTGAGACATAATGTAAGGGTGTCGCAATGGTATGAAGTGTGCATCCTTGCTCAAGTGATCCATTGCCACCGATATCACAGTGAATTCCTCTGATTGTGGCAATCTGCGTGGCAACTTTAAAACTTCTGTATATCGTTGTAGCAACGGTTGGATCAGTATCAAAATCACAGCCAACTTCGTATCATATGCCTCTTCTCTTCTTTCATAAGTCTAGCTCACCCCAAAATAAGATCGCTCGTCCCCATAGGCTCCTGAATCTCCTTCTGCCCGGAAGGCTTTCGCAGTCAATTACTCTGGCGTGTTGGTTACAACCCTCCACCTGGTTCCCAACCAATTTGGTTCGCTGTTCCAGCTGGAATCATTCAAATCGAACTTCTCCAGCCCAAATCACACGTCTTTTCATTTTGCATGTTGTCACTCGTTCCATACTTATACATGTCCTGTGATTCCCTTCGGATGTTGCCGCTCAAATATGCTTTTGACTCCATTGCTTGATCCCGCCTGCTTTTGTTTATTCCGCCATCAGGAAATCTTGCTATTCCTTCCAAGTGTTGTTGTTTTAGTTTGCTCCCAATTCCTTCGCTCAATCCCACATCTTCATATCTGCCTAAGGCAGCAACATTGCCTAGATGCCCAAACATCTTTTAAATTATTGCCGCTCGTATCCCCTCTTGACGTTGTCGCTTGTTCCTGTGGCTGCCAACAACGGGTTTGCGTGAAACTCTACTATCTTCTTTATCATTTCATCCATGGCTGTCAATCTCCCCTCCATGGATGAGAGCCACCTCTCCACAGAGGAGAAACACTCCATTCCAAATCTTATTTGGCTCACCTCTTCCTTTAATTTCTTCTTCAAAACATATATTTTCTTGGTAGTCATTACTTTGGAATGATTTTCGATCACGAAGCCACAATCCCATCGTTGGCTTTTCTACTAGCTCGAATCGCGACTGTATCGTGAGGTCCGGTCACGATGAAGAATCTATTGTGAGGGTTCCCTTCGATCTGGAATGTATCATGATCCTTCCTTCTCATATAGCTTGAATTGCGACTTTGCAATGTTCGATCACTAGGGCTCATCCTCACACACTGCGATCTTGTCTTTGGCTTTCTGCAACTTCCTGCGATTGTATGGATGCAGAATTCTTGTACGAACTTGATCGCTGGGTTTGACACGAAACCAATGTATGGTCGCGATCATGTCGCTTTCCAGCTAGTCGCCCATTACATCACGATCCCTTACTTTCCAACAGCTCACGATACAATCGGTATCGTGAGTTCAATACCTGTACTTCGCAATCCCATTCTTTGCTTCCCAAAATCGAATGCTTTGATATCAATTTAATACTAACCAGACGATTTTTCACATAAATTAGGGCAAACCAAATATTTTCTTCAATAGCACAAAACAAAACTATTCAAATGCATACAAAGACACTTATATATCGAGAGGTAGGTGATCTCTCCCAAACTTTAACCCTAGCAGGTACAACGGTAGGCAATATCTCCTAATCGTTAACCCTAACTCGTACAATTCAAGAGGCATGCAATCTCTCCCAAAACTCTGATCCTAAAACTCAAGTCTATACTCTCATGCATAACTCTAACCTTAAATATATTAGTCATATTTATATTTCACAATAATAAATATAAAATTACTAAATTACACTTAGACGTAACTGGTTGCTTGTAGATAATACGTTGGAGAAAGTGATGATTTTGATTCAAACTGCATTAAATTAATCAAGATAACGTACAAATTTTTTGTTAGTCAAATTATGTTTTATGACTTAAAAAAGTCAAATGAGCACTTTGCATTTTCTACACGTCAACTATTTTTAGCACAAAACGGACGTTGTCCATTCCATAAGTTGACTATGTCTCCAACCAATATTGTTCAGGATTCTGCTGTTCTAATCAAGATTTTTCACGATTTTTGTTCTTATTCTCCAATCAACCATTTTTTTTGAGGGGCATTTTCGTACATACTACCCAATTCCTATGTATTTACATATCCAACACCTAAACTTTGATGTTTACATAAATACCATCCAAATCTTTCATATCACATAAAAAAATACGACTATTTTTAACTTCTAAATGTGAAATAGACTTTTTCTTCGTGCATAGGTGAGGTGGCATATATGTCAAAGTCAAAATTGAAGCTTTGTTATCTATGTAATTACATAAGAATTGAGTGGTATGTAAATCTTCCTTTTATTAAATATCAATATTTGATGATAGTGGCTGTCCATCCTAGCATAAATCTTTATTATTCTCCTGCATATATTCGAAATGTGATAGTTTTTTCATTAATATGATTATGCAAATCAAAAGGTGATTAATTTTAAGCATGTCAAGATAGATTGCGTGGAGAGGTAAATTAAAACTTTTAATTTTGAAAGTAATCATATGTAGGATAAAATGGTTTGTACATTAAGAAACTAGAAATAGATCTAATATAAATAAGAATAGCTTGTAGTGGCATTAAGAGAGTTCAAAAGTTTATAAGGACAAATAAATGTGTTTTCAAACAATAAAAGAAGGTATATTCTATGAATGCTTAAATAATTTTAAGGAATGTAGAAAATTTCAAAAGATTAGTACTGATAAAGTCAAAGTTCGAACTTATATAATATTTTATGGATGCTTAAATAATTTCAAGGAATGTAGAAATTTTCAAAAGATTAGTACTTGACAAAGTCAAAGTTGAAGTTTAAATTATTTATATGTTCATCAACACTATGAAAAGAGGGGAATAAATATGTAAAATAGTTAAGAAAAATGAGATACAAAGTGATGCGTGACTCTTTAGGGCCTTTGGTTTATTGGTGCAACTAGAACAATGCTACAAGCCCTAAGGCTAAATACTGCATTTAGTGATGATAGGATCTTCATATGATAATTATTGATCTCAAAATAACATATAATCAAGTAACATAATTTATTATTTTTCTGAATTTGAGGAGAAAAATATGCTTTTTAGTAGGGTTGTAAATGAACCAATGCACTTGATGAACAACTCGGACTCGACTTGATTTAGTCTCGATCATGTTCCTTCAAATTAGTAAATAAACAAGCTTAAATAATTTTTTAAAAGTCAAGTCGTAAATGAACTAAAGCATGAACATAATTGAACTTATTTATTTATGTTCACGAATAAACTTGTTTGTTGTTCAACAAGTAAATTGTTAATTACTCGATATAAAGTTCGAATATAACTCATATCACATATGATATATTATTTAAATAAAATTTAATTTTTTAGAATTTATTTAATTATAGATTTAATGGTTATGTATTATTATATCAATAATATTTTTTAATTAATTCTTAATTATATATTTATCTTATTCTTAATTATTAACTATTTTAAAGTTAACATGATGGAATTATAAAAGTGTACAACACTTTTGTTCTTTTTTTTTTTATTATTATGCTTGATTGGATTGCCTTTATTTTTCTTAGTTATTTCAAAAATTGTTGAATAATTTCACATTATGAGTTACTATGTAATACTAGTACATTTATTTATTTTTTTCTTGTTTCAATATTTTTTTTCTGTACTAGAATTTATTCTTGTAAGATTATATTTATTATAAACATTAGATGATAACATAGGGGTTAGTTTATTTGCTTATATCATATACAGGTTATATGATTTATTTAATTGTTTATTTATTTAGAATTGTAAAATTTATTTTTTATGTATAAAAATCTAGATACTCGTTTGAATTTTTAGCCATTTATTTGCTCGTTTAAATACTCGTTCACTTGTCATAAATAAATCAAGTACAAATCAAGTTCAAACATTGAAAATTTTAAACAAGTCAAGCTTAAACAATTAGTGAAAACTCGACGCAAGCTCAAACCGAACATGAACAACTTATAATTGTATCAAGCCAAGTCCAATTTGTGATATACTCGGCTCGGCTCGATTACAACCGTACTTGTTAGGCATCATATAAGTTATTAAAGTTATGCACTGTCAAACATAACTAGCATTAGATCTAGTACTAATTGGAACCAATATATATATATATTTTTTATAGCAATAGACTCATATTAATGATCAACTTGGGTTCTATATCTTTTTTGTACTAATTTTAAGATTCTTATAAAAGATCTTTATAGTTACCTATTTTAAAATGCATTAATGTTCTTGAGTACTACATGGTAAAATGATATTATGAAGATTTAGAGGTAGGTTTTATAAAATTGCACTTACATTGACTGTATTGTAAATTTAGGTTTTATAAACCCTCTCCACGATGATGCTCGCAAAAATGGCATGATCATACTGATAATTAACTTCTTTGGCAGGCCTTCGGCTGGGCATACGCTCGAGGGGATCACATAACACTCGAGCATTTATTTGTGTATTGGCTCGCGCCAATCCAGGCTACAATTCTGGCTCTCTGTTCATTCAGATTGTTTTGGGAGCTTAAAGAGCGCAAGCAAAACTATATTGAGCAGAAGAAGGCTAAAGCGGAATGAAAAGGGTTTCTTTCTAAGGTGTGTTTATGCCTTATTTGTGATTGTTGTTATTAGTTAAATTTAATTTACCAGCGCTAAATGCAACTTGTAAATGATATTGCATGTTTCTTTACTTTGTTACATACATATCATCATTATGTAACATATTCATCATGCAGCTAACTCTTGTATAAAAATGTTATAAATTTGTTATGGTTGATATTATTGTCTGAATTAAAGTATTTGAACACTGTGCTACAAAGAAGTCATTGATGGCCTTGTTTAATGCGTAGAATTGAGTGTTAAAGATGAATGTATTTTGAAATGAGCTTTGATACAGAAGGAAACAATTCCGGAACAAATTCCATCCTTGCGAGCCAACTTCGTCGGCATCGCAACCGGAGCATTGAAGAGATCTTCCTCTCAGTTTGCCTCTGATAAATAGACTCGAACTGGCCCAGCCTTCCTCATTGACTCAAAGTATTGCCTGATGGGCATCACTTCCCTATAATCTCAGTTCCTCTTCCTAGTCCACCTACACACAGAGGAAGGAAGCCTTCTCCTGTTTCTCTGCTCGCATCTCAGGCTGTTCTTAGGTGAGTTTGATCCTTGACGCCATTTTAAAGCAGCACTGATTCAGAATCCTCTTAGCGGAGGGGTTGAGTTGGAAGCCTTCATTTTGAAGGACTGATGGTTCGGCCTGGTCGGAGAACTATTTGATTTTCGGAGGTACGTTCATGTGAAGAACTGATAAGAATAGATGGGGGGTTTATTATAGTCTTTGATCCTTCAACATTCTAATCAATTTTGTTGAAAAGTTTAGCTAGAATTTTGTATTCAAACAGTAATATTGTTTTTCCAACCACAACTTTATAGCAAAGCCTTTTCAGATTTTAAAGCTCCCTCAAATGAAGTCTAAGAGGACAATTGTGTCTGATGAAAAATATGCAAATCGAAATCTTTTTCTATCATTCTGATTTATAAAGGGAATATTCACACCTTTTTTTTAAAAAAATTATTATTGAGAGATTTAGGCTGTGTTCGGGGCAGCAGTGTGACTGCGACACACCGTACTTTCACGCGTTTGATCATTTGTTTTTTCAAAATGCTACGGTGGGAAGTTGAGTTTTGCAATCTTAAGTTCAGTGGCTATCAGAAAATTACGGTCTAACTTGTTAAAAATAAAATAAAATTTTGATTGTCACCGTAATTTTTAAGTTGCAGAAGTTTCTCAATTGTCTGTTTCAAATAGTTGCAACTTGCTCAAATAGACCCTTAGTTTCGTTTAGTTTTCACTGTCATTATTTATGAAAGAAGGCATTTACAACAAGATGCAAGAAGGCTTTTACAGAAATCTCACTGTTGGTAAGAAGGCAAATGTAAATTACTGAGAGCATAAAATCTTATTCGAATGTTAACTGTTTTAATGAAGGTTGTAATTATTCTATTTTAATTTTTTTTCTAAGTTTTTCATTTTATTCCTCCTTTTAAAAGCTAATTTATCACCGCTCCCAGGCCCTAGCATAATTACCAATAGCGGACAAGGGGTGTGAACGAGTCGGGTCGAGTTTGAGCCATATCTTGCTTGAGCTTGATTGATTTTATGTAGTTTGAGCTTGAGCTGAAGTCAATGAGATCAAGCCAGTTCGTGAGCGGATTTGTTTATTATAAAAAAATAATGTTAATGAAAGATAGTGTTATAATAAAATGATAAATAGAATGAGTAAGGAGAAAAATAATAAAAAAAATTTTGAAATAAAATATAAAATATTATTTTTAAAATTTTTTAATATTTTAAAGATAAAATTTTTAAATTTACTATAGTTTCTCTATATTTAATATTACAATATTTTTTTAAACTAGTCAGCTTACAAGTTAACGAGTTGAGTTGGGTTATCTTGAGCTTGTCTTGTTAACTCATCGAACTCAGTTCACAAGTCACTTATCGAGTTGGCTCACAAGTTGACTTAACTCACCTACACCGTACATGGGACTCTAAAAAGTAACAAGACCTAACATATTACTTACGTTGTCTTGGACAATATTGTATCATTTTTATATTTATTTTTAAATACATTAAAAATTAACAAAGCATGCCTGTTATATATATATATATATATATATATATATATATATATATATATATATATATATATATATATATATATATATATGGATAGATATAAAAGATTTTGGACTTTAAAGAAAACTAAGTTTGAAAAATCATTGAAACCTGATGATATCCTAATAGAAGTGTGAAAATACATAAGGAGATTTGAGAGTTTTTTTAATTTAATAAATTTTTTAATATTATTTTAAAAACTAAAAAGATGCCCTATAAGTGAAGGAATTATCCCCATTTTTAAGAATAAAAAGGATGCACGAGAGTGTGCAACTTATAGAGAATTAAGTTAATATGTCATATTTTAAATTTATGGGAAATATAAATTGAACACATGTTAAAACGTGATATAAAGATTTCTCATAATCAGTTTGGATTTATGTCAGACAAATCTACCATGAATGCTATACATTTATTGAGAGGTTTGATGGAGAAATACAAAGAGAGTAAGTAGATTCTATGTATGAGTTTTATTGATTTAGAGGAATTTTACGATAAGGCTCCAAGAGAAATTCATATTCATCGGAGTGTTCTAAAAAAAATGGTATGTATATGACTTATATTAAACTCTTTAATGATACGTATTCTAGAGCTATAACTTGTTTTCACACAAGGAGGATTGATCAAGTATTTTCTTATTTCAGTTTGATTACATGAGGGATTGGCTTTAAGCTAACATCTTTGCTTTTGTTATGGATGCTCATACTGGACATTTGCAGGATGATGTACGTTGGTGTATTCTTTTCACTAATGATATTTTCTTGTGAATAAGACTACCGAAATAGTTTAGAAAATTCTTGAATTATGGAGGCCTGCATTTGAAGTTAAAGACCTTCGTTCGAATATATCTAAAATTTAATACCTGAAATATAATTTTTGTTGTAGTAGCTTTAGTAGCAGAGTTGTAACTATGGGTGATCAAATCATTAAAATGTGTTAACATTTTAGATATAGTGGGTCTTTTGGACAAATTGATGGTGATATAGATGGGGATGTTATTAGTAAAATTCAGATGGGTTGATTGAGGTGGAGGAATGCATCATACCTATTGTGTGCTATAAAAGTGCGCTTAGACTTAAGAAAAAATTATAAGATCGTGGTGAGATTTGCAATGCTTTTATGGAGTACAATGTTGGCCTTTTAAAAAAGAAGCATAAAACTTAAAGAAAAAATTTATAAGATGGTGGTGAGATTTGCAATGCCTTATGGCGTAAATTGTTGGCCTTTAAAAAAGAGACATAAAAACACAGTTAAATGTTGTTGAGATGAGAATGCTCATGTGGATGAATGACTTGACACATAGAGACAAATTGCGAAACAATTCTATCTCATGAAAATGTTGGTGTAGCTTTAGCGACATATAAGATTAGAGTCGTCTAAGATGGCTTGTTTACTTTAAACATTAATCTTCGAAGGATCCGGCTGGAGAATAGATGTTTTAGATTCAACTAATGTTAATAAAGGCAAATGCAGACCTAAAAAGACTTTGACATTGTATAAAAATGATCTTCATCTGTTAAAATTAAATGAAAATACGAGACTCTCAATAGGACACAATGGAGAAAAAGGATTCATATAGTCGTCTCCATTTAGTAGAATACATGCTTGTTGTTGTTGTATCGTGATACTCCTTTATGAAGATAATCTTTTAATATTCGTGGACCACTCATTGGAGTCATAAACCCTTTGAAACTCGTGCAAGCTATTTGAATTTAAATCAGTTTAAACCCGAGGCCTCACGGTGAGAAACTAAACCCTAAATGACTATGTTTGCAGATAAGTGCAGGAATGATTTTCCATCATTAAGATTTTTTTTTGTCGGGCCATTTACATACATGCCACTCAATTCTTATGTATTTATGTATATAACATGTAAGTTTATTTTTGCTATTCATATCACTCAAATATTTCATCAATCATTAAAAGTATTATCATTTTACCTTTAAAATGTGAAGAACACATTTTTCATGCATAGGTAACTTGACATGCATGCAAAACCAAAGATTAAGTATTAGGTTCATAAATACATAAGAATTAAGTGTCATGTATGTAAATCTTCCCTTTTGAGTGGGTCAAACATTAAAAGAGGTCAAGAGATGACTTCGGGTCTGTTTGGGGCAGCTTGTGCGTTTCAGAATAAACAGTTTATCTTGAAACGCGTCGCACGGGTCGACCGCGGGGGTCAACCTGCAGGCCGCAGCCTGCGTTTATTGTAAAAAACTCAAATGCAACAGACATCGTTTTTAAAAACGTGCAAACCAAACGGTTAAGCGACGTTTTTAAAAATGTCACTGCACTTATAAGCTGCCCCAAACGGATCCTTAGATTAAGATTGAAATCAGATTTTTCAATGATGTAAAGAGTTAAATAAATTTTATTTTTCTATTTATTTTGTTTTTGAACTCTATATATGTCCATAATAAAAAATTAACGGTAAAATATAAAAAGCATAAAATTTTGATTGATATGCATATAAATCACTCTAAAATAATTTAATTTTGATAAAAAAATCCCATAAAAATAATTTTAAAAATTAAATAATCTATATTTCAAATATCAACTAAGTGTTTGATTTGTAATTATTAATATTTCAGGTAGTCTTGATGTAATTATACCAAACGAATGTTTTCCTTTCTCCTGGTTTAAGCGGAGCTCGCTGCGTCGCTCATATTGGTTCCTTGCTCAGGCGGCAATCACTCCTCTCCACTCTGCGAGGAACCCTCATCCTGCTCGTGTCTTGTTCTCTCTATTGAACTGGAGATTCCGCTTCTTTGGTGAAGTAGCCACGCGAATCATGGGTTCCGGTGAGCCTTGTTCAATTTTCTAGGGTTTGTCGCTGCGACCTCTCTAGCTCTTTCTCGTCAACTCTCTGGGCCTCAAAGCCTCATCCCATACTGTTATTCCTCTGTCTAGCAATGCTAGATTTGTAGAAATGATTCATTGCGTTGCAGTTGCTGGTTGAATTTGATGGTTTTTAATTGTCTGCTTTGGTATCGTTGATGTTCTGGTCATTAGTTTTGTTAGATTGTTCTGTAAAAAGTTGTAAGATGTTTTTTGTATTTTACTGAATTTTGTTATAGTGCTTTATGGATTTTTGGGGACGTTTTTTCTGGTTTCAGATGCTGATATGGAGGATTATGGTTTTGAGTATTCGGAGGAGGAACCCGAGGAGCAGGATGTTGATATCGAGAATCAATACTACAATTCAAAAGGTGGAAATTTTATCGGTGTAGTGATATTTCATGCAAGGCTTTTGTTATGGTTGTATTTGACTGATATAGATTTTTATCTATCTACATTGTTAGTTTATTAGTATACTTTGCAGGAATAATGTATTGTGATGGTGGAATGTTGTACTACTTGACGTCTTGATTGCCATTTTTTTGAAATTGTTGAAACTTGAAGTGTTTTTGTGTTCTAAGTGTGGAAATCCGAGAGATCTCTCTCTCTCTCTCTCTCTCTCTCTCGTGTGGGCTGGCCGGCCACTTCTAAGATCTGGAAGATTTGATTGGGAAAACTTAGGAAATCCCTGATTAGTTTATTCCCTTTCTATTCTATGTTATTTTTTTTTTCAGAATTATTTCCTTTCCTAATTTAGGTTAGATATATTTGGTAAGTTTATAACATAGGGAGGAATTGTTTTTCCTATATATACGCACCTTACATGTGAATAATGAAATTAAGAAATTATTCCTCTCAAAATGAGCATGATTATTGCGGAGTGATCCGATCAACTTTGATGCCAAATGAACATGATTATTGAGGATTCCAAATAATTATGACATTATGCAACTTTTTGTGCTCAAAATATTTATCACTATAAACTCTAGAACCATTGCCAATTTCTTTCTTGTATTGCTGATAAGTGGTAAAATCTTAGAACTATGATCAAGAAAGCATTTATATGCTGTTTCAGGGGCAGTTTTATCTGGTATTTAAAAAATCTGCAAACATGTGCATTTTGGGAAATTTGTAAGGTTAGGGATCCATGGTGCTGTTCAAATATTGTAAATGTGTCACCAAGTTGTCATAATTGTAAAAACAGCACTCTTTGCACTGTTTATTTTGTTTTGTATTCTTTACTGGTTGATTGGTCAAATCGAAAGTGGTTGGTAAATACATACAAAGCTTTCCAACATTTAGTTTGCAACAGAAAATGAGTGTAATTCTACTAATTTTTTGGCATCTATTCTATTTCATTGGCACAACAAAAATGTGATACGAGAAATAGGTTGAGATGCTCCAATATTTAGTTTGCAACAAAAGTGAGTGTAATTCTATTAATTTTTGTCATCTATTCAATTTCTTTAGCACAACAAAAGTGTGATACAAGACATTGGATGAGATGCCCCAAATCACATACACTAGGTCAAATTTGCTATTATAAACTTATAATTTAGATATCTATTTTCTACTCTTGATGAAAATGAAATGCTAGATATGTGCAGACAATAAATTAACCATCATCTAACCTCGATATCACATAGAAATTAAGGATTATAAAAGACTGACACTCTTTCCAAGTTATTGGTTGGAAATTCATGAGATGATGTCAAACTAAATGCACTTAAGTTTGAACTAATTCTAAGCCTTCTCAAAAATGTCAACTTATACATATCTGTTCCAATGCATCGCATAATTCTAATGACCTTTCTTTTTTGGCAAGTATTTTCTTAAAATATCATATAGGAAATGTTTCAGGATGTAAACGAATCATTACTTTATCACCTACTTTAAATTTTATATACCTCATTTTTGTCTTCAATAGACTTATGATTGAAATAGTTAACAATCACTTTTCTGCAAGTACTTTTATGCAAAACATGTAAATGACTAGGATGATTTGAGATAAATAATAAAAATACTAAAATTTTATTATGCTTTCTATCGGATGAATTAGAACTAGTGTGAATGAGATGACAACATTAGGAAATAGAAAACTTTGGAATCATTTGGAGAGTGTGTGATGCTTAGAGGCAAATACAATCAATAGATGCACATCTACGATTGGGATTGGGTGAGGGGCATACAAGAGGTAGAAGAAAGTGGTTTGAATGAGATCAAGAATGGAGATTGCATGTGTTAGGGAACATAAGCGATAGTGCCAATCACGTGGGGGAGCAAGGCTGGACCGGAGGAAGCGACACACATGATTGGATTGAGTAGGTGTGTACAACATATCATGAGGGACACTTATGCACATGGGATAACAAATTTGTGTGGGAAATTGGTGAGGATATGAGTGATAATTGAGCAAGGATACATGCAAGAGTACTTGTATTGGATGAGCGAGGACGTGGTGTTAGGTGAGGCGAACTATGGGAGTGGAGTTGTGTGTGGTTGATAAGGCAATGATGTTGGATGAAGCACGTTAGAAGCACAAGTATTAGCGTGGTGCATGGAATATCATGTGTTGCGCTTCTTTGAAAATTATCGAATTGCATGTAGGAGGAGAGACTGGGAGAGGGTCACGTTAAACAATCACGATGAGGTGTTAATGCAAGTCAAGTTGATGACGTTTTTGCAAGCAGAATAGATGAATGATGATTTTGATACCACTAATTGATACAAAGTAAGGAATGTGGTGGCGGTGGGGGTGGGGGTGGGGGTGGGGGTGGGGGTGGGGGGGGGGGGTGCAAGGAATATATATGAAGTTTTTAAGATTTAATATGAAATATAATTTGGTGATCATACTTACCTAAGTTATGCTGACCTCTATATAATGGAGATTGCAAGTCGTAGCGGATGTCTAGTAAGTTATGTAGTCCCACATCAAAATCAGTTTTATTAAAGCGCAATACGATGTGCAAAGCTTTATTTTTGCTTCAAAGCGCAGAGCCAAGCGACACTTTTCTTAATCAATGCACTGGTAGCTTATATAAAATTATTAATATATAAATTAATTCATTAATATTTATTAAATATAAAGTTAAGTTGATATAAAATAAATAAAAATTTTGGTAAAATACATAACTTGTAGGCAAAGATTGTGGGTAAACCAAATAATTAAATTTCAAACAATTTCAAATATTGTGATGTAATAATTAAAAACATAAATATTGTAAAAAGAAACTGTAAATTAACTTCGGCGCTTCGAAACACACTTCAATAAAGTGAAACGGGCGTCACACGTTTCTTTTTACTTCGCTGTGAAGCATGTTTTTAAAAACATTGATTATAATATACACAATTTGAGTGCATTTACTGGTTTGAAATTATTTTAAAGTGTAATCATAGCTGTTGAATTCAGAATAATGCGAAATAAAGCGGGTTCTCATAGATATAAGAGAAGATATAAATAACCCTTACATGAATCATAGAATATGAAAGATAGTAAAAAAGAAATAATATGAAAGGAAATATATATCACCTCATATCTCCGAGAATCAATTCATATTAATTATTATGAAATAAATGAAATAAAATAGGAAAGCCTAAAATAAGAAAAGAAATAATTCATAATCCAATGAAATAAATATAAAATAGGAAATAAATTAACTCGTAATCTGAGGAAATAATTTATTGCTCATAACTTACAAGAATAAAATATTTCCTAATATAACTTCTAACACTCTTCCTCAAGTTGAAACATGATTGAAAATCATGTCCAATTTGGATTTGAAAAAATCAAACGACGGGCGAGGGAGATGACGTGAAGTAGAACTTGAAGTCTTCATCCAGTAGTGCGGTTGTTTTTTACTGCAGTTTCTGTAGTGTTTGTAGGTAGGTTGAAGGCTTCTACAAGTAATATTGTAAGAGAGTTTGCAAGGAAGTAGATAACTGCGGTTGTCTTTGACTGCAATTCCTGCAGTATCTGTAGGTTGGCGGAAGACTCCTACGGGTAATGTTGTAGGGGAGTTTGCAGGGAATTAGACAATTGCGGTTGTTTTTTACTGCAATTCCTACAGTGTTTGTAGGTAGACAGAAGACTCCTACAAGTAATGTTGTTGGGGAGTCTGCAGGAAGTAGACAACTTGTAGGAAAAAATTGACTTATAGTTGACTGCGGTTGTCTTTGACTGCAGTTCCTGCTGTGTCTATTGAAAAGTAGAAGGCTCATACAGGTAATGCTGCAGTATAATTTGCACAGAAGTAGATAACCAACAGGAAAAGCTATAGGGTTTGGCTTGTAGAAAAAAAAAAGCTGGCCTTGTTGTAGGAAAAGACTACAAAGGAGGACGTGCTGCTAGGAATTCAGATGGAGGGCTTGCTAAGGGCTTGGGCACAGGAAAAAGTTTCAGAGGAGGGTTTGGGACAGAAAAGTTCTAGAGAAGGGCCTGATACAGGAAAATTTTTCAGAGGGCTTGATGCAGGAATAAGTTTCGAAGGAGGGCTTAATGCAAAGAAAGGCTATGGAAGAGGGTTTGTTGCATGAAGAATTCCAATGGACCTATTACAGGAAAAGCTCCGGAGGAGTGTGCTACAGAAAAATTTCGGAGGAGGGTCTTATGCAGAAAAGATTTTAGAGGAGGGCTTGATACAGGAAACGCTACAGAAGAAAGCTCACTGCAGGAAAAAGCTTTTGGCAAGAGGGAAGAAACTGACAGAGAGGGGCATGTTGGTCGGTTGTTGGGATTTCATTCACGGATACATCTAGTCTCGCCTCTGTAATAGCTTTTCTCAAGTCTATTTGCAAGCAAACCAAGAAGTTTGTTCTTGAAATTGACGGAGGAGCAGTGCTGCCAATTTATGCACCTCATGAGGTTCCAGATTATAAATGAGAGCATTGTTAAAGGCCCGTCTAATGTCTAATGTCCTCGACAAAATCTAATGGTGTCTTATAGAAGTCATTTTTAAGCTTGGATTTCAATGTCCCAAGGTCCATGGGATACTTAATGATCGGTCGGTAATCATGTAATCCCATCCCCTGCACATTTAATGGGGAATTAAACATCCAAATTCTTATTGAGAATAAGCCAGATCCAGGCTATTACGTGATTGGCTCCTCATCGCTAGGCTTAAGTCGACAATCATCGACAAATCCAACAAACATAGAAAGAGAAAAACAAGATCAAGATGAGCGAGGGATGCTTCTTTATGGAACAAAACGAAACCCTCGACGTTTGGTATGGAAAGAAAGCGCTCCTCCCTTCCTGCATGTATGATGGCAGGAAGGGAGTCTGTCTACTCTGAAGGGAGGACCGACGGCTGGGGTAATAAATTTGGCTATGACATCATGTTGAAATTCAGAATAATCTCGAATAAAACATTTTTTTCATTGATATGAGAATGAGTATAAATAACCCTTACATGAATCCTATGATATGAAAGATAATAAAAATAAAATAATATAAAAAGAAGATATATCACCTAATATCTCCAAAAATCAATTCATATTAATTATTTAGAGATAAAAGAAAGAAAATAAAATAGTAAAACCTAAAATAGGAAAGAAAAAAATTCATAATCTAATGAAATAAATATAAAATAGGAAACGAAGTAACTCATAATCTAAGGAAATAATTTATTGGTCGTAACTTCTCATAGGAATAAATTATTTTATAATATAACTTCTTACAATATCTGGCATCTAAAACAATTCTGTAATTGCAAGCTAAATTTTCTTTTAATATTTTAACCTTTTTGCTAAAGTTGTTTCTGCCTTTATGCTCGCATAAATGTTTATAAACTCATTTCTCTTTTTTTTTTTAAAATAGTTGGTGATGGAATAATAATGTGCAAGGAAATATAAATTATAAGAAGTTATGTTATAAAAATTGGTTTAAATGTAAATACTTAGAAAACTTGGAAAAATATCAAATGACCGTAGGTAGTCTGAGAGAATAATCTGTGACGCTAAAAATTCTGCTTTTAGTGATCTTTATAATAGATTAGATAATAAGGAGGATGAAAATTATATGTATAAACTAGCCAAACAAAGAGAAAAGAATAGTGAAGATTTAACTCAAGTAAAGTGTATTAAAGATGAAAATCAAAAAGTATTTTTCTTAGAAAAATATATTCAAAATAGGTGTTTGACTTATTTTGATAAAATTTTTATTGAAGTTTCGGAATATGATCGATCTTAATGATCTTAATATCGTTAATAATAATAAAATGTTTCATTTTTACCTTTGCATCTGTATAAAAGAAGTTGAGGGGGCTTTAAAGAAAACCAAGGGTGGAAAGTCTGTAGGACCTGATGATATCCTAATTGAAGTGTGGAAATATTTATGAGATTTGAGAGTTTCTTGACTTAATATTATTTTAGAAACTAAAAAGATGCCTGAGGAGTGTAGAAAGATTATTCTGGTCCCCATTTTTAAGAATAAATGGGATGTACAAGAGTGCAAATTATAGAGGAATTAAGTTGATGTGTCACTCTTTAAAGTTATGGGAGAGGGTAATTGAATATAAGTTAAGACATATTGCAAAGATTTCTCATAATCAAATTGGATTTATGTCGGGCACATCTACTATGGATGCTATACATTTATTGAGAGTTTTGATAGAGAAGTTCAGAGATAATAAGGAGGATCTACATATGATTTTTATATATTTAGAAAAAGCTTACAATAAGGCGCCAAGAGATATTTTTTGGAGAGTTCTTGAGAAGAAAGATGTTGATATGAATTATATTCAGGTCATTAAAGATATGTATACAAAGATTGTTACCTGTATTCGAACAGAAGGAGGATTGACCAAATATTTTCCTATTTCTATTGGTTTATATTAGGGATCTGCTTTAAGCCCATATCTTTTTTCTTTAGTTATGGATGGTCTTACTGGACACTTACAGGAGAATGTACCTTGGTGTATGCTTTGTGTTGATGATATCCTTCTGGTGGATAAGCAAGAGAAAAAGCTAAGGAAAAACTTGGATTATGGAGGTCTACCTTAGAGTCTAAAGGCCTTCGTTTGAGTAGAACTAAAACTAAATAAATGGAATGTAATTTTAGTAGTTGTAGCTCTAGTGACAGAAATGTAACTATGGGTGATCAAATTATTAAAATGTGTGAACATTTTAGATATGTAGGGTCTATTGTTCAAATTGATGGTGATATAGATAGGGATGTTATTAGTAGAATTCAAGTTGGTTGGTTGAAAATGCTTCTGGCCTATTGTGTGATAGAAAAACACCGCTTAGACTGAAAGGAAACTTTTATAAGACGGTGGCGAGAACTGCAATGTTCTATGGCGTTGAATGTCTGTCTTTAAAAGAAAAGCATAAAATTAAGTTAAGTTTTGCCGAGATGAAAATGCTTAGGCGGATGAGTGGCTTTATACTTAGAGACAAAATGCGAAATTTATATATTCGTAATAGGGTCGGTGTAGCTTCAGTGACACAAAATTAGAGAGAGTCGTCTTAGACGGTTTGTTCACATTAAACATCGACCATCTGATGATTCAATTAGAAGAGTAGATGTTTTAGATTCGACTTATGCTAAGAAAGGCAAATGTGGACCAAGGAAGACTTTAGCTTATTGTATAAAAAATGTTCTTAATTTATTAGAATTAAATTAAAATATGACACTAAATAGGACACA
Source organism: Papilionanthe hookeriana x Papilionanthe teres (assembly GCA_022702705.1). Taxonomy (NCBI): domain Eukaryota; kingdom Viridiplantae; phylum Streptophyta; class Magnoliopsida; order Asparagales; family Orchidaceae; genus Papilionanthe; species Papilionanthe hookeriana x Papilionanthe teres. The sequence goes on from CM040432.1 coordinate 115,669,981, forward strand.
ATGGAGAAAAAGGATTCATGTAGCCGGCCCCACTTAGTGGGATAAAGGTTTTGTTTGTTGTTGTTGTTTTTTTTTTCTTGAGAAGTTTGCTAATTCTTGGAGGCTGTAGAATTGTTGTACCATTATCTTGCTATCTACTTATGAGCTCCTGACCTATCCTTAGCCACTTTATACTTTTGGTACATACTCCTCAAATCTTACCATAAAATTTTAAATTATTTTGCAGGTCTGGTTGAAACTGATCCAGAGGCTGCTTTATCTGGTTTTGCTGAAGTTGTGCGAATGGAGCCTGAAAAAGCAGAGTGGTATGCTTTTATGATGCTTTATATATAAATAGTGTAGTGACGTACTTTACAAGAAGCTGAAATATTTAAATAGATGTTCACAATTTTACGTTATGCATTTGCTACCTTTGCGATGTTAGTTTAAGTAAGCATTTGTAAAACAGAATGCAGAAGATTCCAAACATTTTTTTCAGGTACTTAATTGGATGGAACATTAACTGGCATTAGTGTAGGTCTATCATTAAACTGACATCACTTTTTTTTTTTTTGAGCTGCTGGTATTTGCAATGAGATGATGATCCAAATAAAACTTGTTTTCAATTACTTGCATCTGTAAAGGAAATAAATTTATGCATTCATTTTTTAAAATGGACTATGACCATATTTGTAAGCTCTTGATCCATGTCTAAATAAAGAAATCTTTTATTCTTCAAACTTCAAAACAGAATCACCTGGCTGTAGCAAACATTTAATAAAATGAGGCGAACACCTACTCACAAAAGCAGTGCAATCAAATTATAATATATATTTTCTTCTTTTAATTAGAATGAAATATGTATTTGAATACAATTCTTATAAAGTGATTTTAGAAAATAATCTGACCTCATAACATAGAGCTATAGTTATATATATTAACAGCATAAAGAAAACCATCGAATGTAACTGAAGGTTAAGGTGTTGAAGTTAAAATTTTCAAGATTGGTTACTAATAAAATAGAATTATTTTGTTGCGTAAAATCATATACATGATAAAATGACTAGTTTCATTAAGAATTTAATTCAAGTTTTAGGATAGTCAAAAACAGTTCATTATATTGATTAGGAGACTTGGTGGTGAAGTGAGGAAGTACCAATGATTATTATGGTTAAAAAAACATTTTAGAAGAGTGATTAAAATTGATACCATTTAGGCTTATAGTTATTATGAGCATGAAGTTTTATAAAAGCGCGTAGTAAGCAAGTTATACTTCGGTATGATTTCTATGTTAAGATGGCACTAAGGAATGCTAAAACGAGATATGGAGTAGCTAAGTCAAGACATTTGATAGTTTAGATGAATTTGATTAAGTTAAATGCTTTAGAAGTAATGTTAATAGAATTTTAGGGAAAGGTAGAAATGTTATTTTGAGAGATTATTAAAATGAGTTCCAAAGAGAAAATACTTTGGAAAATCAGAATAAACAATATATTGAAGTATATCATATATTTATCCAAAATAATGAAGTGGAATTAACTCTGAACAAGAAGTATAAATATGATATTTTTGGTCGAAATGAGGTACCGTTTGAGATTTGGATGGTTATGAAGCATATTGCAAGAGTTTATAGTTTTTTTTTAATATTATTTTGACTAAATGGATGTTCAAGTTTATGCTAACTATTAAGGAATTGAATTTATTAATTACATAATAAGATATGGCATATAGTAATGTAACACAAGACAGTAAAGTAACAGTAGTTGGCAGAAACCAGTTTGGAATACAATTTTTGTGCTAATATATTTAATGAATGTTACAGAGATAAAAAATCTTCTTATGCTTTTAATATTCTTATGAAGTTATATGATTAAGTATTACAAGAATTGATTTGGCATAAATTAAGACTTAAATTTGTATGTTAAATGCATGTTGATATTATTAAAGATATGTGTCATGGAGTACCGACTAGTTTTAAAAGTAGTTGTGCGGCCTAATAGTTTTAGCTTTACTAGTTTTATACCAAGGAGCATCGTGAACCCAAATATTTTAATTGATTATTGAAGATGTTTACAAAAGATATTGAAATTAAGGTGCTTTGGCGCATATTGTTTCTAAATGATCTACTTCTAATTGGTGAGTTAGCCACTAAAATAAATGAAAGATTAAAAAAAATAGAGAACATGTAGTAGCTAGAAGAATAATTTAAATAAATATTGAATATATGTTATGTAATTTTAGTAGATGTAATTTTGGCAATTATTAATCAGTTTTATGTGAAGATAATGTGATACTGTCGAGTTGAGCTGGAGCTTGCTTAAGCTCGAGCTCGTTTACCAAAAACCCTTTGACTTGGGTCTGTTTGGCGCAGCTGCAGCTGTTTGAAGAAGAAATTATGCAACAACTGTAAAAGAAACTATTGCAAGAAAGTTGTTTTTGGTGAAACCATGTGTCTGTTTGGTTAATTCAATTATGCATCAGCTGTATTGCAATTTTTTCTGAAATAAAGATTGTATTGTTCTTATATCTATATGACATATGTAAGTTAATCATTTTAAAATTAACACATACATAACAAAAAAAAAAAAGATCATATTGCCATTATATAAATATGGAGACTTTCATACCACACAATTATGATGTATTTACATATCTAACACCTAAATGCCATAGTACTGCATATTATTGTAAGAAAATTTGGAGAGATTAAACAAAGCATACCACATAATTCTGATGTATATACATATCTAATATACTTATAAAATACATTAATGTCATAGTACTACATATTATTGTGAGAAAATTTGGAGAGCTTAACTACCTCATAATTCTGATGTATTTACATATCTAACACCTAAATAGCACAAGATTGATTGACATTGTAAGACAATATTAAGAGCCATAATATCTATAGTCTCAGGCATACCACAAAACTCTAATATCTTGACATATCTTACACCAAAATAACAAACTTATGCTCGATATTGTAAGACAATATTAAAAGCTACACAAGAAATATTTGCTCATAACACATAATTCTGATGTATATGCATCTAACACTTAAATGCCATAATTTAATGAGAGTTTATAAACAAAAGATTTCATTTTCCCCCACATAATTCTGATTTATTCACATATTTAACACCTAAATATTAGTTATGATTTATCATAGAGTGAGCAGTAAGCTAATGGAGTAGGTAAAGCGGCGCAACAATAGAAAGAAAAATCATGATCCCTAACATGATCACAAAGCTACACAAATACGATCACACTATGACCACAGAACTAGAACTTTTTGGACATGCGACATAATTTTCCATAAAAAAATGTTCCTTAAAGGTATAAGAAGATCACACCATGATCATAGCAATTCAAAAAGAAAAAAAATTAAGATGCAATCAAATTCGACATAAGCTCCGCAACTGAGTATTCGAGGCAATATATCAAAGTCTCAACAAAACAAACAATGAATGATAAGGAGACACAACAACTCAAAACCCTAAAATCTCATATACAACATCTCAACACACTATTAAACGCAAAATCACCCAAAACTGATGCAAAACTAAGCTCACAAAGAGCCAAATGATAACCTTGGAGAGAAAAGTAAGCTAACTCATAGAGAGTGATAATGAGAGAGAAATATGGGTTTCAAGCTCCTCCACTGTTGTGAGTGAAAAAAAAAAAATCAAGGATTAGCTTGAGAAAGCAAACACAACCTCACAGAGAGGACATCAAAAACAAGACATTGATGCCCTAGATGAAGGTTTATCATAGATATCAAACAGGATAAATTCTAAAAAGTAGAGGGGCAAAACTGGAAAGAAAATATAACAAAACTGTGGAACACAGCCTGCTGCAGATCGAGCGAGGAGGTTGCTGTAGGCCGCTGAAAGCTTAAAATTTAATTTAATATATATATTGATTTTTGAAAGTAAAATTTTAAAATATGAGAACGGATGGATCTCATTCGTTTAGCAGTTTGAATGAACGAGCATAATATCGCAAGTAACACATCTGTTTCGAAGAATAGACACCCTACTTAATGATATTGCTCGATCAAATAAACTACAGAATTCATAACATTCGTTCTGGTCTGCGAGCCTTTATGTGGACCGACAAATTCCCCTAATACAAAAAGAATTAAATAGGGTTATATTATCACGAGTCTTTAAAGCTCTCCCTATGAGATGCACACTATAGTTAATTACTCCTCAAATCATCGAAGTCACTCAGAGAACTACTCGATTTAGATCGAGAGTTTTATCTTCATGAAATCGAAATGTAGGGTTTTCAACGAAGTGTGGTAGTAGGAAGTCCAATGGGTGAAAGACGCAATGTGGAACAATTATTTCCAGAGTCAACGAAAAGAGAGGTAGGAGATGTCACAGATCTAGAGGAGAACCTCGATGAATTCCCAGATTATCTTAATATTGGGCTTTAAATTTTGGAAGATGAATTTATTTAAGTTTCAATACTGTCAATTAATTATAGAAATTACATTTACATGATCACCTGATTATGCAAATAACCTGAAAGATAATAGGATTTACGCCGTATCGGACGACGACTCCGAAATCCTAAGCGAGTTAGAGCATATATCGACAATGAAGCGCTATGCAGTGCCTAAAGGACACGAAGGATTTATGTCGCACTAGGCGGACTACTCGCAGTCTCATGGCCATTATTTAGACTCAGGAATGATCTTGAACGAGCGCTCTGCAGATCCGCTCCAAGCTCCTTCGCTGACGTGAGTTAAGTTTTCAGTGTGCGCAGTCATAGAATCAAATCAGTGGCACTTATGGTCGAGTTCTCCTAAACATCATATACGAGTGTGTTTAAGTGTTGTGCACTGTAAAGTGTGACAGCAGGAAACAAGTATTTACAAACATGCTAAACTAACAGGAGTGTAAACAGCAGTAACATGAACAACAGGTAAGCAGGAGTATTAGAAGAAGCAAGACATGCCACACTAAGCAGGAGACTTGACAAAAGAAACATGTTATACATGAGTAATAGGAAAACATGCGTCACAAGACAAGTTGTAGTAAGTGAGCATCACAAGTAGACTATGCTAAACAGGTATACTACAGTAGAACATACTATACTAAATAGGAGTAGGTGCTAAGAGAAGTAAAGCATGCAGTACAGTGTAGAAAAGTAAAGGTGCAGTACGATAAAGAAAAGAAGCGACGATACCACGAGTGTACCGTAAATGCCGTTTACTCGGCATGCATTATCACCTACTAAGCATTTTTATTTTCATTTTATTTCCTGCAAGAAAAGTGTTAGCGCAGAAACAGAAAAGAACTAGAGTGAACGTGGCAAAAAAAACCTGACTAGATGAGGTTGCTACTGCACATGTGAAGGGGCTAAAGTCAAGACCCTCGCGCAGAAAAGCACAGAAAACCTTGAAAGAAAGGCAAAAAGAAATCAAATGAAATCGCATGGGAAAATAGTACAGTCTGGCGAGAAAATCTTGAAGAAAAACATGTAAAAACACGAAAAATCGTATCAAAACCGCAAAAACGCTAAAAAAACTCGTAAGTGATCCCGCTAAACTCACGAAGAAACCGTAAAGAAATCGCATGACACCCGTAAAAGACCAGTAAGCATCGAGCTCAGGGTAGGCTCGCAGCCAGGTCGTGTGCTTCCCGCTCTCGAATAGGAGTTGCCGACCTACACCTACGGAAGGCGATCCGACATCGATCCGTATGACTAACCATGGACCTTTATAAATTTTTAATTTCTGATTTTTGTAAGAAAAGCTATCGCTTAATTTTCATGCAATCTTCATTTCATTTATATTTTGTATTTTGATGTGCAAAAGAACATTTCTTTTTAATTTCAATTTTGCAACATTTCATAAAGTAGTGCAGTCCACAGGTTAGTCACCCTAATCGAGCTGGTATCACTAACATCCTAAAGGTGTCGGAGGCAACGAGTCCTATCAAGAGTCGGCGAATAGTATCGTCGATCCCTCGTATAAGCACACGATAAGCAATACGATCACTACCTAAACCCCTAAGCCATATAAACTATGGCCGTCACTTGGCCCCACATATAACAAAAGACTATACATGCATGCTTATTCGTCCTACATAAGCATGTGATTTAGGCCAAGAAACAAGGAGAAAAACAAATGACGTGGGGGCAAGGAAAGTAAAGAAGGGAGACAACTCACCTAACACAATCGTCGTAAAAGAGGTGAACTGGTTCCCAACACCAGTCAAAACACTTAAGTCATCCTGGACTCCCAACCGTCCTTACACGACTTACAGAAGACCTAAAGAAGTATCGACACTCCCGGAGAGGATGAGGACTAGACCCCTAGGGAACACACCCCTTTCCCCAAGTAACAATTTGTAAGAGTGTGAAAACAGACATAAAGCCACTGACCAAGCCCCTAGATTCTCCAAACCTCGGACTCAAATCATGAAATCCAAACATATTAAAATATAGTAGAGCTACACATCAAACCAGCCCACAAGAGGGGTAAAAGAAAATCATCAAAACAGCCCATCAAAGGGGCAAACCCGAGAGACCAAGTAGGAGGCAAACCAACCCAGCAACAGGGGCGAAACCGAAAGCCAGTTGGAGGCCCAAATCACATAATGATTCCTGCATTTTATAATATATTTCTCTCCCTGAAGCTCACCAAAGGGGTTTCCTAACCAAAGCATTAAAATACTTTCCTTTAGTATCAGCCCAAAATATCCCCTTCAATTAAAGGTACCTGGATGGAACCCAATGTAATCCACATTCAAACTTTAATCAAGCCGCAATATTCAAATGCCCAAAAAAAAACATAACTAAAACATATGCCCAACACAGGTAAGCCCAAACCGTGTATAGAGTGTCAAGGTGCAGCCATAAGGAGAGCCATAACACCAAAAACCTAGCTCCCCTTTTGTGTGCGATGGGGCAAAACCGAGGGACCAAGCCACCACAAAACAACCCCTTCACTTGTGCAGTAATGGAAAGAGTATAGCTAACATATAATCCTCCCCCAAATGTTTAGCTATAATAAGTTATAAGAAGCATATAGCAAGCCATTTGAAACCTCCATATGAAACACATCAAGTTTAAAACGATATGGTATGTTATTTTATATTTCCATACGGGACATATCAAGTTCAAGAGAAAAGAGCATGCCTAACTCCAACTATAAATCCATATTCAATCCAAAAAGTAAAGCATATGTGATGCTGCATAACCATTTTTTCTCTCTTTTTTTTAGAAATAAATAGACAAGAGATTAGAGAAGTTCGTAAGATAAAACACAAGCTAATCACATTTCCTTCTCCACTTTCCCACCTCCTTATAAAAAGAACTATGATACTGTTGAGGAGGGAAAGGGAGTGCCACCATCCATTTAAAACATGCTAACAATATCACATAAGCCTTTAGCCGAGCCAACCAACAGAAACACAGGTCGAACAAAGCAAGCCCCCAAGCCACGACAAGTATAACCGAGAAAGAGAGGAAGGGGAGAAGGGTTACCGACCGAGTTAGAACGCACCGGAGGAGCAAAGAAAGCTTCGCAACGGCTCCACAACACCTCTCCAAGCTCACGCACACACATAGAAGCTCGAACAGGGGAATGGGAGGAGAGTAAGAAGAGGAGTATCCAAGTCCAGGGCATCCAACCTTAAATCCTCCCCAAAATGGGGTTTAAATAGCAACAGAAGGAGAAGAAGGCTAGCTGAACTCACCCAAGCCATCCTAACTCACCCCAAAACTCACCCGGAGCCAACGACTACAAAGGGGCGAACCTTACCTGGCGCAAGAACCCACGCACACAGGAGGAAGCCTCGAGAGAGCAGAGAAGGGAAGAAGAACGGAGCTGTTGGGAAGGGAAGAAACTTCCCAAATTGTGTCAAGCCACAGGTGCCGCAGCCTTTAAACACCAAAGAGGAAAGTCTACAACATCGAAAAGGGGCAGGCTCGAGCAGAGTGCCTCGCGAGGTCGTCTCCCCTCGCGTGGAGGAGACGCAATGGTCTCGGCCGGGTCGAAATCGAGAGGAAGAGGCGGGAGCTAGGGTTCACGCGACCGAATGGGAGAGAGTCACGGGATTTAGAGGAATTAGGTTTTATAATAAATAAAATATACTTTTAATTATATTTTAAATAGAAAAGCATTCAATTTCGCGTCGTTTGCTCGTGCTTGGAACCCCGACAAAGTGCATGTCCTTCCTAAGCAAATTCGACGTTCCGGACGCATCGGCGTAGTCAATTTCGCGATCCGGAGTCGTTCGGGCAACTTCGACGTCGATCGGGCTGAAAGTGTGACACATTTCGACCCTTCTGAAATTCTGACTTGGTGTCGATCGTCTTGACATCCTGACTTTCGATCTGGTCCGTCGTGGAGAACTTCAAGACGTTGAGGCCGCAAAACGAAGAATTTGTGCACAGTGATGCAAGAAATGTGCGCAAGGCTGTCCTAGGGTCCGGTGATCCCATGGAACTCGACTCGACTCCTAACGTCAATTCCAACCTCGCTATGAGCTAGAGGTACGAAATTTCGTCCGGATTCCAAAAGAGTAAAGAGGTGGTTTCGAACGTTCTAAAACGAGGTGAGTCCACTGCTAGGATTCTAAGATCGTTGGGGAAGCTCCTAAGGCTAGAACCCTAAATCCTAGGAGGAAAACTAAACCTCGACAAAAGTGAGGTCAACAATTGCGTGCCATGAATCTGTGTTGCGATTCTCTTTGCTGCAAGCCTGTCGCCCACCCTAAACAGTCGAAGAACGCACCGTCCGGGTGCTGCTGTCCGAAATGGCATTGGAAGCTCTAACTCAAGTATTTTTGGTAATTTTCAAGTTCTTTTTATTTAAAATTATGGTTTTTTGAGTTTGGTTTGAGCTTAACTTGTCAGCTAACCAATCAAGCTTTATTAGCCTGTTAACAAAAAATTATCGAGAACTTTGCCAGCCAATTGAACCAGCTTTATAGAGCCTGTTGAGCTTAGAAATATTATTATAATTAAATGACCTATTAAATGTGAAAAACCTAAAATGCAAAACCATAACTTTTTATTACAAAGTCTGAATGAAAAAAAGTGCAGGAAAAAAAAAAGAGCTTACGAGGCTGCCACTGTCATCCAGGTAGAAGTTGCTAACGAGTTCAGACAGGTAGGCGATAGATAATTTGCAGGAAATTTCTGTTGTCAGAATGCGTTCCTGTATGTTTATGTTTGCTGCCATCTGACAGTGCTGTATAATTTTCAGCGTGGAGCCGCTCAAATCTCATGATCAAAGCAGTGAAAAAGTGCAGCAGATGTGATTATTGAATAAGTTTTTTGTCCTGGTGTAGTATGGTGTGTAAAGATGGTAGGAATTGAGGTGGCTAATTATCAAAATGTTCAATTTCTTGCAACAGAATGGAGAAAAGTTGCCCCTTAGTTTTACTAATTGAGGAATGCGACTTGAATTTTTAAATCCCTTGAACCGACCAGGACAAGCCAATGTTTTGTGTCATGCCCAAGCTAGTTCTCACTTTGATTCTTGACTTGTTCTAGATAAGTGGCTGTTCCAAATAACTAAATTTCTTTGTTTTTGCTCAAAGTGTGGAGACCATGACAGAAAATTCTTACTTCTAGCTGTTAATCTGTTATTATCTTGTTGGAGGATACAGATCTTTAGTGATCAATCTTTGACTTTACAAGCAAGAAGCTTCATTCTTTTAGAAAGAAAAAATTTCAAATATTTTATTGCTATCTTAGCCATGCGTTAATTTCTTAATAAATGTAAAACTTTTTTATTATTCTAGTCAACTAGTTCTTCTTGTCTTATTTTTATTGTTTGAACTCTAATATACTGTCATATAGCTTCTGAGATGGAGTATGCATACTTTTTTCTGCGATGGAGTATACTATGATTTTATGAGGATAGGATGCGGGTAAAGAAGTTAGTCCATGATACTAGTATTAGGATAAGATCCTGGAATATAGGTACTCTCAATGGTAAACTAATGGAATTGGTTGATATTATGATCCATAGAAAGATAAATATCCTATGTATTCAAGAAACTAAATGGGTTGGAGAAAAAGCTAAGGAGATTGATAACTTAGGTTTTAAACTACGGTATTCCGGTAAAGAGTCGTCTTAGAAATGGTGTAGGTGTAATTATAGATAAGAGTTTGAAAGATAATGTTGTCAAAATTAATAGAGTTGGAGATAGAATTATAGAGACTTAAGATTATTATTGATACTTAAGATTTTTAATATTATAAGTCTTATGCTTCCTCAAGTTGGTTTAGATATAGGTCTAAAGATAAATTTTGAATGATCTGAAGACTTAATACACTCGATACCCTCGAAGAAAAAATTTTTATTGGAGGAGATTTAAATGGACATGTCTGGTAGAGTAGTAGAAGATTTTAGAAATATTCACATGGTATTACAGTATGGAGCGATTAATGAAGAAGGTAGAGCTATTTTAGATTTTCTTTAGCGTATGATATGATTATTACTAATACTTTATTCAAGAAAAGAGATGAGCGATCTTATTACTTATAAGAATGGATCTAATAAAACACAAATTGATTATTTTCTTATGAGAAGAAGAGATCGTCGAGATTAGTAAGGATTGTAGCGTTATTCCAAGTGAACGAATTAAGTACTGAACATCGATTATTAGTTCAGATTTTAAGATGATGAGTTGTAAAATAAAGAATACTTAGGATTCGACATCGTAGAATAAGATGAAGTGCACTAAAAGACACGAAATAAAATTATTTTTATGAGTAAAATTCAAGATTTAAATATTTGAGATGTTCAGTGAAGACGCGAATATTATGTGGGAAAAATTAACTAATACTTATTAAACAAGTAGTTAAAAGATGATCTTGGAGAATCGAAAGAAAAGTTTCATAATTAAAAATAGTTGGTGGTGGAATAATAATGTGTAAGAAAAGATAAAATATAAGAAGTTGTCTTATAAAAATTGGTTTAAATGTAAAAGCGTAGAGAACCTGGGAAAAATATAAAAACGACCATCGAGAGTGTAAAAGAATAATCTGTGATGCTAAAAATTAACTTTAGTGATCTTTATAACATGTTAGATACTTGAGGAAGGTGAAAAATATATGTATAAACTAACGAAACAAAGAGAAAGAAATGTAAAGATTTAACTCGAAGTAAAATGTATTAAAGATGAAAATCGAAAAGTCTTTCTTGAAAAAAATATTCGACATAGAGTGGATGAGTTATCTTGATAAACTTTTTAATGATGATCTTGAAAGTATGATTGACCTTAGTGATCTTAATATCGTTAATAATAATAAAACTTTTCATTTCTATGTCGCATTAGTAAAAAGAAGTTGATGATGCTTTAAAGAAAACCAAGGGGAAAGTACGTAGGGCTGATGATATCCCGATTGAAGTGTGGAAATGTTTAGGTGATTTGGGGGTTTCTGAGCTTACTAAACTTTTTAATATTATTTTAAAAACTAAAAGGATGCACGAGGAGTGGAGAAAGAGCATTTTGGTCCCCATTTTTAAGAATAAAGGAGATGCACAAGAGTGTGCAAATTATAGAGGAATTAAATTGATGTGTCATACTTTAAAATTATGGGAGAGGGTAATTGAACATAGGTTAAGACGTATTACGGAGATTTCTCATAATCGATTTGGTTTTATGCGGGCGAGTCTACCATGGAAGCTATATATTTATTGAGAGGTTTGATGGAGAAGTACGAAGATAATAAGGAGGATCTACATTTGATTTTTATTGATTTAGAAAAAGCTTACGATAAGGTTCACTGAGATGTTCTTTGGAGAGTCGTCGAGAAGAAAGGTGTTGATATGACTTATATTCAAGTCATTAAAGATATGTATGCTTGAAGTCATTACATGTGTTCGAAGCGAAGGAGGATTGACCAAGTATTTTGCTATTTCGTTGGTTTACATCAAGGATCGGCTTTAAGCCCATATCTTTTGCTTTATTTATGGATGGTCTTCTTGGGCATTTACGAGAGGATGTACCTTGGTGTATGCTTTTTGCGATGATATCCTCCTTGTGGATAAGACAAGCGAAAAAGTCCGGGAAAAACTTGAATTATGGAGGTCTACATTGGAGTCTAAAGGTCTTCGTTTGAGTAGAACTAAAGCCGAATACATGGAATGTAATTTTAGTAATAGTAGGTCTAGTGACGACGATGTAACTTTGGGTGATCAAATTATTAAAAGGTGTGAACGATTTAGATATCTCGGGTCCATTGTTCAAAGCGATGGTGATATAGATGGGGATGTTAATAGTAGAATTCGGGTTGGTTGGTTGAAGTGGAGGAATGCGTCCGGCGCTATTGTGTGATAGAAAAGTACCGCTTAGGTCGAAAGGAAAATTTTATAAGATGGTGGTGAGACCTTGATGCTACTATGGTCTTGAATGTTGGCCTTTAAAAGAGAAGCATAATGTTAAGTTAAGTGTTGCGAGATGAGAATGATTAGGTGGATGAGTGGCTTTACACTTAGAGACAAAATGCGAAATGAATATATCACGTAAAAGGGTTGGAGTTGCACCGGTGACGGATAAAATTAGAGAGAGTCGCCTTAGATGGTTTGGTCACATTAGACGTCGACCACTCGATGATCCGATTAGGAGAGTAGATGTTTTAAATACAACTTATGTTAAGAAAGGCGAGAGCGAGACATAGGAAAACTTGGGCTTATTGCATAAAAAATGATCTTAATTTATTAGAATTAAACGAAAATTTGACACTAAATAGGACGCAATGGAGAAAAAGGATTCATGTAGCCGACCCCACTTAGTGGGATTAAGGCTTTGTTGTTGTTGTTGGAGTATACTATGATTCAACACTGCCGTTGCCGGTCCCAAGCCCGGATGTGAAAAGTGGAGGGTTGCGTTAGGTAGTCGACAGCCAGCGTAAAACTTGTCGAAAAAAAATCATGACATGAATCCTTTTGATCATTGTGTAAGTGCTTGAGGCGTCCTCAGAAGCGACGCGTTGTATGGCTCGAATACGGTGGAAAGTGTGCGAGGCCGCTACTGCGGCGCCGAGTGTAGTGTCGAAGTAGCGAGGTTCCGCATTACGGACGGATGCGGGTAAAGAAGTTAGTCACGATCTTAGTATTAGGATAGGATCCTGGAATATAGGTACTCTCAATGGTAAACTAATGGAATTGGTTGATATTATGATCTATAGAAAGATAAATATCCTATGTATTCGAGAAACTAAATGAGTTGGAGAAAAATGTAAGGAGATTGATAACTTGGGTTTTAAACCATGGTATACAGTAAGAGTCGTCTTAGAAATGGTGTAGGTGTAATTATAGATAAGAGTTTGAAAGATAATATTGTCAAAATTAATAGAGTTGGAGATAGAATTATAGTGACTTAAAATTATTATTGATACTTAAGATTTTTAATATTATAAGTGCTTTATCTTTCCTCAAGTTGGTTTAAATATAGGCTCTAAAGATAAATTACGGAATGATACGAAGACTTAATACGACAATCGATACCCTGAAGAAAAAATTTTATTGGAGGAGATTTAAATGGACGTGTCGGTAGAGTGGTAGAAGATTTCGAAATATTCGTAGTGAATTTCTACGGTTATGGAGCGATTAATGAAAAAGGTAAGCGCATTTTAGATTTTCTTTAGCGTATGATATGATTATTACTTATACTTTATTCGAAAAGAGATGAACGTCTTATTACTTATAAGAATGGATCTAATAAAACACAAATTGATTATTTTACGCATGAGAAGAAGAGATCGTCGAGATTGTAAGGATTGTAAGGTTATTCGAAGTGAGCGATTAAGTACTAACATCGATTATTAGTTCAGATTTTAAGATGAAGAGTTGTAAAATAAAGAATACTTAGGATTCGACGTCGTAGAATAAGATGGGGGCACACAAAAGACACAAATAAAATTATTTTTATGAGTAAAATTCAAGATTTAAATATTTGGGATGTTCGTGAAGACGCTTGAAATGTTATGTGGGAAAAATTAACTAATACTTATTAAACAGTGGTAAAGATGTCTTGGAGAATCGAAAAAAAGTTTACATAAATAAAAATAGTTGGTGGTGGAATAATAATGTACGAAAAGATAAAATATAAGAAGTTGTGTTATAAAAATTGGTTTAAATGTAAAAGCGTAGAGAGCGGGAAAAATATAAAACGGCATCGCAGGAAGTGTAAAAGAATAATCTGTGACGCTAAAAATTAACTTTTAGTGATCTTTATAACATGTTAGATCTTAAGTAAGGTGAAAAATATATGTATAAGCTAAGTAGAAACAAAGAGAAAAGAAATGTAAAGATTTAACTCGAGTAAAATGTATTAAAGATGAAAATCGAAAAGTCTTTTCTTGAAAAAGATATTCAACATAGGTGGGTTAGTTATTTTGATAAACATTTTAATGATGATGCTTGAAAATACGATTGACGTTAGTGATCTTAATATCGGTAATAATAATAAAACTTTTCATTTTTACCGTCGCATTAGTAAAAAAGAAGTTGATGAGGCTTTAAAAGAAAAGCGGGGGAAAGTACGTAGGGCACTGATGATATCCCGATTGAAGTGTGGAAATGTTTAGGTGATTTGGGGGTTTCCTGGCTTGCTAAACTTTTTAATATTATTTTAAAAACTAAAAGGATGCCGAGGAGTGGAGAAAGAGCATTTTGGTCCCCATTTTTAAGAATAAAGGAGATGCACGAGAGTGTGCAAATTATAGAGGAATTAAATTGATGTGTCATACTTTAAAATTATGGGAGAGGGTAATTGAACATAGGTTAAGACGTATTACGAAGATTTCTCATAATCAATTTGGTTTTATGCTAGGCGAGTCTACCATGGAAGCTATATATTTATTGAGAGGTTTGATGGAGAAGTACGAGAGATAATAAGGAGGATCTACATTTGATTTTTATTGATTTAGAAAAAGCTTACGATAAGGTTCACAGAGATGTTCTTTGGAGAGTCGCTTGAGAAGAAAGGTGTTGATATGACTTATATTCAAGTCATTAAAGATATGTATGCTAGAAGTCATTACATGTGTTCGAGCTGAAGGAGGATTGACCAAGTATTTTGCTATTTACGTTGGTTTACATCAAGGATCGGCTTTAAGCCCATATCTTTTTGCTTTATTTATGGATGGTCTTACTGGGCATTTACAAGAGGATGTACCTTGGTGTATGCTTTTTTGCGATGATATCCTCCTTGTGGATAAGACAAGCGAAAAAGTCCGGGAAAAACTTGAATTATGGAGGTCTACATTGGAGTCTAAAGGTCTTCGTTTGAGTAGAACTAAAGCTGAATACATGGAATGTAATTTTAGTAATAGTAGGTCTAGTGACGACGAGTGTAACTTTGGGTGATCAAATTATTAAAAGGTGTGAACGATTTAGATATCTCGGGTCCATTGTTCAAAGCGATGGTGATATAGATGGGGATGTTAATAGTAGAATTCGGGTTGGTTGGTTGAAGTGGAGGAATGCGTCGGCTCTATTGTGTGATAGAAAAGTACCGCTTAGGTCGAAAGGAAAATTTTATAAGATGGTGGTGAGACCTTCGATGCTCTATGGTGCTTGAATGTTGGCCTTTAAAAGAGAAGCATAATGTTAAGTTAAGTGTTGCCGAGATGAGAATGATTAGGTGGATGAGTGGCTTTACACTTAGAGACAAAATGCGAAATGAATATATCCGTAAAAGGGTTGGAGTTGCACCGAGTGACGGATAAAATTAGAGAGAGTCGCCTTAGATGGTTTGGTCACATTAGACGTCGACCACACTGATGATCCGATTAGGAGAGTAGATGTTTTAAATACAACTTATGTTAAGAAAGGCAGAGGCAGACCTAGGAAAACTTGGGCTTATTGCATAAAAAATGATCTTAATTTATTAGAATTAAACGAAAATTTGACACTAAATAGGACGCAATGGAGAAAAAGGATTCATGTAGCCGACCCCACTTAGTGGGATTAAGGCTTTGTTGTTGTTGTTGTTGTTGTTGAGTATACTATGATTCTTTTTATATGAGCTTAGTGGTATTTTTCCTCAGTGCCTGATGATGTCCAATTTTCATTATTTCGTACTGGTCATTAATTTACAGTATTGCTTCGTATGAGAACTTTATGTGCTGCCTGCAAAATAATAGCTATTTTCTGAATATTCTTAAGGCCATGATCTATTCCTATTTGTCATTCTTTGTGTTTTAGGATATTTCTCCTCAGGGTTCACATGAACATACATGTTTCTTCAATGATATTGTAATTTTGACCTGTCATTATTTGGACGTGTTATATAATTTATATAATTTTTAAATTCAAATCATTTTTCTATCATAAAAATTTCATGCAATATTTTATTATTAAAGAGCATGCATGAATTTATACTTGAATTCGCAACTCATAGTTTAACAGGCCATGATTGACGGTTTTTACATTGCTGTTGTGGTCCTGTTATTTTGATGGTTTCTTCGTTGTTTAGCTCCTTACAAGTTTAGCCGTTTTTCTTAATAATTAGGGGATTCAAAGCTCTAAAACAGACTGTTAAGCTTTATTATCGACTTGGGAAGTATAAGGAGATGATGGAATCCTATAGGGAAATGCTAACATATATCAAATCAGCTGTTACACGCAACTACAGTGAAAAATGTATTAACAACATCATGGATTTTGTCTCTGGCCCAGCTAGTCAGAATTTTGGTCTTCTGCAGGAGTTTTACCAGACAACGCTGAAGGCACTTGAAGAGGCGAAGAATGAGGCTAGACATCTCTGCCACTATTACCTTTTGCATTATCACAATAATCTAGCCTTCTGCCCCCGAATTTTGTCATCCTTTTTCCTCCCACTTGTTTGTTGAAATTGCACACCTGTTTCTTTTGCAGAGGCTGTGGTTTAAAACCAATTTGAAACTTTGCAAAATTTGGTTTGATGTTGGCGAATATGGTAAAATGAACAAGGTATGCTGTACTTAAAATTGATAATCTTTAATTTTTATCCAGTAATAAGTAAGCGGGTACAGTTGATATTTCTTTCATACTTGTAGATACTGAAAGAACTCCACAAATCTTGTCAAAGAGAAGATGGCACTGATGATCATAAAAAGGGTACCCAACTATTGGAGGTGTATGCTATTGAGATCCAAATGTATACTGAGACAAAGAACAACAAAAAATTGAAGGCGGGTTTTTGTATTTTTTTTGGGGTCTAATTTTATGTTTGCTTCATTTGTGTCATTTTACTATTCATGCGGTTGACTTCTACTTTTCCAATGCCATTTAACATCAAAACAATAAGAAAATAATTCTTTCTTTCTTTTTAATCTTTTGGATCCAAGCATCCTCGCAGTGAAGCTTTTTTTTTTTCATGTTACAAGAAAATAAAATCAACCTTAGCGATCTTAATATCGTTAATAATAATAAAATATTTTATTTTATCGGCATATTACTAAAAAAGAAATTGATGAGGTTTTAAAGAAAATCAAGGTGGAAATTTAATAGGACCTGATAATATCACAATTGAAGTGTGGAAATATTTTTGAGATTTGGGAGTTTCTTGGCTTACAACACTCTTTGATATTATTTTGAAAACTAAAAAGATTTCCGAGGAGCGGAGGATGAGTATTTTGGTTCCGATTTTTAAGAATAAAGGGGATGCATAAGAGTGTGCAAGTTATAGAGGAATTAAGTTGATGTGTCATACTTCAAAATTATGAAAGAGGGTAATTGAGCTAGGTTAAGACATGATACAAAAATTTCTCATAATTAGTTTGGATTTATGTTTGTCACATATACTATGGAAGTTATACATTTTTGAGAGGTTTGATGGAGAAGTATAGAGAGAGGAAGGAGGATGTACATATAATTTTTATTGATTTAGAAAAAGCTTATGATAAGATTCCAAGAGAAGTCTTTTGGAGAGTTCCAAAGAAGAAAGGTGTTGATATGATTTATATTCAGGTCATTAAAGATATGTATACCGGAGCTGTTTCTTATGTTCGAAGAGAAGGAGGGTTGACCAAGTATTTCCTATTTCAGTTGGATTACATCAAGGATTGCTTTAAGCACATATCTTTTTGCTTTATTTATGGATTTTTTTACTGGACATTTATACGAGGATGTACCTTCGTGTATGCTTTTCTCTGATGATATCTTTTTCTATGGATAGGAATAGAGAAAGTGTTCGGGAAAAAACTTGAATTTTGAAGGCTTATATTGGAGTCTAAAGGCTTTTGTTTGAGTATATTTAAAGCTGAATACATAGAATCTAATTTTAGGGTATGCTTGGGGTGGCGGGGCGGTGCGGTGCGATGCCGCACCATAGTTTTTTTTGTTTGATAAAACTGTTTTTTGCTTGTCTTTTCAAAAGGCTGCGACTGAAAGTTGTGTTTTCCCACAAGACATGGTGATCTGTGGTGGCAGCTAGAAAGCAGCGATCTGACTTCTCAAAAAATAAAGGAAAAAAAAATGTAATAGCTACCACAGCTTTTTGAACAGCTATTTTTTCTTCAATAGCTTCATATATGCTTCTTCAAACAGCTGCAACTGCCCCAAACAAACCCTTAGTAGTAGTAACTCTGGTGGCAGAGTTATAACTATGAGTGATGAAATCAATAAAAGGTGTGAATGTTTTATATCTCGGGTCTATTGTTCAAAGCGATGGTGATATGGATGGGGATGTTATTAGTATAATTCAAGTTGGTTGGTTGAAGTGGAGAAATGCATCGGGCTTATTGTCTGATAGAAAAGTACCGCTTAGACTTGAAGGAGAATTTTGTAAGTTGGTGAGACTTGCAATGCTCTATGATGCAGTATATTGGTCTTTAAAAGAGAAGCATAAACAATGTTTAAGTGTTGTTGAGATGAGAATGCTTAGGTGGATGAGTGGCTTGACACTCAAAGACAATGCGAAATGAATATATCTGTGATGGGGTTGGTTTAGCTCCAGTGGCAGATAGATTAGATTGAGTTTTCTTTGATGCTTTGGTCACATTAAACGCCAACCATCTGATGATCCAGTTAGGAGAATAGATGTTTTAGATTCGACTTATGTTAAGAAAGGCAGAGGTAGATCTAAAAAGACTTGGCATGTTGTATAAAAAATGATCTTAATCTATTAGAATTACATGAAAATATGACACTCAATACGATAAAATGGAGAAAAAGGATTCATGTAGCCAAACCCACTTAGTGGGATAGAGGCTTGTTGTTGTTGTTACGAGAAATTTGGTTTTTTCATTAATTTCATGACAAAGTTTGATTAGTCTTCACCTTTTTTTAGCTAATTTTTAATTTAGCATTTGTAAGGGTTGTTTTTAAATTAATACACTTTGTCCTAAGAAATGACTGATGATGCATGAATGAAGCTTAATAAATATCACTTGAAATATCATCATGATCTACGTGCAGCCAATATATAGATTGGTAAGAACCAAACTTACAACTCAGTTTTATTCAATTAGAAACCAACTAGGACCAGTTCAAGTTGTCTTTTGAGCCTGGTTATCACTGTGACGTTGATTTTAGTTTATGTTGTCTGGCTTGAAACTGGATTCAAGTCTACTTAAAACATTATATATTTATAAATATTTAGAGTAATATTTATTAACAAACTAATATGCAGTTGGTCTACTTGTAAGCAGTTCGCAATGCTTCTAGGATTATTAAGGATGATTTTTAAACTAGTTATATCTATGTTGCCATTTTAACAGCTTCGGTAAATGCTATTTTTAAACTAGTTATATCTACTCCTCATGCTTGTACTTCTTTTACTAAATTTAGCCTTGAAACTGTTGTTCTATTTTCCCATGGATTTCTAATTCAGCAGCTTTTTCTTGCAAACTTGCAAAATATTGAAGTATTTAACACATGATTTATGGCAGCAATTATACCAAAAAGCCCTCTCAATCAAATCGGCGATACCTCATCCAAGAATTATGGGAATAATCCATGAATGTGGTGGGAAAATGCACATGGCTGAGCGTCAGTGGGCCGATGCTGCTACTGACTTCTTCGAAGCATTCAAGAACTATGATGAAGCCGGGAATCACAGGCGAATTCAGTGTCTCAAGTCTGTTTGAATTTCAGGAAAATCCCTTCAAAATTTTCTTATTATTTAGCAATTGTTTACACCTTGCTTACCTTTCTTTCCCAAATTTCAGATATCTTGTTCTGGCCAATATGCTAATGGAATCTGAGGTGAACCCATTCGATGGACAAGAAGCAAAACCGTGAGTTAATTTCCTTAATAAAAGCCTGTTTGGGTGGCTGCAGATTTTTATAAAAAGGATTGTAAAGCTGTTGTGGAGAACAATTTTTTTAGAAGCTGCAGTAAAAACTATAAATATATAATATTTTAAAAAAATTCAAACAACAGCTTTCTTACAGCCGCCTGCATCTTAATAAGCCAGGTTGAAAAATTTTTTGAAAGCAGATAGAAAGAAATTCGCCAAATAGAATTGTGACGGCGATTCGAAATTCGAAGTAGACAAACTGTCCCAAACAAACTCTTCAGTCTTGCCTTTTAAAAATGCTATTATTTTCTTCAATTTTTTACACCACTTCTACATTTTTTGTAGATATAAAAATGACCCTGAAATCTTAGCAATGACAAATCTGATAGCTGCGTATCAGAGAAACGAAATATTTGAATTTGAAAAAATTTTGAAGGTTGACTTCATTCTCTTTGTTTTAATAGCTTCACTTTTCCAAAATATAATATAGTAGGATTCTTAAATTTGGCTGATATGGTTTTTGCTGCTGTGATATTGTTTCCACAGAGCAACAGGAAAACGATTATGGACGATCCTTTCATCCGAAATTACATCGAGGATCTCTTAAAGAAGATCAGGACCCAAGTTTTGCTCAAGCTTATTAAGCCGTATACGCGGATTCGAATTCCTTTCATCTCGGAGGTAATTGGACTCAACTCTAAATCTTCCTCGATTTGATTATGCTCATCTATGGTTTTCACTATGATTTTCACCATGATACCATTTATTAGAAATTTACATAACTAGCACACAATTCTTATGTATTTACATATTTCACACCAAAACTTTTGTATTTACATGCGTAGCACTCTAGTGCTTTAAATCTATACATGAAAATTTTGTATTTAACTTTATAAAAATCATAATAGTTCTATTTTTTTATGTGAATTTAAAGATGCGATGAAAATATGGAAGTTTTAATGCGAGACATGTGAATGCATGAGAATTGTGTGGTATATATTTAAATGCCCCTAAGAGTACAAGTGCATGTCAATTTGTCTTAGGAGCTCAACGTTCCGGAGAAAGACGTCGAGCAGCTATTGGTATCTTTAATTCTGGACAATCGTATCCAAGGCCACATTGATCAGGTCAATCGGCTTCTGGAGCGGAGCGACAGGTTCGCCGTCGATCATTCTCTATCGATAGTCCCAGGTTCTTTTCGTCGCCTGCTGGCTTAATTGGTTTATCTTTTCCACAGATCAAAGGGAATGAAAAAATATGCAGCTGTAGACAAGTGGAACACTCAGCTCAGGTCATTGTACAAGACTATTTCCAATAGAGTTGGTTGACAATCCATCACCCACTTCTCCTTCCTCCTTTCTTTGACTTGAGGTGAGCATTTGTGTTTCCTGAGTGTGAATTTTCCTCTACATGTGTAGTAGAGCTGCCCCTGCCCAGCTCACAAAAAATAAAAATTTTGTAATATCTGCTTTTATTTTTGATTGAAACTTTGGCCAAAATTTCAAGTTGGCCGAGTTTTTCTTAAATTTTCTTCTTCTTTTTATATATATATTTCATTAACTACATTGTTTCCCTTTGTACAATTACTAGTATTTTATGTTTTGAAATTTTGAAGTACTACTCTGAAGGGTAGTTCAATAATTGTATGGGACATTTACATACATACCACACAATTCTTATGTATTTACGTATCTATCATTTATACTTTTAATTTTTACACTTATAAAAATTCAAGTATTCGATATGTAAATGCATAAGGATTGTGGTATGTATGTGCACTTGTAGTTAACTAGTTTCCATTTATTTCTTTGTGAACTGTTCGTGTTCAGCTCATTTAAGTATTTCGCGTTCTAGTTATTCGTTGAGCTAGTGATCCGAATGAATAAAAATTTTAAGATTTAAGTATAAATAAATTGAACATAAATAATTTTTTTGTTTGATCGTGTTTTGCTTGTTTGGTCATGTGTTTTTATCTTTTATTGTATAGAAATTATTAATGTTTGTGTCTAACATCTAACATCAATTTTTTTCATTAATTAAAATGCGTCAATTTTGAGCACAACAATAATGTAAAATTGAGCCGAACATGAATGCATTATTCACAAGTAATTTTTAAACGAGTCATTTTTGCATGGTTAATTTTAAACTAGACGAACATAAGCTATGTCTGAGCTCACTAAAGTTCGGCTTGTTTTGAATAGGGCATCTATTGACTCAATAATAATAATAATGTTTTGCTACTCTCCTCAAAGGTGGGCTTTGGGATGGGGCAAATCGCCCCATTTTTTCACTATCATCATATGTACTAAAAAAAATTCAAAATTTTTGTTGCATCATGATACCAAAAGTTTGTGGCAGTAGAGTAGTATATTATAGTTTAGTGTAATATGAAAATTTAATACACACTAAGAAAAGAGAACGTTATTAATAATGATACCAAAAGTATTTATGTGAAAATCTAAGATATGGAAAAATCTCGGGGTTAGACTAAGTTGAATAGTTCTATTATAAAAAGAAGATTACAGTTGCAACCACTTATCTCACTGGCGGGAAAGAGTTGCTAGATTTCTCAAGTTACAACATTAACTGGTGGCGATTGTTAGCAATTGACAATGTCCAGTCGGCTGTGGTTGATGATAGTTGGTGGTATTAACGGTGATTGACGGCGGTCGGCTGTGGTCGATGGTGGTTGTCGAAGAAGGTTGACGGTGGTCGATAACAGTAGAAGTAGTGCGATAATTTAGTATGTTCTCACAGTTTGAAGTTCTTTCTTAAGCCTTAAGCTCTACTCCCCAATCCACCCATCCCCTTTCATGAGAGATGTGCTTTCTTTATAAAGTTCTAGGTTTAATCAATTCAGAAATATGAATCGTTTTAATCGGACGGCTCAGAGGGCTTCCCTCAGTCAGACAACATTTGTTGAACATTTGAGTGTCTTAATGATGCAGAATTGAGTGATCTTAGGCTCGTTGGATTCATCTTGTCAAGAAGCTCGATTTGACTATTAACTCGTTAGAATCAACTTTCACTTGACTCTCACAATGTGTCCAAAAAACTTCCAAAAGCATTTTAATAGCTTGATCTGGGCTTTGCTTGATTCGGATTGGACCAATTTTGCTAACATTGGGTTCTTCTTGTAGAGCGGTTCGGTTTGACTCTTAAGTTTATTGAAATCGGACTTCTAGCTGACTTTTATCTAGATTTGAATATTTCTCGCCCAAAAAGTCACCTTGAGATCATTGTCATACATTGAAATTCGTGCCGAATGATCAAGATTTGTTGGAGATGTATCAACATTCATATCATTCAATTCTTATTAATTTACATACCTAATATCCTAAACTTTAATATTACTTCAGTTTTAAGCAAGCTGAATTTTTTAAATAAATGCTTGCTAAAAATTACAAATAAAATCCTTTTTTTTTTCTAAGAAAAACAAAAGTAAAAATCAATTGGCATGCCAAAATATTCATACAATGTATGCTAACATGATTTTGGTCATTTCTTAGTCAACTCAACCATATATATATATATGATTGATTGATGTAGGTGTGTGTCCCCATATATATATACATCAAGACAAATATATTATTTTTATCAAAGTCATCTCTTAAAATTACATATGCAATGTACATGAGTATCAATCAATCAACATTACCTTGAATTGAAATCCAATTATTATATTTATTTTTTTTTGCCTACTTTTGTTTTTTAATAAATTGGGTCAATTACATACAAACCACACCAAACTTGCTATTTACAAATCAGCCGCCCTCTTTCGTCCTTTTTTCAAATTCTCACGCAAATATCAAAATTCGTGTTAAAACCCCCAACCTTATTTTTCATTTTGCTCAAATTCTCAATAGTTTTTTATTGTCTTGGTTCGTTAATTCAAAAAAAAACTCTTGGATGGTAAATTTATAAGGGTATGTTTGAGGCAGTTGTAGCTTATTGAATAATCTGCTGATAAACTGATTAAAAATAATCTGCTGGTAAGCTAGGTGCGGTGGTTATTACAAAATTATAATTTTTAGAAAAGTCAGACCGTAGCCAGAAAGCTACATTTCACCTAGATATGTACGATGTGAAAAAGCTGTTTCTGCGTTTTGAAAACATATAAGCTGTCAAAACGTAGTTTACCTAAACAAGTCAAGTACATTTTTAAAACATCACAGCACCAAATAAACTGCCCCAAACGGACCCTAAATATCAATATGTCGGTTTGTAGGTATGCAATTATCCCTAAATTTTAATGATAGATACATCAATTTAAGGGTTAATCTGTAAATATCAATATTTCAATTATCCTTAAATTTTAATGACAAATTCAGCGGTTCTTTACACCAACAACAACAATAAAGTCTTAATCCCACTAAGTGGGGTCGGCTGCATGAATCCTTTTTTCTCCATTGCATCCTATTTAGTGTTGTATTTTCATTTTTTTATACAATAAGCACAAGTCTTCTTAGGCTACCTCTGCCTTTCTTAACAAAAGTCGAATAGAAAACATCTACTCTCATAATCGGATCATCAGTTGGTCGACGTTTAATGTGACCAAACCATCTAAGACGATTCTCTATAGTTTTGTCCGTCACTGAAGCTACACCAACCCTACCACGAATATATTTGTTTTGTATTTTGTAAATATTAATATTTCGAATGATCTATATGTAATTATCCTGAGATTTTAAAAGATAAAGAACATGTTTGAATTTGAAGTCAAAGATATTGCTTGTAGAAATAAATGTAAATTTTATTAAAAAAAAATAAAGCTATAACTTAAGATGCATGCATCAAATTTGATCAAACAAAACGTCATCATAGCCTATAGATATATTTATTTTTGCCTAAATGTAGGGCAAAAATAAATAAATAAATAAATAAATGATATTTTAAGAGTCCCTTTAGGGATTATCTCTGTTTTTATTTTTTCTTTTATTTTTAAATATTTGCTTATTTAATATATTTTTCACATGTTTTATATGTTTTATTTAAAAACAATTTGACTTATTTTTAAAAATACCGAAGGTAAATTTTTTGATAATTTAAACATTTTAACAATTATTAAACGTATTTTAAATATTACATATGTTTTATTTCAAAAGATAAATATAAATAGATAAAATATAAATTTGATAAGTGCTAGAAAATTCGCTGCGGTAGAGTAGCGGATTATTATCTTAGCGTTGTACGAAAATTCAGCACACACACAGATGAAAAACAAACAAACAGTGACGACTCCAGAAGTTTTTACGTAGAAAATTCGTAAAACGAAAAATCATAGGACCTAACCCAACTACAAAAATCTACTATTTAACTTTAAAAGAAAAAAGTGTGATGACGTATATATGTAAAATTTAAATTTTAGGTGCATCTAAATATTAAATTTGAGTGCCCACAGCCATAAATGATATTAAAAGGGGAAGAACGGTTCTTTCGTCAATAATTGCAGCTCTTTCGTTAAATTGATAAATTATTCTTAAAATTTTTATTTATTTTAAAATTTTTATTTTGTGGACCATTGACTTGAAGTTTTCCATTTTCCATTGACGGCTCCCATCCAATCCCACCAAGTTGAAAAAGTCAACAGTTTCCACGTGCCTAATACTTTGACTTTTAAGTTCAATAGTCTTTTCACTTGACTCGGAGAACCCAAACAATTGTAAAATTTACATACGGATTCTAAAGTCATAATTTTTATTTGCAAATTGCATCTTAAACTGATGAAACAGCATGTAATCTGCAAAAAAAGTTTAAATTAATTTAATTAATAAATATTTAAAAAAATTCTATCAACGTTGAATTTAAATTTCATAAAATAAATAAATTTATTTATTTATTTAAAATTTGTGGAAATTTATATGGGAAAGGAAAAGGAAGCTCCCTAAAGACTAAGCGTGGAAAAATAGTGCCACCTATCTTCTTGAGGTCACTTTTAATAAATGTGTTTACATTTAGTTGTGTTCTACGGAATTAAATTCTATAAAATTTAATTTTTTTTTAAATATTAATATTAAATTATTATTGTATTTACGTATCTAACACCTAAATCTTCGTATTTACAAGCATACAATTGAAATCAATATCATATTAAAATATAAATATCAAATTTTAGGTATTAGATATGTAAATAAGTAAGAATTTTGTGGTAAGTATGCAAATTTACCAAAATTTTAAGATATTTTCATTGAAAATTAATTTGAACAAGAAGTAGAGTTTGAGTTGATAAAATGAACTCATATGATAGTGAAATTACCTAAGTTATAAGAGAATACTTTATTTAAATTTATTAAATACTCTAAGCTCATTGGCTTAATGGTTAGGGAAAAGATAAGTTCAAGGCCACGAGCTTGAGCCATATACTTTGTGATTAATTAATCATCATTTAAGAAAATAATAATTGATGCGTGCTGGAAAATTCGCGGCGGTAGAGTAGCGGATTATTTTCTTAGCGTTATACAAAAATTCAGTACATACATAGATGAAAAATAAGCGGTGATGATTCCAGAAGTTTTTACGTGGAAAACCCGTAAAGGGAAAAACCATGGATTACGGCGAGTTGCGAGAATCGCATTATTGATTGATGTTTACGAAGTCTCATCGCGCGAGATGGGGAGAGAGTAATTATATGCTTCAGACTGTAATGTCAACTAACAGTGTTTTGTTGGTAGTGATTGACGATGATTGGAGGAGTTCCACGGTGATGGAGGTCGACGGTGACGAAGATCGATGGCAACGGAGGTCGGCAATGACGGAGGTTGACGAAGGTCGGTGGTGGTCGAAGGAGGTTGACGGTGATAGAGATCGACGGTGACGGAGGTTGACAGTGACAGAGGTCGACGATGACGGAGGTCTATGGAGGTTGGCAGTAGTCAACGACAGAGGGTGGTGGTGCTAAGCAACAACTTCTCCTCAAGGCTTCAGACTCTCTATCTAGGCTTTCCTACACCTCATGTGAGGGTTAGAGGTCTATTTATAGTGTTTTGGATGCAATTAATGAAGCCAGTTTGATCGGATGGTTCAGAGGGCTCCCCCTGATCAGATGACGTTTAAGAGATATTTGATGGTCATAACGATGTCAGAATTGAGTGATCTTGGGCTCGTTGGATTCGTCTTGTCGAGACGCTCGATTCGAGTATAGGCTTGCTAGTGTCGGCATTTGTTTGAGCTTCCAAATGTGTCTGGAAATCCTTTAAGAATGAGTTAATGACTTGATCTGAGCTTGATTTGACTCGGATTGGACTAGTTTTTATATCATTAGGTTCGTCTCATCGAGCTGGTCAGTTTGACTATAAGTTTGCTGAAATCGGAGCTATGGATGATTTTTTATCAAGATTTGAACGTTTCTTGCTCAAAGGATTGCATTGAGATTCGTGTCGTGCCTCAAGATTGATGCTGAATAATAAAAATTTGTTGTGTTGTATCAATAATAATGCTATCAACTTTAAATTCCATTCGGGAATAAGTTGCAGGGTATTATTATAAATTATAACCATAAAATTGTAAAAGATTTTTTTTTAAGGTTTTTTTTTTATATATGAATTAAAAGATATTAATTTATATTAATAATATAAGAAAAAGAACAGGGAGGAAAAATAAAAATAGTTTCAAGTGATCATCACTATGCTATTTCAAGTAGTATATTTCAAAATAAATAAGAAAATATGTCTAAAATTAAATGTGTAATATTTTTTAAAATTTAAATTTATTATCCAAAACAATATGTCTAACATGCATATACTAACACATTAAATTTATTTATTTGTTTATTTTTAATTGGACATGAAGAGGATTTGTCTGACATAAATTGAATGTACGTAGAGCAGATATTACATGCAACTGGTCGCACGTCCGGATGATGGTCCAAAAGCTTCCACACCACTGTGTATAGCATGTCAGTCACCCAGACCATTGTCCTTGTGTGTAGTCGTCACACGTTATATTTTTTCGTTAGAGAGACTGCATGCCTCATGATCATAAAGTATCGTTGTATCGTAGATTATTTCACATGCCCATTAGCTCCGCTACAAATAATGCACGTATAAATGTATGTATAAATAAATACCAATTGACATAAAAAAAAAAAAAAAAAGAAGGCCATAGCCCTCATATGCCAACTCGCGGCTATCTTATGATACATATTTTATGGATATAATTCTTGTTAGTTAACCACCTAGTCTGCCAAACCGTCCAAAGGTGCTATGATGGTGATATAGAGTTGATATCAATTAGTCATGATGCATGTATTTGACAAAGAAATTATTTTAATTTGGAGACTTCATAATCATTAATTTGGCCTCTTATAATCATCACTTCAATTATAAAAACAACTGGTCAATTGCATCATTTGTGATTCTTATATTTTCTTTATATATATATATATATATATATATATATATATATATAGAGAGAGAGAGAGAGAGAGAGAGAGAGAGAGAGAGAGAGAGTAGTAGTAGTAGTCGGAATTTACATGAAATTAATATAAATTAGATAATATTAGAAGAATCTCACTCTAAATAGAAGAATGATTAACATGATTGCCTTTGTGTTGCCTAATGATAAATTTTAAAGCCTCACGGTTCATCCTATTTGTGACATAGGAAACATCTCTTATCTTCCAATTATTTTTTTATTATATTAGCATCTCAAATTATATATATATATATATATATATATATATATATATATATATATATATATATATATATATATATATATATATATATCCTTTATAGAATTTAATTTATATTAATGAAAGTGATTTAATTGGATTATACATTATAAACTCGGGATCATCAGTATTCTATATGCTAATCTTCGGGCAACACAATTGAACCAAATTGTATTGTTGGTGTACATAAAAATGGTGTATGCACTTATCTTAAAGAGATATAATGTCCAGAAGAGATGGGTAAGATGATGGAGGGCCCACTATTAAGAGTTTGTGAGGCCACCTAACTGAATGAACCAAGTCAATCAGGCCAAAACTGATTGATCCACAAGGTGACAAGAAGAGGAACAAGTGATCGAAGCACGAGCCATCCGGCCGAAAATGAGATAAAAGAGCATCTCAATTAACCACTGCAAGAAAACCGACACAATGCAATGTAGCCTCCCATGTCGCTGCCACCATCATCAGTAGAGTCGATCCAAAAAAAGATTTGAGACCATCTTATAGGCTCCTCATCAAGGTTGGGGGAGAGTCAACCGACCAAACCACACCGATGCAAGCTTATCCAACCAAACTGACCCTATCGACCCGAAGTCGACTAATCTTAGCCTACCAAGCTAGAAGATAGCCAAACGACAAACTCATACATGTAAATGCCAATAAAAGAACTTCAATGCAGATCTCTTTATACGACATTATATCATCTCCCCATATAAATATGAGAACATTTTCTCAAAAAGATATCATTCATCACATTTCATTATTGTTCCTCTCTCCTAAATACCCCCAAAGTTGACCATTTCTTTAAGTTCTTATTTGACAAATAAATTTTTTTTTTGAATACAGAGAAAAAATAACAATAATAATAATAATAATAATAATAATATTTCTTAAAATGACACATGCGGGATAAAAAAGGCCTCGCTCGGCCTCTCTGCACCACAGATTCGGGAGAGAGTTTAGGAGTCATCGAACTCCCCTCCATTCTCACTCACGTGATCGCGTTATATTTTAATATATTAATTATTTAAATTAACTTATTGCATTGATATTATTTATTTATTCCAAGTGCCGACGAAGTTTTCCAATCCACTCAGGCTCCATCGTAGCAGGATCACCGTGACGTCACCGTGGGCTCTACCGATGACGTCATTTGTCCTTTCTTACTGTTTTCCCGCTAATTTATATATCCTATACAATTGCCACAAGCGGACAAAAAATTGTACAAACCGGCTCAGAGCCGTTGGATCTTCAAAAAATTGTAACGCAAGTAATCCCTTCCTCTCTACTCACAAGGGATGGATGAAATTTCAGGTGCAACTCCTGAGTCCAGTAGCGGAGCGCTACATGATAAGTGGGTCCCAACAACATTAACACTGTCTAATACTAACGTATTGGTTAGCTCTGCCACTAGACTCCAGACACAAATAACGTCCGGAGTCCAGACCTAAAAGGCTCTTCGAGGGATGGGGGGAATCAAAGTGCCATTGATCTATCTCCTATCGATCGGTCATTTTGGCTCTAATCTCTTGAAAATAAGGAAGATGCAAAGCCTTTTTGAAGTCCGTAGATTGTCATGACTTTATAGGTGGAGTCATTCTAATATGGAGAGGAGCCTATAGTTAGTCCCTGATATGGCTTTATAAGATTTATCTTTATTAATTTTCATGATGGTAAGCATATTCCGAATAGTATTAAGATGAAAGATTATAATTTATGATTGTTTGTTTTTTTATTAATATTTTAATGAGAATTCTATAAACTTTTAAGTTTACCTAAAAAAGAATATCATGTCTCGTTTATTTGCTCTTTTTTATTAATTATATTGTTAAACCCGAATCTGTCCTGGACAGAGACATCCTTAAGGAATAGAGCATTATGGGGCAGAAAAGAGAGAGAGAGAGTGAGTGATAGCACATTATTGAACAGTAAAATTATGTAACATTTATTCATCAAATGAACCTTCATTATATATAGGAATAAGTTAATATATAATTACTTATTGTACCCCTAAATATGTAGGTATGATGGGGGTATCTTAGTCCGTACATAAATTTGATTTTATGGGGCCAATGGATATAGTAGGACGGTTTGCGCGGCATATCGGCTAACGACCAGGCGGTCAAGAGGACGGACAGCTAGGTGACCGATCGGTCATGAGGTCGGGCTGCTATTTGTCGATGTTCTCCTTCTAGTATCTTGGGGTTAGAGAGACCTGTCCTCCTTCTCCGATCTATTTGGAAGGGGTGGGCTCATCCGATTGGATTCAATCAGCAAGATCCCTAGGGAAGAATTCTTCTCTTGTTCGCCTGAGGCGGGTCGTTACCCTCACGATGTCTTTGTGATTCATGCTGACACATATTTTATGTACATATATTTCTTGTCATTAATTACACTTTTGAAATAATTTTTAGAAATCTCTTATTATTAATATTGCTTCTATCAATCTTTTACTGTTGTGTTTACATCTGTTTCATAAGTCTGCATCTTAGTTGGATTTTAGCGATAACCTAAGCATACTTAATTACATAAAGATAAGAGGAAAAAAGTTCAAATAAATATGAATATAATAATAATAATAATAATAATAATAAGAAAGGTGCATATTTTGATAAGAGATAGGTAAATGTATAAGAATCGGGCGTTATACATGTAAATTTCCGAAAGAATTAAAATTTTTTAACTAAACCCTGATTGCACCGTACAAAGTTGATAATTGGATAGGATCCGAATCCCTCTGTGAACCCCTTTTCTTTCTAAATTATTCTCTATAAAAAAATCCATAGCTGTTTATCACCCCCTTTCTCTTCCGCTTCTCTTTCTGCCTTCCAGGAAACCAAACTCCTCCTCCTTCCCCTCCTCCTCCTTCCCAATCTTACAAAAAGCAAACATCTTTCCATTCAAAACACCACCTTTAGCCTCTATCTTCTCCTCCAACTTACCTTTGACTGCCGCCATGGATCCCACCTCAAGATCAGCTAATCAAAGTCTTCTCATAAAGCAAACAAACTTCGAGCCGCCGAAGAAGAAGAAGACTAAGAGCGCGCATGAAGTTAAAGTGGTTCACTTCTCTAATCCCGTGAGAGTCACCACCACCGCCGCAGACTTCCGAGCTCTCGTTCAAAAACTCACCGGCAGAGATTCTCATATCGACGACTTATTCGCTGATGTTCCTCCGGCGAGCACTGCCGAAGGAGTTCGCGATAGCTACAGCTCTCTTGATCTGCTCTCTGGCGGCGTGTTGGAGAAAGCTGGAATCTTTGACTTACCCCCGGTGGATTTCAAGGTAGAAAGTGCTTATGGAGATGGAGATGGCTTTGAGATGTATGGTGATTTGACGGAGTCTTTGGTGATTGAAGCGCCGGTGATGGCCGGCGATTTGTTCTGCGGATGGATACTTTGAGATTGGTGAGGTTGATTTGGATCCCAGTACTTGATTTTGGTAATTTGTCTGGATACATATATATATATCTATATGTTTCTGCTTAAGCATGCATGTACTATACCAACTTTATATATTAATTTCTAGCTGTATCCATCTCTGCTGAAATGCTGTGCTGATTGGGAAATTTTTATGTAAAAATCTTATAAAATGTCAATCTTATCTTTATCAACGTATTGAATAAAAATAAGTTTTTTTTAACTCGTAGAGAATGGGAGTTTCAGCAGCAATTTTATGACATTTTAAACAGTTCGTGAGGTGAAAACTTATTTGATATAATTCTGCGAATACTTTGTTGTATATACATAATCATTTATATGGCTGAAATCGATCTATAAAAGCGAAATACAATTCAATGTTCATAACTAATATTGAGTTATTGTCTCTATTTGATTCTACGTACCTTTGTGGTGATGAAGAAGATGTTGTTGCAGTTTAACAAAAAAGATAAGGATTAGTGGGTAATAGAATATAATTAAGGATGTTAATTAATTATGTACCGTTGGTAAACTTGCACCGACGCATGAGAAGAACTGTGAAACAGTACAGTTTCTACCACTCTAATTAAGTGTGAGGGCCTGATCAGTTACGTCTTTGTCTCTTGGGTCCATTCAGCTTTGTCTCTCCCGCCCTCTTTGTTTTTTACTTATGAAGTCTCTGCCTTTATATATCTAATTTTATGTGGAAAATTTTTGTCCTTTATATATATATATATATATACTTGCAGTCCTTTGTCTTCTAGCAATATATATATTTACTGTCTATTGTATAGTACTGAGTTACAGTTTTTAGTTTATGCTATTATTTTTAAGAGTAAATCACCCCTCAGTAATTATGTTAACTAAGAAGTTTGCATGGCTGCTAATCAAGCTTAGAAGGTCCCGGTGTCCTGCATTATAATTCAGCGTCTGACTAAAATGAGTAACTTTGAGAGATTTTCGTGTTATAATTTTTGCACTTAAAACTGTGGTTGTTGAATAATTTGTTCACATGTTGATAATGGAATGAACTCTCCCTAGAGAAGTAGACAGATTTGTGTCGAATCATGTAATAAGTCGCACTGTAGTTGATTTTCATACTGTTTTGCACAACAATTTTGTTTTAGAACGTTTAAAATTAACTATTATTAACTTTTATTATTCTACTTTCAGCAAATGACTTTGGTTTAATAGGTATTATATGTTGAGATGTGTGGGTAAAGTTGGTTATGGAATCAGCAGTATAATTTGAGCTGTTAGAAATGGAAGATCCAGATTTT
Source organism: Papilionanthe hookeriana x Papilionanthe teres (assembly GCA_022702705.1). NCBI lineage: Eukaryota > Viridiplantae > Streptophyta > Magnoliopsida > Asparagales > Orchidaceae > Papilionanthe > Papilionanthe hookeriana x Papilionanthe teres. The sequence goes on from CM040432.1 coordinate 115,703,539, forward strand.
GCTTGTGGTTGCTTTCGGTCTTGTTGTGGCAGAAAGGCAGGAAAGGAGGAGTAGGGTGTGTTACATCCCCCATAAAACTCATGATTTTGGCAAGAGGTATTAGTTTGTTGGTGAGCAACTGAAATCTGGAGTTGGAGAGGGCTTCGGTAAAGATGTCATCTATTTCATCTTATGTGGAGATGTGATGGAAGATGAGTTGGTGTTGCTGAACGTCGTAAATTAAGTGACAATCAATTTCGAAATGCTTGGTGTAGGCGTGAAATATGGGATTGTTGGCTAGCGCAATAGCGGAGACATTGTCGCAATACATTGGTTGATGCTGAGGTGTAGCAAAGTTAACCAAGAGTCAAAGAAGCCATATAATGTCTACGGCGACAGAAGCAAGGGTCCTGTATTTTGCTTTGGCGGAGGAGCGAACTATAGCAATTTGTTTCTTGAATGACCACGACACATGTGTGTTAGCTGTCTAGAAAAGTGAAGTTGTTGGATGTGGATTTTTTTGTCTATTGGGTTGTCAGCCCAGTCAACATACGAGTATGTTGTGAGGTAATTTAGAGCTGATAGGTAGATAGGAAGGCCAAGGGAAATGGTGCCTTTGAGATAGCGAAGTATGTGCTTGAGTTGAGAGAAATGGTGGTTTGTAGGTTGTTGCATTTTCTGGAAAGCTAAGTTGACCGCAAAGGTGAGGTCTGGGTTAGTTAGAGTTAAATATTGAAGGAGGGAGCCTACCAATTGGCGATAGAGTGTTGGGTTCAAGAGAAGTTGTTTAAATGAAATGGATTAGATAACGATTTCTAGTTTTGCATTCTTGCAGAGTTGAGGATTTCAGTTGCATAGGAAGATTGGGATAGGTGGAGGCCAGAGTTAGTGGTGCTGATTTTAATTCCAAGAAAACGAGAGAGATTATCGAGAGTTTTCATTTTGAATTTGGATTAAAGTTTTTGAATGACATTGAATGAGTGAAGAACAACCAGTTCCCGTGAGGAAGATGTCGTCAACATTGATGAGCATTTAGAGGTGAGTTTTATTTGTGTGAAGGCTACTGTGAATAGTTGTTTTGAATGCGTGATAGGTGGAAGGTAGGTCGTTGAGGGAGTGATGAATAATATCCTCTGGATCGAGGGATTCAGCTGCAAATGAGTGCACATCGACTTTTATCTTGACTTCAGAGAGTTATTGGTTCATGGTCTTATTCGTCATGCTTAGATTGTGAAGTTCATTCTTCAATTAGATGATCGTAGCACGGTTGGATGATTGAATTCGTCGTTCAAAGTTTGTCCATATATCGTGACAGGTTTCTAGTGGAAGCACATATGGTAGAATGAATGGTGAGAAGACAAAGTAGAGAGTCGTTGCCAAGTTTTGGTCGACCAACATCCATTTGGTGAAGTTAGGGTGGGGAAGTTGGGTTCCATATACTTTAAAGGGCTTGGTAACTTGAGCTTCCAGGTTGGGGTGGTTGTCGATACTAAGTGGGGTTTAGATAAGATTTTTGATATTGGTGAGAATGAATTTGAGCTGGGATGGGATTGGGTTATCTGACGGTCGTAAGGTTGCTACGATACCTGTGTTGCCGTTGGTGAGAGTGCCGGAGTAGGAGGAGGGGGCCATGAGTTGGCGAATGAGGTAAGGCAGCTGGATCGATTGAGGGAAGTCGTAAAACTCTTAGGACTTCTCTGATACCAAGTAGAAAGTAGCAAATATGGAAGAAGAAAGTTGAAAATTACCTTTTATTAATTTATTTTTCAGCAAATGACTTTAGAACAATAAGCATGATATATATAAATGTGTTGGCAAAGTTGGTAATGAAATCAACAGAGTGATTTGAGCTGTTAGAAATGGACAATATAGATTTATTTCTGGTTGATTTCGGTGGTGTTGTGGTAGGATATGATGTCACAGAAATATTTAGAAGATTCGAATTCTTGAGTATTTAAAGATTAAATATGCAAATATATGAGAGTTATGTGGCATAAGTGCAATTCCTACCATTAATTTTAAATATTAACTTATCATCCATACCCCAAAATCTAGTTTTGAGTTATGACTAATTGACTAATTAAACTAAACTATTTCAAATAACTTGATTGGCATACCTAGAATATAGACAATCACACACTTGTGTGTGTGTGTGTGTGTGTGTGTGTGTGTGTGTGTGTGTGTGTGTGTGTGTGTGTGTGTGTGTGTGTGTGTGTGTGTGTGTGTGTGTGTGTGTGTGTGTGTGTGTGTGTGTGTGTGTGTGTGTGTGTGTGTGTGTGTGTGTGTGTGTGTGTGTGTGTGTGAGCGCTTGGCTCGTTGGTTACGGCTCTTGCGTGTAAGTCCCTCAGGTCGAGGTTCGAATCCCGCTCATGACAAGAGGATTTTAAATAACGACACCGGACTGGAAAGGGTTCCGCTCCTCGGTCAGTTCAACTTATGGGGTTGATCGGCGGTCTCTAACTGTCGATCAATCTTTATATATATATATATATAGATTGATTGACAGTCGGAGACCACTGATCAACTCCTATAGATTGAATTGAACACACACACACACACACACATATATATATATATATATATATATACAATTTGCTTTTGTTCATCATGTCATGGTATCTAATACATGCTTTAAACCTTAATATTCCATCAATTCAGAATAAAATTATTGCACCTAGTCATGCCAAATTATTAAAGCTTAATTAAAATTAAATTGAATCAAGCTGAAACCATAAATTGATTTCTAAGGTTTTGAGCTCTTAAACCAAAAAAATTAGCCAAAATAGAACTGCCATTCGAATTAATCTTACTTAGTTTGTTATAATGAAGATTTAAATGTGATTTCATATTTAATTAAATAAATTTAAAACTAAACTGAAGCATCAACATTGTAGCCTATAAGATCAATAACATCACTAAAATATTATCTTTAAGTTTTTGCAAAATCTTTTTAAATAGACTATAGATTTATATTAATAAGTCATATTTCTGAGGGCTTGATTTCTTCGTAGTGTTAGTTATGTAATATTGCATGAAATATATATTAATATTTTATATTTATATAGAAAAACCGGTTTACTTATGTGTCATGGCTAGGAAAAAATATTACGTCCTGATAACATGACGTGCAAATGATGACGTGAATCATACCACATCGTATACATAGCAGCAGGGTGTGTTCCACACGGTTATCTGTCGTCTGTATGTACGGACGACAAGACATAATATTTTCTTGTCTGCTAGACGATAATAAGCCATAGAAAATGAGGAAATTTTTTTAAAAAATAATTAGCACATTTTTCTATAGAACTGAATTTTTTAAAATTAATTAAATTGAAAACATGCTAGATCAAATAAGGCCTTCAAGAAAAAAATTGTAAGTGCTGAGCGATAATGTTTTAGATAATTTGTCGTGATACACAGACACGAACACTCACCCGACATATCTGAATTAAAAAATATTTAAAAATATTTTTTAAACATCTATGATATATATTTAATAAGTAAAATTAAAAAATATATATTTTATTTAAAGTTTCAATATATTTGTTCGTCTTATTTGTTAGATTCTTTTCTCACAGCCGAGCTCGAGCTATCACTAGCCTCGATTGTATTTCTGGTTAGTGACCTATTTTTTTAATAATAGAAATGTTTGTGTCATGTCTGTGTCCATGTATCTGTATTTCGATAAAAACCGCTCCTATATAAGAAACAAAATCGCTAAATTTCTCATTTTCCCGTAATATAATAAAATTTAAAGTACTTAAAAGAGGCATTTACATATATACCACAAAATTTCCTTCTATTTACATATCTCTTGACATCTAAACTTTACTTTTTTATATTTATACCACCTAAAGGTTTTATATTACATAAAAAATATCACTATTTATACTATTTTCCATGTACGTGATATATACATGTAAAAATTGATGTTTAGGTGGTAGATATATAAATTCAAATAAATTGAGTGGCATGCATATAAATTTTCCTACTGAAAATTATTGAGTGGCAGTCATTTATGCAAATCTTATATATATATATATATATATATGTAGGAAAATTATTGAGTGGCAGTCATTTATGCAAATCTTATATATATATATATATATATATATATATATATGTGTGTGTGTGTGTGTGCGTACACACATACGCGCGTACGTACTATGATGCTGCAGTGGTTTTAGCCACGGTTCACTATGTAAGTCCCACAAGCGTTCGGGTTCGATCCTCACTGCAGTGAGTGACGGGTAGGATAGACACATAGGAAATCGGTATTTGTAGTTGGATTAGTAAACTATTAAATACCGGTTTTTTTTAATATGTATATGTATATGCGATTATTGTAGATCTGCCTGCTGATTTGCTGTGGAAATTAAACTGCAATGGCCTGTTGTCTGTCATAGCCCTCTGATCACTTAACTGACTGCATTAATTACTGCCGACTAATCAGGCTTAATATCTTTTTAAGTGTGAATTAGAACATGTTTTAATTTAGGCACAGAAGCACTACAACTTAATTAGAAGATGCTTTGATACATAACCTTAATCAAACTAATCTTATTAATTAAGTTTGACAATAAATATATTCATCTCAATGGGAGATGTGGAGCTCCTATCTACCTCTCATAAATAAAAATGCAGTGAAAGATTCATCTTTAATAATAGTATCTCTCTCTCTCTCTCTCTCTCTCTCTCTCTCTCTCTCTCTCTCTCTCTCTCTCTCTCTCTCTCTCTCTCACTTCAATATATAATTTAATAGTGACAATTTTCTAGTTCTTTAAAATCATATTAACTTGATATTAAACTTGTTTCATGGACAAAACATTAGCCTTTAATTAATGTACAATTTCAACTCATCATAAAATAAGATGTTCGTATGAGTCATGATCATCTCCTATTATAGCATATACAACAACAACAAAGCGTTAATCTCACTAAGTGGGGTCGGCTGCATGAATCCTTTTTCTCCATTGAGTCCTGATGAGTGCAATATTTTTATTTAATTCTAATAAATTAAGATCATTTTTTTACAGAGTATGTCGAAGTCTTTCTAGGTCTATCTCTGCATTTCTTAACATAAGTCAAATCTAAAACATCCACTCTCTTAAACGGGTCATCAGATGATCGCCGTTTAATGTGAGAAAATCATTTAAGAAGACTCTCTAATTTTGTCTGTCACTATAGCTGCACCAAACCTAACACAGATATATTCATTTCACATTCTGTCTCTAAGTGAAAAGCCACTCATCCACCTATTCATTCTCATCTCGGCAACACTTAACTTAGTTTTATGCTTCTCTTTTAAAGGCCAACATTCAGCGCCATAGAGCATTGCAGGTCTCAACACCATCTTGTAAAATTATCCTTTCAGTCTAAGCAATACTTTTCTATCACACAATAGACCAGAAGTATTCCTCCACTTCAACCAACCAACTTGAATTCTACTTTTTATATATATATATATATATATATATATATATATATATATATATATATATATATATATATATATATATTAAAAGTCAATAATTTTGTTTTTAATATAATTCATAAATCTAACTAAAAATTTAAAAGATATTATAATAGGAAAGAATATTTTATAAAATTTTAATATTTTTTCTAGCAATTTTCACCCTCTGCTGAATTTTTAGTCCCATTAAACAAATTTAACCAAAAATTATCAATCCTTTGGTAATTAAAAAAAGTGCATTCTTAAAATAAAAATAAAATGATGAACATTTTCAAAATTCATTAAAAATAATAATAATAAAATTTAATTTGTGTTTAGGAATCTTAAGGGTTACATTCACTCTGCATCAACCATAATAAAGTACCATCTCATAAAGTATAATCAACTTAATTGCAATTTTATAGCAAATCCACCCATCAAATAACACCAATTTTAATCCATAACCCGCTTCACTTACTTCTCTCTAGAAAAAACTTTTACGTCCGAACAACGGCTGCGATCCATCGAATGTCGTTTTTTTTTTTTTTTTTTTTTTTCTTCTCTTCTTCTCCTTTCGGTGGAACGCAGCCGTTGTCTAGACACAGCTTGCGTTTAGACTCTGGACTCCGGACGCAATATTTTTTCGCTTTCTAGAGGACAAACCACTTTCATGCCTTCTCCCTCTCTTTTAAACTTCTTATTCTTTTATTACAATTTGGTTTCAATTTAGTAAGAAACTTCAATAAGCAAAAAGTATAAATCTACTAATTTTAATGAAACCTCTACATAATTGAAGCTCCTCTTTGACAAAAATATTTGCTAGAATATTTTGAGTGTAATTTGGATAAAAATAGACTTCAAAATTGTTTTTTTTTTTAATTTGAGATAAATGCAATAAATAATCAATTATAAATTCTTATTATATAGTTTTACATTTGCATATTTTTGGCTGTTTATGAAGTCAACGAATAAATCCATTAGTGAAAGCTTTATCAATTACACGGATGTTACATCTCTAAAGTCATATATTTCCATCGCATAATCATAACTTATTGACCATATAATATATATATATATATATATATATATATATATATATATATATATATATATATATATTGGCTTCGAGAGTTTCCTTCTTACAAGTTACAACCATCTGAGATCGGATCGAAATAAATGAGCTGAGTCATGAACCAAAACTTTAGATCAAATTTTTTTTTTAAATTGATTTTGAGTCATGCACTAATCACCCTGCACTAGCTTGAGATTGGCGCAAAGTATTTTTTTTTATTATTTATAAAAATTATATATAATGCTAAACAAAATCGAATATAATGAGCTACGAGCAAATTTTGAGCTGGAATGGATTCAAATAAGTCCGCTCATTTCAATTTCGAGCCATGATGAAGAAATTAAACATAATGATCCAAGAGTCCACGAGGCAGAACTAGACAAGGGGGAACTGTCCCTCTAGACCCAACGTGGGAGGGGCTAGAGGAACAAAAGACAAAGTAATATTTCATGTGTGGCAAACCGATATTTCAAAAGCAGATTGGCTAAATTATCCCCTCGTATAAGTTAAAATCTGAATTTGAGAAGGGCTATTAACCCCCTCGGATCTTTACTGTGTCCACCCCTGCAAAAGTCGATTTTGATCCAATCCCGATCCGATTTCGAGCCTGCCATGTCCGTTAATAGACTGTTCAAAACATTATGCCGCCATTAGATGACTAGTCGGGCCTTAACTAGCCCGAACAAAGGATAGCTGCCACACTAAGCTATCTTTCCCAAATAAATACTATTTTAGCACTACGCCGTGATGTGCAGCGGACTGGCCTTTTCGTTATATGTGACTATTTAATGGGCCATTTACATAGATACCCCCGAATTCTTATGTGTTTTACATTTACATCACTCAAAATTTTCATATTACATTATAAAATATTACAGTTTTAATTTTATAAAAAATGTAAGGTGTCAATGTAAATACATAAGAATTGAGTGGCATGTGTGTAAATCTCCTTTTTTTTTAAGTTTGTTTAAATTTGGACCCTATATATTACATTTTTAAGTTCTCCCAAAAAAAAAAAAAAAAGATTTATTTGACTATTTTAAGTACTTAAGCCAATACAATGCAAATGGATGAATGAATGATAATATTTGTTGCTAAAATGTTTATATTGCTAGGGAAAGAATTGGTCACTTTTATATTTGATACTCCATCCACAAATTCCTTCGTTCGACGCGAATCTTGATGTTTGACATGAATCTCGAGATAATTTTTTAGTAAGAAATATTCAATTTTTGATTAAAAGTCATCCGAAGTTCTGATTTCAATAAAATTATAGTCGAACTGACCGGCTCGATAAAACAAACCCAATGATATCAAAATTGGTCAAATCTGAGACAATGAAGTCCCGATCAAGATATTAAATCGTTTTTAGAAGTATTTCAGATATATTTGGAAAGTTAAACAAATGTCGAATCCGACGAGTTCATACTCGAATCGAGCGTCTCGATGAGAAGAGTACAAGTTCAAAATCGCACAATTCTGACATCGTTAAGACACTAATGTCTATCAAACGTTGTATCATCAAATGAAGCTCTGAGGACAGTTGGATCAAAGTGGTTCAAATACATAAAATAATTGCACATGGAACTTTATAAATAGAACCCCACCCCTCTCATGAGGGAGAGAAGTGGATTGCTTGAAGCCCGAACAAAAAACTTGTAGCTTTGAGAAGAAGTTGAATTCCAGCATCACTATTGCCTCCGTCGACCAGCGCCGACCGCTGTCGATCACCATTTGTTGTATGTCTATGATCATCATTGTCTTCCGCCCACTCTTTGTGACAAGATCGTTTGTGCATCCAAGTTGTAATCTAGAATACTTTTTCACCCTTCCCGCTTGTAGGATAAGGGGTCTATGTAATTATCAACTTATAGTGGATTTTTACAATTGGGTCAGGCATTATGGTCTTTTTCCTCACTAGGTTTTATACGTAAAAACTTTTGGTATAGCTGCTAGTTGTTTTCCTACATCTTAGTGTGTACTGGAATCTCGTGCAATGCTAAGATGAAAATCAGTTACTCTACCATCGTGAATTATCTAACACACATCAGTTTGGCGTTGTCTTTGAGAAACAAAACACCACCTGATACTTTCTTCAACTCTGAGACGTCGAGCTATAGCTTAATTCCGACTTATGTTCATCATCCAATTGGCAAAGGAACATCCTTTGCATTTTGAAGATCATCTTTAGTTCATTCATTGATGTAGGGGGAAACCTTCACTATAGTTTCAAAAGGTCATTCATCTCAATGTCCCGGGCACGATTGTAGTGGGGTGTCTTCTCATCCTATTCAGACACAAGTCTTTCACAACTTGTTCCATGTTGGTGGGCAAACTTCACTATAGTCTCAAAAGGTTGTTCCCATTTACCAGACAGGTCCATCTGTGGGCTCCTCCGCTGGGAACTTCCTCTGCCGCTGTGTGTGCCCTCCGACAGTGATGAACTCCTTTAGTTTCTCGACCTTGATGAGCTCCTCGACCAAATTCCTGTGATCGCGACACTCCTTCGTGTCATGCCCATGGTCCCGATGATAGGTGCAATAGTTGCTCGAATTTCAATGAGTCGGTGCGGTTTTCAGCGGAGAGGCCTTCTTGAAATAACTGTTGTTTTGAATGTCTTGGACTAGCTCGGTCATCGACACGTTTAGGGGTTTTGAATCCTGCATCCCCCAATATCTACGTGGTTGCTCATAGTACTGAGTCGACCACTGGTCGGAATGGTACCTCTGATCCATGTTGCTCTGGTTACTTCCTCAGTTTTCCCAGGACCGAAGGTTATTGTTTTGCCGACCGTTAGGCGCTCGATCACCCTTCGTATTTTCCCCATCATATCGATATGTTCGATTATGCAACCGGTGGTCGGATGACTCTGGTTTGGTCTCCAAGATGTCCATAAGGTCTTCCTCAGCAGCTATGTGATAGTTAGCTAGTTTCTAGACCTCGACGAAGGATCTAGGCTTGAGCAGGTTCATGTTATACCTGAATCGCTTGCTGTGGATTCCCTGTTTTAGGGTAGTCTAGGCAATGAGAGACTCTGAGAATTTTACTTCTAGCATTTTCTTATGGAAGCGAGTAATGTAAGTCTGCAGGCTTTCATGTTCTCCCTTCTTAATCTGGAAGAGAGCCTCGGTATCCATCCTCGGCTTCTACATGTTGGTGAAGTGCGCCAAAAAGAGTCTTGATCTCATAAAAGGATGGAATGATCCCAACAGGTAGGCTAATGAACCACCAAAGAGCTGATTCCTTTAGAATGGTCTGAAAAAGCTGGCACTTCATCAGGTCGTTGATCTGCAGGACTCCGACCGACGATTTGAAAGAAGCCAAAAGTTCTATCGAGTCTCTCTTCCCTTTGTAAGGATCCAAATGAGAAATCCTTAGCTTCATCGGGGGTATAGCTCCTTGATCCACCGAGAGAAGGCACTGCCTACATTTGTTCGGGCAGGTGCTCCCCTCGATCTACCCAATGTCTGAGCCTCGGCATAAATCCCGCATTGTCAGCGTGCTGGAAGTCCCCTTACACTTTGGTCCATCGATAGTTAGATTGACCGTTGGGCGTTGGTGGATTTTTGAGAAGAACCATCTGAATTCCTTGAAACTCTTCATCCAAGTGCAACTGTTAATGTTTATAAGAGTTATCGCTTCCCGGAGGGCCTCAAACAGTTTCATCATCCACGCTCGCAATGCCTGGACTTCTTCCTGGATGTCTTGATGGGTTGTCTCTCTATTGAACTCCATGGATGCTAAGTCTCTCGGTGAGGTTTCTCCTTTGTAATTTACTCTACTTCTCGTTTATGGCATGTCCACGCTCACCGCACCACCTTTTAGGATGTTGAATCCTAAATTGTCCTTTGAAATTACACTCCTGGAAAGTTAGAACAAAGAGAAAGATGAGAGAAAATAGAGGAGATTGAGAATTTCAAGGAGAAAAGACTTGTATTTATCTTTTGACCACCAATTTACAGGGTTTAATTGTATAATTTTGGATATGAGGGAACAATTATGTAACCTCACTAAATGTAATTAATGCGTTATTTTAATATCAAATATGTTTTAAAATTTGAGTGAACTACAATGACGATCAATCGATAAACGCGTTGGGTTCCGACTGAGGCGGCCGATCGCACGATGGTCACTCTCGTCGAGGGAAAACGGTCGATCGACTAGTTTGACCGGCTAGCCCTATGAGAATCTCAGGTAGCTGGGACCGTAAGCAAGATCTACCGACTAGATCCGTCAACATCATATATCGGTCAACTCAAACAAGCAGTCGATCGCCAAATGGACAGTTTCATATTATTCTCCTTGACTCGACACTTCAATTGTTTAGTTATCATCCTCAGCTGCTTGATCCATTTGCGTGTTGGCAGCTTTATTGCATACAAGTACAATATGTTTAAGCGTATTATACATTTATATTACATTAATTTCAAAATAAATATAACAATTTTGAGATTTATTCTATTTTGAGTTTATTATTTTTTCAAAAGAAATCCACTGGATTTTGGTTTATTAAAAAATGCGGGTTTCTCAAAATAATAAACTCAAAACTAGGGCTGTAAACGAGCCGAGCTTGAGCGAGCTCAGGCTTGGCTCGTGTTCGGCTCGTTCGAAATTAGCTCGGCTCGAAATCGGCTCGTGTTCGAAATGGCTCGTGAAAGGTGTGTTCGTGTTCGGCTCGAATTAAATATTTTTGTTCGTGTTCGGCTCGAATTAAATATTTTTGTTCATGTTCGGCTCGAAATTGGCTCGTTAAAATTAATTGGAAAAATATATGTCTAGCGTCAGATTCGAACCTGGACCAAATGAATGAAAACAAGAAGCATAACCACACTACCACACAAGCAGTTATGATTTAAACTTAAATATAAATATATATAATATATTAATATATAAATAATATATATAATAAATTATTATATAAATAATTATATGATTATTTTTTTATTTCGAGCCGAACACGAGCGAACAAACAGTTGTTCGTGTTCGGCTCGTTAACATTTTGAGCTTAAAAATCTGTTTGTGTTCGGCTCATTAGGCTTAACGAACGAGCCGAACACGAGCTACTTAACGAGCCGAACACGAGTTGTTCGCGAACAACGAGCCAAATTGCCAGCCCTACTCAAAACAGATTAAAAGTAAAAAATAATAAACTCAAAAAAAGTGAGTTTTGTTTGCATAATACTTCTTTTAAAAAAATAGACATGATTTTGTACATCCTAAAAAATAATGTTAGTTCCTCCCCTAATTCTTTTATGGCTTACGCTTATTTAAGCTTTATTCAGAAGATAGTGAACTATCCAAACTTTATTCTCATAAAGTTGCTGATAAAGCTCGAACTGTAGTGTCTCTTACGACAATCGAACTCTTTAAAGAATTTAAAAGCTAAACATTTGACAAGACAATTGAAACGCACAAACCAAACGGTTCGGCGGCATTTGCACTTATAAACCGCCCCAAACAGACCCTTAATTACAAAAATTGCAAACAAATTTATTTTTTTTTAAGGTCATTTAATTATCACCTTTTGCTTGTTTTTAATTTCTAAAAATATATATTTAATTAGTATTGTGTTCTCTTTTTTTATTTTTTGGCATTTAAAGTTAAATGAATATATTAAAAAATAAATCCATATAATTTTTATATATTATCATTATTTTTAAAACATGTGCTCTAAAACACCAAAAATTTTGTGCTCGTGTATCCGCCTAGTTCTCTAACTCCTTACCACATGTCATCACCGTCTGCAAAATGGAAAAAATTTGCGTACATAAAACATACGCAGGGCTGCGTATGTAATCCAATAGGAGGATGTCACATACGTATAACCTCCATACAACCTACCTGTAACCTGCAAAAATAAAAAGGTTACAAAGAGGTTACATAGAGATTACAGACATATTACAAGGGATAAAATACGAAAATACCCCTCATATAACCTCCATATAACCTGTTAGACGTATGCAACGCTGCGTACACTTTACGTACGCAAATTTTTTCCTACAAAATAAGTTTAATTGGCTAATTTTTAATACAAATAAAAATAAGCAAACCTATATTTAAGCCGTTAATATATATATATATATATATATATATATATATATATATATATATATATATATATTCATTTCAAAATATAAAAAAATATAAATAATAAAAAAAATTTAAAAAAAATGATGCTAATTTCAAAAATTTATTGCATCGGGAGTTCTGATGCAGTCTTTCATCATTATAAGCAAACCACCACATATTAAATTATTTTTTTACTGAGAATGACCTGTCTATACATACGAGACAAATCTTGATTGAAATACTGATTCAAACTTGATACAATATGTTTTTGCTAAAAGACACCAGTCCTTTTGGTTTATTCGCAAGAAAGCCGTGCAGTGACGCAGTGAGTGACGTATTTAAGGTTTTGTTTGCCTTTGCATTTCGAAGATAATTTTTTTTTTTTTTTGACGTATATAAATTGAAGAATAGGGGTTACATATGTAAATACATAAGAATTAAGTGTGCTTTTTGTAAATCTTCCTTTTTTCCCTTATGAAAAAACATATTTTTGTCAGTAAAAAAGAATCATATGAATTATGATTGTACAATTTCACGTTGCAGAGAACAGTAGGGCCTAGATTCCTTTCATTCTCATTTTACTGAAGCGGAAGATTTACATACATGCCACTCAATTCTTATATATTTACATATCTAACCCCAAAAACTCAATTTTTACAAACATACCACCTTATCAATGAATGAAAAGATATATATAAATGGCATAAATAGAAAAAAAACAAAATTTAGATGGAAATATGTAAATACATTGGGATTGGGTGGTATGTATGTAAATGCCCATTTGGAACGTTGTGATTTTCTAGTTTTTACCTGTGCAGAAGTCGTGTTCATGTTGCCCTCCAAAATGGAGATAAGCTGCTTCAACTTTGAATCCCCCTCCATTTTCGAAGTTATAAAAAGCTCCATTTTTCTTGGCTTTGAGCGGAGGAGAGCATCTTTCCATCTACTTGCAGTGAAGTGAAGGCCTGCTGCTTGCTTTCTTCCAATCCTTCTGGAGAAAAATGTCAGCAGGCGCGGAAACTTTGCTGAAGAAGAAGGTGTACTACGAGAACTGCCCAGGATGCAAGCAGGATCTGAGGAACGAGGAACATCTTGGAATCCCCTACAGAGAATTTGTTTATATATGGGTCGTCACTATATGCTCAGGTATATATGTAAATCTTCCAACAAAAAAAAAGAAATTTCAAAATTTATAATGATGCATTTACTTGCTATTCTTTTGATAGCTTCACTTCAAAGATTGATTTAAAGAGGATGAGGATTCCAACTTTTTTGTTCAGATTTTCTCCTTTAGCATGCAGTTAGGAGTTTTTAAGTATTTCCTGTTCATTATAGTTTGAATTATGTTACTTTAAAACGTTACACATTTGGCTTCATGACATGATCATTTCAACTGGACTGCTCTTTTGTTGGTTATTTTAGTTTCTCTTACAGTGAAATTTACATGCTGAGCACACAATTCTTATGTATTTAGCATATCTCCCAACTTTCATATTTACATACAAAGCATTTTGGTGCTTTAAACTATGCATGAAAAGATGCATTTCACATTTAAAAAGTGATGATAGTGCTATGTTTTATGTGTGATTAAAGATTCGAGTGTTATGTGTGTAAATATAAAAGTTTATGTTTGAGCCATGTAAGTGCTGTGTATTTTTATAGCGGCCTCATCAAGTACTCATCTTGTCTAGTGATAATTTCTATGGACATTTTCTTTGTGAATAATTTTTTTTCTTTGAGTCATTAAGTTTGCTTGCATCTTCTTCTTTTACTATGTTTTATATAAGGTGTCTTAACATATAGCTATGTTTTCACTTTCAGCATTGCCAATATGCTCTCTCTACCCATTTCTGTACTTTATGGTATGTACACATTCTTCACACTATTTTATCTATCATTCTTATGAATTTACTCAAGTTCATACAACAAGGAAAGCTATTATGACATTTTACGGTGATTATGTTTCCTTTTTTATATGCTTTTTTGGTGTTTTTTGAATGTTCTTCTTTGTATTTATACATCTCACCATCCTACATTTGTTTATATTTTCAAAAGAAGTCTTTCTTTTCAGGATTGTGGTTTTCCAAATGTTAAGAACATATATAATAATCTGGGCTGTGTGGATAATTTTTTCAGCAGATGGAACAGAGCAGTAAAAATGGTGTCAATCTTATTTATTGAAAGCCATTTCATCTGAATGAGATAACTGCAAAGTGAAACCTTTATAAAGGACTCAAAATTCTATTTTTTAACATTGACACTGAATGTAAAATGAGAATTTGAATAGTATTTGCTACTTATTATTATGTGTTGATGCTTGGTTGAAGATCTAATGTGCGCGCATGCATCAATTGACGCCCTGCTATAATTTGTATGCTGTCAACAACTACAACAGTGAAGTGCCATTGCTAGTGTTAGTCCCATATCGGATAACTGAAAATATTTTAGCATAGAAATAACCAGTGGTTGGTCTTGCTTAAAAGTTTAAGGGGCGGTTTGGAATCATTTTTTGATTTTTGATTTTTATTTTTATTTTTATTTTTACTTGAAATAAAATATATTTAGTATGTTATAACTCGTTTTAAAAAACATTCAAACTAACTTTTAGATGTCTTGAATGTGTTTTTAAAAATAAATTATTTTGTAAAATAAAAAATAAAAACATACAAACAAAGCATTAAACAAATATATTTTAAATAAAAACAAAAACAAAACAAAACAAAAAAAAATAAAACAAAAAATAAAAGTGATCACCAAGAAATCCTAAGGCTTTTTGTTAAAAAAAAATGTTGACCATCAGTGAATGCATTAAGTTTGACTACTCATCTCCTTTCATTCATCCTCCCTAAAAAATGGTGTTAGAGTTGATGGCTCCATTGCGATAAAGCCAATCAAGGTATTTGTGGGTCTAATGAACCTTTAGTGAGTTCTATCATGATATAGCAAAATATAAAAGTTTGCCGCCACCACATTGTTAAGTAGGCTCTTGGCTTATAATTTGACATAATATATTTAAAAATATATTGTTATAAAAACACTAGCAGTTTAGTACTCGTCCATAAACTTAGTTTTTGGGTACAAAAAGTGTTTGATCATTGGTTTATCTAGCCCAAATTTGGTCATCTTAGTTTCTCACTTCCTTTCAACAAGATATTTTGGAGTACTAATAGGATCACATTCTTGGATGGAGATAAACAACAATTTGATGATGTCGGTAACTCCAGAAATTGGGTGGGGGAGGCTCAAAGAATAGAAACGCATGCAAAGAAGGACAAACAATAATTCGAGGATCCCACTGATTCAATAAAATAGAGAAGATGGGAAAGAAGAAGAGAACACTGAATATTAGAAGAACTTACCACATTTTTATAACTAATCATGTTCCATTTGGTGTAGCGTTTCCGCCGCGACGCGGCCCACTTCCACGGTTCCAAGTGTTTGGATGGTGTGGCGCGGGTGTGTTTTATAAAACACACCTGTAAGCCGCACCGCGATACCATCCCCACTTCTTCCGCGTTATTTGGCATTTTTTACTCCCGTGCCCGCCTTCCTACTCGACCTAGTTCAGCAAGAGATCTGCCTAGGGGTTTTTTCTCTAGTCTTTCTCTTCGTTCGCCGACACATCTGAATAGGGTTTTTGCCAGCGTTTGCTTGCTCTTCCCCCGGTATCCTCTCCCCCTCATATCTTCTTCATGGAATGTAGTATGATTTGCACAAAGAATTTTTTTTTTTTTTGAGTTTTACATACATAGCACCGGTGTCTTCCCTTTTTTCTCTATTTTCGGTGGCTACAACCCATTTTTTATGTACTTTGTGATTTCGATTGGTTTTGGTAATATTCAATTTGTGGTCTTTGGTCGATACATACATAGTGTCAGTTCCACTATGTTGGTTTTGCTTTTATTAGTATAATTACATGCCTATCAGCCCAAAAGTTTTGGCATTTTTGCTTCCTTCTTCCTCTGTTGATTTGTGATATGTGAGTACGAATTTGAGAAATGCTTGGAGTGATATATGAACACCAATCTTTCGGTTGTTGTGTACTTCATTAATATGGATTAGGATTTTATCAAAGATTTTGATATTTGAGTGAGTTTGAGAAATAGATGATAGTTGGTGGTGCATAACAACAATGTTTAAGGTGATGTGTACGTTATAAATATGGATTAGAAATTTATCATGAATTTTACTTATTGAGTATGAATTTTAAGAATGGTTGCAAGCTGGTTTAGCATATGTTAACAACAATGTTTCAGGTGCTGTCTTTTCATGAATATGGATTGGTAATTTATAATGACTTTCGATTTTCGAGTAAGAATTTGAAAATTGATTGCTAGGTGGTTTAGCAATTGTTAACAACAATGCATTTTATTTATGAGGAAATTTTGATCACTTTGTGCTTTTTCTATGGGTATTTTAGAATTTTGTGATATTTCCATAACTCGCATGATATTCATCTATTCTGATTAGGGAAATTTACAAACCCAACGCACAATTTTATGTTTTTACATTCATGGTCGTTGTATGCATAATATGAAGTTTGAAGAATGATGATAGACGTAGTCGTGCGTATTTTACTGCTTCATCATGATTTCCCTATGTTGCTTATGTTGTAATAGTATTCAATTTGATATGATTTGGCAGATTTAAGTGTTGTATGCATAAATATTAAAGTTACTGTGTGAGATATGTAAATTCATTAGAATTGTGTGTTGTTTATGTAAATGAATCTTGTCGCAAGATTGAATTATGTGAGGTTGGTGTATGCTAGTTGAATGAAATTTTGCTAGAATTTTTTTTGGGGAAAAAAACATTTGTTGATATTTAACTAGCTATCTCAATATTATTCATTAAAGTTCAAAGAAATTTACAAACCTAGCACACGATTATGTGTTTATTTTCATGGCAGCTATATACATTTATATGAAAGTTACTTTCTGTTGTTATGTATGAGTTATTAATCCTAATATGATTATCTTACAAACAAAATTTGAGTGAGAATTGCTGTGGGGGTGGTGTGGTGATTGGTGGGGGGCAGTGGCGTTTGGAGTAGAGATGGTGTGGGGATAGTGGTAGCGGTGGTTATTGGTGTGGGGCAGTGGTGTTTGGTGTGGAGATGATGTCGACACAATAGTGAAATATGATAATTTTATTTTTACTTGAGTTAGTGTTAATTATTTATGATTATCTTACAAACAAAATTTGAGTGAGAATTGTTGTGGGGATGGTGTGGTGATTGGTGGGGGGCAGTGGCGTTTGGAGTAGGGATGGTGTGGGGGTAGTGGTAGCGGTGGTTATTGGTGTGGGGCAGTGGTGTTTGGTGTGGAGATGATGTCGACACAATGGTGAAATATGATAATTTTATTTTTACTTGAGTCAGTGTTAATTATTTATTGTTGTTGACCTCATTTTTGTCAAGGTTTAGTTTTTCTCCTAACTTTAGGATTACAGCCTCAGGAGCTTCCCCAACGATCCTAGTTTCTTAGCGATGGGACCCACCTTGTTTTAGAGAGTCTGGAGCCACTTCATTACTCTTAGAAATCCTGCACGAGATTCCATACCGCTAGTCTCTAGCACGTCGAAATTGACGTCAGGAGTTTAAATTGAGTCTCTATAGGACCCCTGGACATTAGGACAGCCTCGTGCACGTCTGACACACCTGGACGCACAAATTCTCAACTCGTGGCCTCAACGCCTTCAATTCCTTCGCGGTGGACTGGGGCCGGAGTCAGAACGCCGGGATGATCGACATCAAAGTCAGAATTTCAGAAAAGGTCGAATTTGACGCACTTTCGACGCGACCGTCGACGATGTTGTACGAACGACCTCAGATGACGAAATTGACTGTGCCGATGCTTTCGGAACGTCGGTTTCACCTAAAATTGACTTTTAATTTGCGACGATAAGCCTGTCGGGGATGAAATTTGCGAAATAAGAATTTATATAAATATAATAATAATAATACTGTTATTATTATATTATTATATATAATTCTTATATTTCCCTTCCCCTTTTGAAATCCTAAGCCTTAAATCTCTACCCCGTTCGATCGGCTCACCTCTGCTCTCGTTTGCACGATGAGGAGCTCCCGTTTCCTCCTGCCGCGCTCGAGTACGTCACCCTGACCACCTCTGTCTTCCCCATACTCGAGTGTGTCCCTGCGGGGCTTCTCATTCTTGAGCCGTACGAATTACTCCCCATCACTTATCTCTAGCTGCACCGGCTCTCCTCTGCCTTCCTGTGCGAGCCTGTGGCTAACTGTGACCCTTTCTCTGTCGCTGCTGCCAGAGGCTGCTCCACTTGGGGCTTATCTCTTGTGAGTCCTCAGCACTCTCCCCCCCTCCATTCTATAAATGTGACCTATTTGGGTCTTCCCTGGGTTGGTTGGCCGATTCTTCTTGGAGGTGGGGATTGGTTGCTGGATTGAATCCTGAGCTTCTTGCTTTACTTGTGTGCTTTACACTTGCTGGTAACCTCTTTTCTCTCCTCTACTCTTCTCGGTTTTGCCTAGTGTGGCTTTTATCTTGTGGCTTTGGTTTGTTTCTTCCTATTTAGCCTCTTGGCTGGGTACTTATATGACATGGAACACTGTATGCAAGCTTAAAATGTTGCTCTCTTCCTTCCTTTTCATTCTAACAGCAGGCTAGTTTGCTATTTTAGCCTTATTTAGAAAAGTTCATTACTTAAGCAGGTTAAAAATGGAAATATGAGCATGTGGTAGGATTGGTTTTGGTGGAAAGCCATTAGCTCCTCTTGCAAGTGTTTTGAATGGGGCTCTTCACTCACTCTAGTTGTTATGAATCATAGAGGAGCCTTTTGTTTCTTTTATATGCATGTGGGGCTCGGTTCTTGCTCCTTGTAGCTTTTCCTTATCAAAATGGCATGCTGGGAAGAGGTTTAATTTAATTTGGGAAGCTTCATGCTTGTTCTTATGTGAAGCATATGGTGGCTCTATGTTTTGAATATATGGAAGTTTAATTCTTGGGCTCCTTGTATCTTAGCCCTTTATAAAAGCATGTTAAATGGAATTGGAAAGTTTCTAGGCTTATTCTTGTTTGCAAGCATGTGATAGTTTCATGGATTGGTATATATATATTAAAAAAAAAAACATGAAGGTGTTATTGTGATCCAAGTTTAGCCTCCTTTTTCAATTTCAGGCTAAAGCTATGTTTAAACATATACATATGTTCCATTTATTAGGCTTTTAAAAAGCTTGTTTTAGCCTTATGTTGGGCTTGGATTCAATCATGGTTGGGCTTGGTTTTAGCCTCATGTGGCTCGATTTTGTTGGCCCTGTTGTGTTCTTTGTTTTAGCTTAATGCTGGGCTTGGTTTTAGCCTCATGTGGCTCGGTTTTGTTGACCCTGATGTGTTCTTTGTTTTAGCTTAATGCTGGGCTTGGTTTTAGCTTTATGTGGCTCGATTTTCTGTTGGACCTGTTGTGTTCCTGGTTGTAGCTTGTAGCTGGGCTTGTTTTCAGCCTTGCTGTGGTTCGGGTTTTGGTCCTATGTGGGCTCGGTTTGGCTCCTTTGGCACTTCTTGCTTTGGCCTTGTGTTGGGCCGGCTGTAACCTGATGTTGGCTTGTTTCCAGCCTTGTTGTGGCTCGGGTTTCAATCTTATATAGGTTTGGCTCTTTTGGTACCTCTTGTTTTGGCTTTGTGTTGAGACTGTTTTACCTTGGAGCTGGACTGGTTTTCAGCCATGTGATGGCTCGGGTTTTTGGCTCTGTGTGGGCTCGGTTCTACTCCTGTATTGTCTCTTGCTTGGGCTTTGTTTTGGGACTGCCTTAGCTTGGTGTTGGCTTGTCCCCAACCTTGCTGTGGCTCGGGTTTGGGCCTGCACTGGCTCGGTGGTACCCTTGTGGTGTTGTTCTCTGCCTTGGCTTTGTGTTAGGCCGGCTGTAGCTGGGTGTTGGCTCGGTCCTAGCCTCATGGTGGCTTGGGTTTATACCTTATGTTGGCTCAGTTTTAGCTTTATGTGAATCCAATCCTATGGCTATGTGATGAATATTTTTATACACTTTGTGATGATTTGGATATCCCCGTTAGCTTATTTGTGGGGAGATATGTTTGGAGAATACCTTTTGGAGAAAACTTTCTTATGTCTTCCTTGAGAGAATTGGAGGTAGTTTGGAAGATTTGCAAGCTTGTCCATTCACTTTCTTATGTTTTAAAAGTTTCATTTCGAGATGATTTTTCTTGTTTTCTTTACTTTGGTCGTGAGCTTCCTTGGCCCCTGCTGCCTTGGCCGTGAGCCTCTTTGGCCTTGTCCTGTCCTGGCCATGAGCTTCTACTTGGTTTTATTGGAGGATTTTACACTTGCGAGGTAGATTGAGTTGTGGATTACATAGGGGTTTGGAAATTTCAACATTTAGGGGTTTGGAAATACCAGTGCGGATTTTTTTAGCTTACTACTATTTGACTTATTGTGTGTGAGGTTTGGAAAACTTTTCAAACCTTGTTTTGGAGCGTTTTAGACCATCCCACCTACCGTTTGGGCCCCGCCTCTTTTAAATCGGATTTGGGGGTGGGTTAGTCTTCTTTCTTTCCCCTTTTATTCTGACTTGTTTTCTTTCGTCGTTTTTAGTTTTCATTTTGTTTTGGGGCATAGAGTACTGTTGATAAAGGCACACCGGTGGTTGAGAGGAATGATATCTCATCCTACGGCACCAGGTCTCGCTCCAGGTCCCCGGTGAACCGTAGGATGAAGGTATTAATCACCGCTATAAGGCAAGCGGGACACCCGTACCTTCTTAGGATAACTAGTGATCACTACACCAGACGAATGAATCGACTCGTGAATAACACTAATTTTTAAAATGCGAGTAAGAATGGATACTTATATTTACAACAAAAAAATATATTTTCATCTACTAACCAAATATTGATACAAACTCCTTTTGTATGCATGAAATCCACGTGTACGTTAAAAATATAAATTTCAAAGCTATATTATAAACTTGGTCATCAACTTATTGATTCTAAGTATTGGGTTAGGAACACCTCCCGAGTTAGGTTTAGCAGGACACCCTTCTAGCTGAAGAGTGAACTCGCCATACACTCGGGTGACGAGTAGCCTTCGACGACCATCGAGAACAACTATACAGTTTTTGAGCCTAGCCCCGACCCGAGTGCTTGCGGTTTTCTTCGGATTTTTTGTATGATTTTCGGATGAAGCACTCGTAGTCATTTTTCCGGGACTTTCCCGAGGTTTTGATGATTTTATTTTGTTTTGCTATTTGTTTTCCCCGAGTTTTCTACCGTGAGTCATTCGCTGTCCTTTCTCGAATTTTTTGGACGATATTTCTTTTCCTATCTGGCTTTCACTCGTGTGAGACACTCTAGCCTGCTACATTTAAGAAAATAACGGATCTCCCAGGCATACAGGTTTGTTTATATTTACAGCAGTATTCTTTTCTGTCTGCATTCATTGTTTTTAAGCACGTTGTACGCATACTTTGTCGTACGTTTTACTTATTTTCCCGCGTCTTATATACCTCGCTACTACACTGTGTAATTAAACATGTCTTCACCAGCTAAATCATTCCTTAGTAATTAAACAACAATCCATAGGATTTCGAAATTGTTCGCCTAGTGCGACATAAATCCTCAACCTTTTTTGGGCCTTTGTATAACTCTGCTGTACAATATAAGTCCCAACTCGTTTTAGAATTCTAAGGCAGTTGCTTCGTTATGATCTAAACCTCATATCTTCTATGCTATTCGTGTGATCGTTTCACACAAATGTATGCCCTAATTAAATAAAATTCGCGGGATGAAACAACTTAAATAATATCTCCTCTAAATCGAAGCAAATCGGATGATAACTGGAAGTCACCGAGGTTCGCCTCCGGATCTCCGACATCCCCTGGATTCTTCTCCCTTTGGATTCTACAATAAAATATTCTAAATTTGAGTCAATCTCCTTTCACACTTCTTTGTACGATTACGTTGAAAAGTCCTATCTTTTTAACCTCCTTAAAGATAACATTTCCTGATTTTTATCGAGAGTATTCTCAAGTGATTTCGGTCATTTAAGATGTAATTAACTATAGCACTGCACTTTATAGAAGCATTTCGAACCTAAATTTAAAATAAATGTTATTTAATTTTTCATATTAAATAGGGAACTCTTGTCTAAGAATAAAATGGTTTTGCAAACCAAACGGACGTCATATATTTCTTAGTTTATTTGATCAAGTCTTCGTTTATCTTTCGGGATAAATACGGATGCGGGTGTGAAGGCTTCTTTTCATTTAAATTATGAAAAATATGAGATCAGTTTAATCTCATATTTTTCTAAAAAATATATATATATGAAATTAAAGCATCCTTCCGAAGCGGGCGACGAAATTTCGATTCCGGCGACCGACAGCTTCCTACGGACACTCCACACCCAAAACAACGCCGACAATTGTGTAAAATATTTATGTTATTTAACTCTTTCTATGCTAGTAAATAATAATTAAGGGTTCATTTAGGAATGACTCTGACTTAATAATAAGATACTATGACAAGATATGCTACGGAATTTGCGATGCAACAACTGATCATCGATAGACTACTGCGTTGCAGACCGTCGAATAAGGTCGATTGTTTGTTTGTTTTTTGCAATTTGAAAACAGTTGAATCACAACTGTTTCTGAACAAATTATCATCATACTCGTTTATAGCAATGATGTTCGCAACATAAGTCTTTATAACAGTACATTTTATACTTTAAAAACAAATATCCAGTGTAGAACATTACAAAAATTAAAGATAGACACCTCACTTAACAGTGAGTAGCATGACTATCAAAATTAAGAAAATAACTATTAAAAAAATAATAACTAATAATATTATAATATTATTTTTGAAATGCAGATGATGTATTTCACAGGCTAAACCGTCCTCCAGGTATACTCTCCACACTTGATCAATCTCGATGGTGGAATCTTCCAGTCTATCGGCCTACTAAAGAGTCATAGTTTTCCGTAATTCTCCGTGGGAACCTGTAAAACTCTCTCAGGTTGCTATGTTACTGACATGAAGTGAGTACAGAACTTTGAAGTTCACAGTAGCAGTCAATCCTCTAAATGCACTAAAAATACTCGAGCTCGTCTTTTCTGAAGGCTTAAAAAAACATACTCTTAGACATTGCACCAGTAAAAATTGATAACAAAAGTAATTAGTTAAAGTTTTACACAGTTGTGAGATCTCGTAACTCAGTATGTAAACTAACAAATTTATCACTACAAGAATACAACAAACCTTATAAAAAAGGGGTTCTTGGTTACCGTTAACCCACGTAATACTAAGCTCTTATGTGTCACATATGCATATCACCAAAAAAATACCATCCAGAAGAACATAAAAAATCGTAGCACGGAACTTGATTGTCTTCAATAGAATTTCACATGTGACCAATTAATAGCGAACAGGTCATCCAAAAGAACTCATAAGGTCAAACGTCTTATCATAGACCTCTTAAACCCGCTAAAAGAAAAAAATAGAAATGCAAAATGAAGAAAATATATAGCAATTGCAAAAAAAACTAAAATAGTAAATATCAAATACATAAGAAATAGAAATAAAAATAAACTGTATATAATACTGATACAATAAACAGTATATGCCTTCAACAGCCTTCAACAACCATTATAATTAACATAAACAAAAACTAACATTCTCATCAATCACCCTCCAAATATCGCATCTGTAATTTGTTCTCTCAACTGTCATCTCGCTTGGACCTTCCCCGTCTTGAGTGCTGATCTCGGGAACACCATTTTCGGCCTAAGATAAAGATTATCCAAGACGGTACTCATGTATCTCGACAAGGACATGTGCACGATCTCCGTCTGCCCTACGTAAGTCGATATCATTGCGGGAAGGATGTCATCGAATATAGTTGTGGAGTCATCGTGACAATCAAAATATGCACATGTTTGGTAAACGGGTAAGATGACATATCGAAAAGTATAACTCATTTCTTCTTTCAAACACCAAAAGTCCTCTCAATGACACCACGTAAAGAAAAATGAATTTTGCTGAGCATTTCTTTCCTGCCCTCGTGATATTGCTGGTTCGCTCAAAATCAGATATGTGATACCTTGTATCAGGATATAGCTTGAGATACCCTCGATGCAATGGATACCTAGCATCGATCAAATAGAATTTACTTGATGTGAATTGAATAATTAGTGTTGAAGAAAAAAAGAATTAGGAGAGTAACTCAGTCTCAAGTATGACATATCGAAAAGTATAACTCATTTCTTCTTTCAAACACCAAAAGTCCTCTCAATGACACCACGTAAAGAAAAATGAATTTTGCTGAGCATTTCTTTCCTGCCCTCGTGATATTGCTGGTTCGCTCAAAATCAGGTATGTGATACCTTGTATCAGGATATAGCTTGAGATACCCTCGATGCAATGGATACCCAGCATCGATCAAATAGTATTTACTTGATGTGAATTGAATAATTAGTGTTGAAGAAAAAAAGAATTAGGAGAGTAACTAAGTCTCAAGTGAACCTGTGGGTGGATGTGGGAAATTGTAGTTGTCATTTCGTGTTGCAGATTTAAAAATTTGACTGTCATGTGCACTGTCTTCTTAACAGACCTTAAAAAAAGTGAAACAAATGTTGAAGTCGTATACCACCATGATTAAGGTTTTGTTGTTAAAGTGAAAGTGAAACAAATGTTGAACCCGACCCCACGTAGTGGGATTAAGGTTTTGTTGTTGTATTTGAGCAATCGATGGAACACACATGGACACACATGGATCGAATAATGAAAATGTCGCATTCATTGGATAATGTGAATCACTAACGCAAAATGTAATGTTTGTATGTTATTCAACATGTGTTTTAATTTTATTATGGTTAGTTAGTAAGACAGTGAACATGACAGTCGTATATTCAAACTTTGTCACAAGAACTCAGAAACACAACTTTCTTCACTCACACCAAGGTTTGTTCAACTGTTAATCCTATTTAGATATTTTTTAGTGCATTACTAATTATTGTAATTGTGACGGATAAATATTATTTAGTCGATGTTGGATATCTTTTATAAATGGGGTATCTGAAACCATTTTTGAATACCTAATATCACATTCCCGACTTTGAAAGAGTCAGTAATGTCGTTTGAGGCGAGAACAAATATTTAACAAGAAAAACTCATCCTTACGCGATGTCATTGAAAGAACATTTGAAGTGTGGACTAAAAATGGGTCATACCGTGGGATATTCTGACATATATATTTCTTAAGCAAGTACAGATTGTGGTGGTTACAATGACTCTCCACAATTATATTCGGCGGCATCATTCATGTTGTGACACTGACTTCAACAGGGCCGATGAAGATCATTTACAGTCCTAACTGAAACATTTGAATATCATTTAGGACATTCTTTATCACAGGCAAAAGTTAAATTACCTGAGAGTTGCACCCAAGATGGGGAAAGTACTGGGGAAATTATAGAGTTAAGATAGCAGATTACAACCGTCATCGTTGACTGCTGAATGCAAGGATTTTTTCTTTTGTTGTTGTTGCTTCATTTGTAATGGGTGGTGAAAACTTTTATCGTTTGATATCGGTGTTTTGTCAAATTATCTATATTTTGAATCTCAATTTTATTTATCGTTCTTTTGTACGTATTATCCCCAACTCGAATGTCTGAAGTGGCAACCGTGAATATAATATGCTATACAAATATTTATTGCATGTTTATTTTTTATTTTTTGGAGTTCAATGATGAGAAATTTGACCTTAAGGGTTCTTCTGGATGAGCAATATGTCGCTATTGGTTCTTGTCACATCTGAAATCCCAATAAAAATAACTAAGTTCCTTCATTTTCAGTGTTATGGTTTTTTTAGGCTCTTCTGGATGTTTTTTTTAGTGATATGCATATGTGACACGTGCGAGCTCGGTATGAAGGTAATCAAGAATCTTTTTTTTTATAAGATATGCTTGTCTTTTGGTAATAACAAATTTGTTGTTTTATGTCATGTTTTCTGAAACCTCAGTTTAATAAAACTTGAATTGGTTAATTAATATATTTTCTTTCGCTAATATTGCATCTAAGGATTTGTGATTTGTTGTTTTACCGTTTATAAAAGATGAGCTTTGAAGACTTTCGGTACCTCCAAAGCATTGTATTGCTTCTGTGGGCTACCGTGCTTTCTATTTCATGGAAGCCACCTAACTACGGGAGACAGTTTTAAAAGTGTCCGAAGAGAAGACAAAAAAGCTGACTTCTTTAGGTGGGCAGATGAGCTGGAGGAATTAATAGCTGTTAGTGATCGGGCATGGCGAGTTTCTATGGAGGACAACTTATCTCGTGACATAAGTCAAGTGCATTTTAAAAACAATGTTATCATATTATTAATTGTTATTTTAATATATATATTTTTAAATTTTGATTGTCACGCTACTCACAGTTATGTGTTTTTTTTTATTTTGTAACGTTCAAACTGAATAATTGCTTTCAATTATGAAATGTGGTAGTGTGATTAATTTTATTATAAACAACACTATAATACAGGGGCAGAAACGTTATTTCTTTAGAAACAACTGCAACACGTTTCAGCTGTTTTGAAACTGCAAAAAACAAACAAACTGACAGCTTCTCCATAGTAACTTCTACACAACAACTTCCTGCCACAGCTGCTACGCAACAGCTTTTTAATAAGCTATAGCTGCTCCAAACAGACCCTGAGACACTTTATATAATACAAAGTTATTAATCAACAACATTATTTTATAACTAATTAACTATATTTATTAACCTAAATACAAAATTAATCATCTCATTCTCAATATCTTATCAAATCCTTTCTTTCAGTTTCTCTAGATCATAGTATCTAACACTACTGTAATTTATGCAGGTTAGAGACCTTCATATTGCAAAAAGGGCAGAAGATATTGGTTTTTATGCAGGGTTTGTGGGTAAGCATTCACAAATTTCATTGCCATTGTAGTTTTTATCTGCAAAAAAGTTTCATTATTCGAATTTCAATGAATCTCTCAACATCCTTAACATATATCCTAAATGAAGGTGCTGCATTTATGTTTGGGAGAACTCTAACTTCAGTCCTCTGGGGAGTTGTTGCTGATCGCTATGGGAGAAAACCAGTCATCATGATTAGCATTGTTTCCACGTAAGAAAGAAATCCTTTATATGGATCTATATTCTCTTATATAAATTTGAAACCTTTCAGGCTAATTACATAATGCAAACATTATCATTAAAATGTAGGATTATATTCAATACCCTGTTTGGCCTCAGCAAAACATTTTGGATGGCAGTTGCAACGAGAGGACTCCTTGGATTTTTTTCCGGTTTGCTTGGTCCGATAAAGGTATGTGCTGAAATACAGATTTGATTGATTTTTGTTATTCATTGTTATAAAATAGATGCAATGAACCGCAAAACAGGCAGAGCAAGTAAAACATTCATTTGCATAGAAATCCTAGACAGAAAATCACGGCAAAGATAATAATTTAGGTTTGTTTGGTCGGTTGCAAGAGGAGTGTGCTGCATTCTTTTTAAAGGCTTTTTGAGATCCCAGCTTTTAGGAGAAAAAAATACACATGCACTGTAAAATTGCAATGCATTTGAATTCATTCTTTAGGTCATTTTTAGTGTATTTGGAATTCACTAGATTAGAACAAAATTCAAATACAGAATTTTATGTACAGTGTTGGTTGCCGACACCTACTTGCCTACTCCCACTAGCCACTCGCCGCTCAATAGCCTATTCATTATCAACCTCATATTTCATATTATTTTTGTTTTAGTTCTAACCAAACAAAATATATATATATATAAAACCCTGCATCTGCTTTGCAGTGAACCAAACAACTCCAAAATATTCCAAATATAGTACATTACTTTTACACTATATTATTTTTTCGGCAAACCAAACAGTCCCTAAGGGAATAACTTTAATTGAACCATTTGTCTCATCGTGAACTTTTTGATCCAAGCCCAATGAAATTTAGGTATCAATTCTAAAGCTCTTTCATAGAGTTTATGTTTGGCTTGTATCTAGGCCTATGCTACTGAAGTTTGCCGAAAAGAGCATCAAGCCCTTGGATTATCACTGGTATTAAGAAGCTCAAATTCCACTCTATTCATGAGTCATATTTTTCTAATATGATAATGTATGATTACATGTCTCATTCCCCAGGTCAGTACATCACGAGGTATAGGTTTAATAGTTGGTCCAGCTATTGGTGGTCTTCTTGCACAGGTGAACTAAATATATTTGGTCTTTTTTTTTTCTTTTGCAAATGGTTAACATTGTTAGATATGTAAATACAAATGATTTGAGCAACAATCAAGCGAGTTTGGAATACACCGGAAATGAACTATAAGATGAGTTTAAGATGCATACAAATTTTACTCTACATT
This sequence comes from Papilionanthe hookeriana x Papilionanthe teres, assembly GCA_022702705.1. NCBI lineage: Eukaryota > Viridiplantae > Streptophyta > Magnoliopsida > Asparagales > Orchidaceae > Papilionanthe > Papilionanthe hookeriana x Papilionanthe teres. The sequence continues at coordinate 115,732,517 of CM040432.1, forward strand.
CCAAATTCTTCAACCCCTACATTGCAAACGCAATACACCTATTTTACATTCAACCAAACGTCTCTGAAGTGATTTAGATTATCAAGGATTTGATTTAAACCTGTTTCTACAACTCTGATTGCAACCAAACTCATTAGACGTCCATTCAAGTGCAAAAAGAAAAAAACCTTTGAAAATTCCATCATATATAACACAAGAATAACAATCAAAGAATTTAAATTGTCAATGACGCCGCAATAATAACCATATTATAGCTATCATAAGCCGTTGCAGCCTCATCCAAACTATTTGATTTGCAAAAATGAAAGAATTTTAGTAGCATAAAGCACATAAGAAAAGTAGAACAGTAGTTTGATGCCTATTGGCATTGAGATATTTGAATTCAACATATCTTCTTAACCATAATCACTTTTTTTTTCAGCCAGCAGATAAATATCCAAATATATTTTCAGAGGAATCCCTCTTTGGGAGGTCAGAAAATTTTATGACATCTATAATTAGTTTAGCTTCTTGCTATTATACTAAACTTAATACTGCAATTATTTTGTAGGTTCCCATACTTCTTACCTTGCCTATGCATATCAGTCATTGCAGTTTTGGCATTCATTGCTTGTTTTTGGCTTCCAGTAAGTTAACGCATTTCTTTTTTATTTCATTTGGTGGAATTTTTTCTACTATAATTCATTCAATAATGTAACTAAAGCTGTAAAAACAAGCCATGAACTTTGTTTATAGAAATAGGATTGTGAAGATAATACAATTTGAAATAAACTCTAATCATATTCAAAACTTAATCTGAATCTAACATATAATTCAAATTTAAAACTAATATTATTTAAAAGAATAATGCATTCTAATTTAAAACTAATTTGTATCTAATAATATTTGATATCCTACAAAAATGAAATAAAACTGAAATAAATCTTAAGATAATCTAAATTAAGTTTTTTGAGCAGTATCAAAAGCATTCCTGTTGAGTGCTTGAATACAGATCCTTTACTTTTCTTTTGTATTAGAGATTCAAACTTTTCAACAGTGCTTTTTAAATGTAAAAATTGATTCTTAATTTAATTGATGAATTTTCAAATGATTTGGTAGGAAACTTTACATTTTCATGGTGAACACGAGCTAAATGATGGTGCAGCTGATGAACTGGAAGCAATCGAAAAATGCTATGTGATTAACAATTCTGAAGAAACTGAAAGGTTGCCGTCAGCTCCTAAGAAAAGCCTATTGAAGAATTAGCCCTTAATGTCTGCAATCATCATATATTGCATTTTTTCTTTTAATGATACAGCTTATTCTGAGGTAATACTATGATACTCTGTACCGATTTTATCATCTATAAGAAGAAGGAAATGCAGATTATACTTTGGTCTTTCTAATTACTGCTTAATTTTTTTCTCCTCCTCCTGTAAGTGCATGTTTTTAAACTTTCTTAACTAACTTTAATCTCTATTTTTAATATAATTAGCATTTTTATTAGATATTCTCCTTATGGGCTGAAAGCAGTGTAAAGTTGGGAGGTTTGAGCTTTTCATCGCAGGATGTGGGCGAGGTCCTTGCACTTACAGGTACTATATAGAATCATTGAAGAATGGTAGTGATTTCAGTTTGCAGATATTAAAATTTTTTTATTTACAAAAAGACTTGGAGTTTGGTTGGCTTTTCACTCGAGTTTTTTGTTCAACTGAAGGTTTAGAGGTAGTTTTCAGTAGAACTAAATTTGTCAGGAATAGTAGTTATTTGTCATGAGTTATTAGTCGGATTGACATTTGACGGTTTCAAAGGAAGTTAGTTTGTAGATGACTGATTATAGGGATATTTAAATTTATAGATAATTGAAAAGCCTTTTGATGTGGCTTAGATTATTGGCTGAAATAATATCCTTGAAATTCAAAATTTGGATTTTGGATAGTATAAACTAAATTGATTTTTTTTCCTACCCTATTTTCTAGTTTAGAGTATGATAGGTTTATAAATATTTTTTCTCAGGCATTCAAATTTTGAACTTTTGGCTTGGAATAAAATTTCTATTTTCAATTTCAATTTTGTGAGTTTATGTTATGTTTACTTTCTATTGTTGCAATACAAGTATGATTATAACGTTCTAGAGGAAGCCATCACGAGTAGGGCTGGCAATTTGGCTCGTTGTTCGCGAACAGCTCGTGTTCGGCTCGTTCGTTAAGCCTAACGAGCCGAACACGAACAAATTTTTAAGCTCGAAATGTTAACGAGCCGAACACAAACAATTGTTTGTTCGCTCGTGTTCGACTCGAATTGGCTCGAAATAAAAAAATAATCGTATAATTATTTATATAATAATTTATTATATATATTATTATATATTAATATATTATATATATTTATATTTAAGTTTAAATCATAGCTTGTTTGTGTGGTAGCGTGGTTATCTTACTTGTTTCAATTCATTTAGTCCGGATTCGAATCCGCGCTGGACGTATATTTTTTCGATTAATTTTAACGAGGCGATTTCGAGCGAACACGAGCCGAACACGAACAAAAATATTTAATTCGAGTCGAACGCGAACACACCTTTCACGAGCCATTTCGAACACGAGCCGAACACGAGCTGAGCTAATTTCGAACGAGCCGAACACGAGCCAAGCCTGAGCTCGCTCAAGCTCGGCTCGTTTACAGCCCTAAACACGAGGTTTGATTTTCCCTTCTATATTTTCATTCATTGTTATGTTTCAACTATAAAATTTATGCAAGTTAGGTTCAAGTTATAATACAAACTTGAACGAGGTCTGCAAAGCCATGAGGTCTAGGAAAGTCGTTGATAGTGAATAGCTTTGAACTAGCTGGGACCAAAAACTCATAACTCTAAACTCACTTGTAGTCTCAAAGGTCCTCTAAGTTCAAATTGCCAATAAGCTGCCTACGAGCTGACAAAAATAGACAGTCGAACAAAAAAATTAAAAATTTTAATAGTTTATTAATGGATAGTGCTATCACGACCCGAGCTAGGGGATTTATAACATCCTCCTATGAATGAGTTGGCCCAATTAAAAATGTGCACCATTTACTAATTTTGAATTGAGTTTTTGTTTGTTTCTCATGGTGCATTACATTCTAGCTTAAATTTATATTCAATTCACACAGCATTCTCATATCGTATGAATGAGTGTTTAACACGTTGGTCAGAGCACATATAATTTAAAGTAAACTCTAAAAATATGAGTACAATTTAAGAAACTTGCATGTTTTTTTTACAGCTTACATGTTTTTCCAAGTAGAATACTCGAGTCAAAGAGCATCTCATGAAGCACATGCAAGCTTTAAATTTTCATGATTTAACTATTTTATGTGAGTATTTTATTATTAAACAACATAAAAATTTTGACTTTGAATTTTCAAACAACTTTTGTGCTTGTATGTTTATTGTGGATTCAGTGGCATGCATGCATATTGGATGTTAATTTGCATTTTTAGATTAAATTTTAGGGCTAGATGTGATTTCATATTTTTGGCTTTTAGTGGGGCGAAGATTCGTCTAGATATGACTTGTGTTATCCAAGTGAGTCCCAAATGCATCTTCCTCTACTTATAAATAGTGGGGATGCTCAATTCATTTTCATTCAACTCTGAACTAAGTTTCTTGCATGTTCTGAGAGGTTTAAGTGCAAGAAGGTTCTGCTCATTCCTTGTGATTATAGCTTTTTAAGTCCTCTGTAAGTTCTATGTATATCATGTTTGTGGCCAATTTTAGTATTTTAAAATATTTTACATGATAATTTAATTACTCATTTACCTGTAATTTTCCAATTTATATTTTCATTTAGTTGTACTTTTAGTCCAATAAGCCAATATGTATTTCCTTCCGTTTAAGCGGATTTTAATAAAATTTTGGCAGCCATTGAGCATCATTCTCGCTTAAACGAATGCATTGAGAGTGTTAGCCAATTTCATCATGCTTAAAAAAGTACGCATTGCCGATACATGCATAGGCATTCAACACCTGAATGAGAGAGATTTTCCCATTGCATTGGAAAAATGCACATAAATATTTAAATTTAGCATATTTTTCTGTTACTTTAGAACGCTGTACGCCAATACTTAATTTTAACAATTTTCTCTCTCATGTTGGATTAATACGGGTAGTTAAATTTCTTGTGTTATACCTTAACGTGAGATTGACGATGGTGAGGATTCTACAAACTTGCACAAATTTCAAAAATAATTTTTTTTTCTTTTTCTTTTTCTTTTTCTTCATCCATTTATTTTTCTCTATATCTAATTGTTTTACCTTTTGCTCTTTATTTTTCTGACTCCCTAATTATACATATGCATTCATATATATGTGCGTGTGTGTGTTTAGAGAGAGAAAGAGAGTGATTGTGAGATGACTATTGTCGACTGACCCACTTTTTATATGTTTGCAAATTATGTTAATAGCAACGGCACCAAAAACTTGATCCCATTTTAATATATATATATATATATATATATATATATATATATATATATATATATATATATATTTGATTTTATGATGGAATGTTTAATGTGGATTCTACCAAGTATACGTATTAAGTAATACGAGGCTCTAGTGAGTCACGATTATCGATCCCACAGGAAAGTTTTTAACGATTTGTATCGTTAAAATTTAAAAAATTACTTACTAATATAGTAATCGGAAATTTAAAGTAACTAAATGACTAAAAGTAAGCTAATGCTTGAAATAAAGTTGATTTAAATAATTCGGATAAAGTATTATTCTCCTTGTTTTTAGAAAATTAAGTGAATGATGAATCTAATTAGAATTTTTGAATTGTATTGTAATGAATAGGAGCATTCACTATTCTTTACCCTTTGCTCAGAGTGCGAAGAACGTTGAGTAATTCATGTTTGATTATCGAATTTGTGGTAGATTCGGGAGGATACTTGTTGTCACTCGAAGCTCCACGTTCACTCACTTTGAGAATTAACATCTACACTTAACTTCTCAAACAATGAGACTAAATTGAATATTTTAGTACGTCAGCACTAAAATGTCTAATTTACGTCCAGATAAATAATATTTACTTATTTATTTGTACACCTCCTTCAAAGCTTTTGACTTACTGAATATTGGATGTAATTTTTCTTATAGTTGATAACTCAACGTATTTTAACAAATCGATTGGTCGGATTGAAAGTAAATTAAGTTTTAAGTAAAAATTATCACAACTTATTTTAATATATTAGATGCTTCATTTAATTTCATCATTTCGCATAATTTTCGTAAACAAAGAAAAGTAAAAAGCTATTTCAGAATGCGTGGAATAAAGCAAGCATGTAATTTCGTTTAAAGTTAACGACGATAAACAAAAATCTTTATCTTAATTTCATACAAGCAGTACTCAGCAAGTTCATTTCGACTTTTCATTCAATCTATGCACACTTCAACTCATTAATTATCTTTCTAAAACTCTTAAATTAGCACACTAAACACGAATAGACTCTACTAAATGAAATAATCGAAGACTCAAGAGACACACCAATGACACACTATGACACTTAGAATTCGGCCTCTATTTATAGAGGTAAGTGAAAGTCCGAGGATGCTTAAACACTGCTTAAAAGCATCAGGGTTCGATGTATTTTGCATTTTAAGCTATCTCGCCGACGAGCGAAAACGAATCGCCGTCAGCGAGGCTTCAGAAGGTCTTGAACCTCGTGATCTCGTTGTCGGCGGACTCGGGCTCGTTATCGGCGAGGTAGTTATAGTCCTTCGAAATTCTCATCATGATCTCGCCGTCGGCGGCTCGATCTCGTCGTCAGCGACTTGGATTCATTTTGCATGAATTTCTTCCTTTTGATCCAAGTCTCATATTTCGTGTTTTTCTTCATCGACTTATAATCTTACATTCTTGCAGATAAAATAAAAAATATCTTTCTTTAAAGTGCAATTTCATCAAAAATAGATATGAATTTCTTAATATATTTTTCTGTGATCATCGACTATCTAGACTATTGAGGTGATGGCTTATGGGATGACATGAGAAGAGAAGGAAGAGTGGAATGGGAAATGTTGCGTGTGAATTCTGTCGGGAAGTAGGGAGTAAAATTCTCTTCTATTTAGAAAAAATAAAATGACAAAGAGAGAGAAGTTGAGCAACGAATATCAGTTGATCTTAAATTCCTGTATTGCCTATTTTCATTTAAATAAAACTAGTTAATTAATTGGAAACTTATGATATATGAGACCTAAATTTTTCTTTGTTTGAACGCACATTATATTTCATAATAATTACATTAGGAAACATTAACCTCAAATCGTTATGTATCAAATTGGCATAAGAGATTTAATTATATATATATATATATATATATATAATGCATGGCGTCTTCGGTGGCGGGCTCTGCTAGGGTTTCGCCCGATGGCGATCCCTAGCTTCGATTCTTTCGTTTCTATCCATCTGGCTTTTATTGTGACCGACGACGAAGATCGTGGGTTGCCTAACGACGTAAGACCTTTAGGTTTTTGTCGTCTTCCTCCTCTTCCTATCGCAGTGATGCGAGGCGGGTGGAACGTTGGCTGCATCCTCTTCCTATTCTTGCGGGCTGCGCAGTGGCCAGCTGTAGTGGCGAGCTGGCGGGCGCGGCTGGTGCTGGCGACGAAGTGCTCCTTCGGTTTCGTCTTCCTCCCTTTCCTGTCGCAGTGACTCTCTCGCACTGTTACGAGGTGCTCAACAACCCATTTCTCGACGACTGCGACCCGCTGATGACGCCTCTACTCGCGTCTTCGTTCTCGTCGATTGCAGGTTCCCTGCTCACAGGTTTGCGCACTTTTCTTCCTGCGTAGCGGCGTTGATTTGCGGCTGACTGTCGTTGGTCGCATCTCTACTCGCAGGCTTGCGCACCTTCCTTCAGTGGGATTTGTGCAACCGCAGCAATGGCCTCAGGTCGTTCTTACGCCTGCGCTCTCGCCGGCGATAACCCCACCCTCGCCCCTTCACGTTCTAACATGTTCCCGCAGAGATATCACGATGCTTTCGCGCAAGACGTTAAAACCGGGTTTCTCAAAAAAGCTTCTCGTAAAGACGGCAAACCTACAATCTCTCTCATAGAGACAGATCTCCACCCTATGTGCACCCTGCCGGTTGTTTTTAGTAGGTAAATTCCTCTACAGTAATCCTAAACTTGAACTGATCTGAAAGGAATTTGAACTAATGAAACTGAATGGAAGTTGAAAGATTGGTAGACTGGATGTGAGACACATTCTCATCCAATTAACGGATGATGGAGATTACACACAAGTGTTTGCTAGAATAATTCTTCGAACAGATAATCAAGTGATGAAGACACTAAAATGGATGGTGGATTTTGACCATCGTACTGAACCTCCCGTCATTCCTGTTTGACTGCGCTTCCCAGATCTGCAGGTTCAACTTTACGATAAATAGCTTATATTTACTTTCGCAAAAATATATGACACACCACTCCAAATTGATACATCTACAGAGAATTTGACTCGACCTTCTTAGGCTAGAATATTGATAGAACGAGACATTATGTTTTCTTTTCCGAAAGAGATATGGATTGACACACAGCATCAGGGATTTTGGCAACAAGCTGAACTTGAACAGGTACCTATTTACTGCACCCACAGCCATGTGTTTAGACACTCCTCACCAATGTTACCACCTGCATCTAAATCTCAAACCTCCACGTACAAATGCTACTGAGCCACACATTCCTGTGACAGTTATACCCTCTTCCTCACTGTCTGTGATACCTACTGCAACGCCCACCCCAAATACGATGCAAAAGTCTACTGATACTAACTCAGACCATGTTGATAAGAATCGATTGTTGAAGGAGTGTCAGGTGGTTGTACCTAGAAGGTGGAATGCGGTCACTGCCCCTTCTTCTCAGCCTTTAACAACTACCGTGGAGGGTGCTCGGGCTTCCCTCCCTGACGTGACTAAACATAGGGAAGAAGTGAACATTCACATTTAGATGACGGAAAAGGTGCCTACTACTACTAGGGAGAATTATTGTCAAACAGTAATCTTATTGCTGTTACTAATCAGTTGGTTGAACTACCCGTTCATAGAGTAGGAGACCCCCAAATATTGGAAGACTGTCCTGCACAAACACTGGAACATATTCTTTATGCTTGTCTTTCCTACTATGGATCAGCAAACTGAGTTTTCGGAAGAAGAATGACAAGTATATACTTCCGGCGGAAGAAGAAATTTGGAGAGTCTTATTCAACTTAGAAATTTAATGGATGATACATTGGTCTCTCCTGGTAATGGATCGTCACTTCAAAATTTGATTTCTGGATGCGCTACAAGAACCAGAGGAAGATGAAGGCCTTGGCGACCTCGTCCATATACAATGTTTATTTGTATGTTTTTTTCTTTTTTCTGTCTTTTGTATCATTTTGTTCGAGCTATATTTGCATTTTATTTCTTATGAGTAGAGCTCCATCTATTTGGCCCTCTCATACTACTTGTTTTGTCTGCCCTTTTATTTCAATAAAATAGGCCCCAGGGCTTCTCTTAAAATATATGAATATCTTACTACTTGTTTTGTATCCCCCTCTTTTATCTTAATGAAAATGGCCATAGGAACTTCTTGTTTAAAAAAATATATATATGTATGTATATATATATATATGTATGTATGTATGTATATATATATGTATGTATATATATATATATATGTATATATATATATATATATATATATATATATATATATATATATAATAATGCAATTTAAACATGTCATGATTTTAGAGCACTACACGTTGATTATCATGAGGTTCAAAATTACATTCCAATATTCCGTTGGGAGTATGGTCTTAAAAAAAAATTTATGGCAGATCAATGATTTGGAAGGTTTCTTTGAGCACTATCATTTATTTGATTCTACAAAATTTATATTGCATAGAAGCTGATGATGGAGGTGCATTGTGCAAGTATTTCAAGTAGAATAAAATCAATGTAAGTTGATTCCAAATATAAACCTAAGCAAAAATATGTATTAATTGCTGAATATCATGATCGATCTCATAATCAATTTCAAGGTAATAACCAAAAAGATTTTAACATATTTGAATATTATCTGATGTTACTATGTAATTTTTTATTTGAATGATTTATGCAGATTTTGTTTATTGATTGTTTGTTTGCCCCTAGGTCTCGGCCTATTCCTGTTTCAACTGTTCGGATACCCATATTTGAATAAAGCTCTTGGACCTGTAACTTCTTCCCGTGTGGCAGCAGTAAGCATGAAATGGGTTTCTCTTCTTTACCTGCTACGAGAGTAAATGTGAACTGTGGAATCCTTATATTTAAAATCTGACATGCAGATTATAAGCATACCTGTACTTGCTTGCTATTCGTTCATGTCTAATTTCTCAGGATTTGTTCTCAAGTTACTTCTAACTTGTGCGTCCTTTGTGAAGAACGTTCTGTCAGTGAGTTCATCTTCAGCCTAAAATTTTCCTTTTTACTATATATGTGGCTAAATATATTTGTCAATTGTTGTTGGCCAGTCATGAATTTATATACTTTCTACTAAATACAGCCTTTTATTATCTTCATGAGATATTTCTTAGTCTTAATGGACATTAGATTAATGTGCTTTGGATTTTATTTTTTTATCGAGTAAATTTCCAAAATAGTCCCCTTATTATTATTTACATGAGATCATTTTAATATGAGCTGAAATAATCTATAAAAGTATGAATTTAATCTCCTGACTTTTTTAATATGAGCTGAAATGTTCCATGGTTAAAATAGTCCGCAGGGAGGACTATTTCAACCCTCATTAAGAGAGTAAGAAGATTAAATTGGCACTTCTATAAACCCTGAGAAAAAATTAAATCCTCTAAAAAAGTCAAGGGACCACTTATAACACTTTCCTCTTTTTTTTATTGAACAAAACTAGTGTTAACTTTTAAATAGTCCAAGTATTGCTTGTTGAGTTGAAAATTTAATTTCATCCTTTTAATATGTGTATATTTAATTCCATTATAAGATAGATTTTTCAAAGATCAAATTTTATTTGAAATAATTGGGGTAAAGTTGAAGATAGAATGATGAAAATACTCAAAGGAAATAACATATAAAACATAGAGCATATCATCTTCTTTGACTCTAAACTCTTAAGTCATGTTATTTATTTAAAAAATTTCAAGGAATTATACTATTTCTAAATAAAGCCTCTAGAAAAATCTAGTTTTTTAATAGGCCTGGACTTTTGAACTTCTTTATTTGAAAAAGGCAAAGCACTCAACTAAAAATTTTACGGCTTATTACCAAATGCTAGAAATTCACTCGTATGCTATTGCACCGAAAATCACAATGGAGCATCCAAAAGGCTAGCTGAATTTAAGAAAAAAAAAACGTAGCCTTCATTATTTGCTTACTAATCATTAAAGTGAGATTAAGTAAATGCAGCGATCTATACATTATATTCCGCTGAAGGATTGGATCCTAGAATATAAACGTGTCTTCCAGCATTTGAGGAGACTAAATTCCAGCCAAGCTTGTCTAATTCACAAATGATACCTATACAACATCATCATTAATCTTATCCCAATTATTTGGAGCTCGCTTTATGGATCCCTACTCTTTCATTGGATTTTGCTTAGTGTTTGCTGAGATGTTAGACTTATTATTTATAAATTATCTTGAACAACTTTTATCCATGTAACTTTCTGTATGCCTCTCCTTCCTACCACTCTAATAATAATTTTAACCACTCATCTAATAGACTCATTTTTCTATCGTTATACATTTCCAAATCGCCTAAAGCTTATTTCAATGTCCTCATTTTTTTTAAAATACACGACACTTCAACAATTTATTTAATATAATAAAACTAAGTTGAGTGTTGCTGAGATGAGAATGCATAAGTGGATGAATGGCTTAACACTTAGAGACAAAATGCAAAACGAATGTATTTGTGAAAGAGTTGGTGTAGCTCCAGTGACAGACAAAAGTAGAAAGTCATCTTAGATGGTTTGGTCACATAAAACGTAGACCATCTAATGACCCTATTAGGAGTAGATGTTTTAGATTTGACTTATGTTAAGAAAGGTGGAGGCAGACCTAAAAAGACTCTTGACATATTTTATAAAAAATAATCTTAATTTATTAGAATTACATGAAAATATGACTCTCAATATGACACAATGTAGAAAAATGATTCGTGTAGCCGACCTCCCACTTAATGGGATAAAAGCTTGTTGTTGTTATTGTATTTCTTAACTCAACTTCCTTGATTTTTTATATACCTTTTTTAACAGTCTCGTTCTATCATGCTCAACTTAAATATGGATGATTTTTTATATCATAAATTCAAATTCATATAATCTCATTAATAGAAAATTTTAAAAAGTTTACCTTCTGAGTGTTCTTAATATCCACTTATTGTAATATACTTCTAAAGCACTTTTAGTTTTATCTCCTCAATTTAATTCCAGAAGTTATAACTTCATTTATATCTTATTCTTATGTATAAGAAATCTAAGAAGCTTAAATCTTCTAATAATATTAATTGATTATTATTAATATCACACCCACTAAACTCCCTTTTAATACAAAACTTTTAAATTATTCATTTATTTCATAGCTTTGCAATGAAACATGTTATGAAAATAAATGATTGAGCAACAACAGAAAAACTTCATACAGAAAGGAAAACAAACAATTACCTTTTTTGTCGCCTAGCAAGCTTTTACATAGAAATAAAGACTATATAATGTGATTTACAAGTTCTAATTTCCATCTAGTAGTAGCTCACTTAAAAGTGTCTACATAACATGTTTCTTACAGCTAGGGAATCCCGGTGACTAATTTGCAAACTGGTAATCCGGCCATCCTTGCTAATCTTTTATGTTCAAAACTCACAAAATACAATTTTTTTTGGGCTTAAACTAGTAATGCAGCATACAGAGAACTAGAAATTTTCATTTCAAGTAGAATTCAACGTGCACATTCATACTGCCTATTGTCAATGAAGACTGGTGTAGAATTTCATCTCAGAAATTCTGTTCTAACGAGCTCATTTTGCTGTTTAAATGTGATCAGATAATTATCATCACTGGCCTTAACATTTTGCAAAATAATGCAGTGGTAATCTTCTATTTTGAAAGCCTTTGGTTATTATTACTTGCCTGAAATATTTCAAGAAGAAATGCTGTGAGATGATAATTTCTGAAGCTTTTGTATCTTCTACAGCCTCAGAATCAAAGGGCTTTGGCAAATGGCATATCAGTGACAGCGATGTCCATCTTCAAATCAGTTGCTCCTGCAGTAGGAGGAACTCTGTAAGTATTTTATCACAGGAAATCTAATTCTAGTATTTGCCATAAGCTGCCTAACAACAAAACCGGGTGACTTAATCTAATTATAAATTCATCCAGAATCAAATATACAAGCTGTATAACAGTTTATATCCACCAACACAAATTTCAGATCCACTGAATCAAAAACATTACTACACAGTTAATCCGCCAGGACAAAAAAAAAAGAAAAACATCTAACACATAATTTCATCTCAGAAGACTCCAGGACGAATAAATGCTTTATTTCTGAATAAAAAACATAGCATAGGGTGCCAATTATCAGTTAGGTTGCTGTCCCATCATTTATACGTCTTTCTAATCTCAACATGGAATGATGTTTATAAATGAAGGGTTTTTAAGAACAAGGACCAACATAACATGCCTCTTATACCTCAAGAACTGGTTTGAATTTATCCAATACATGAGCATTATGCATGGCTCTTAAATACTATTTTAACTATTGATTTTTGTTGGGCAGATTGTCATGGGCACAGAAGCGTAAGTCTTCCTTTCTCCCAGGTAAAATGTTATCTTCAAGCATGCCTCTTTCTCTAGGGGCATTTAATACATACCACACAACTCTTTTGTAACTACATATCTAACATCTTAAGTTTACCTTCTACATTTATAGCACCCAAATCTTTCATATCACAAAAAAAATATCATCATTTTAACAATTAAAAAGTGAAGTACACATTTTTTAGCATAAGTGAGGTGGCATATGCAAGTACATAGGAATTGAGTAGCATGTATGTAAATCTTCCTTTTTTTATTTAGGATATCTGAAACCGCGTGTATTTTTTGAAGGCAAGGGAATGCCAGTCTTAGGTACAACCCATTGGTTCTTCAAGCGAATTATATGAGAAAGCGAAGTAACAAGATAATGCATGCAGTAAACGGCTTCTTTTGCTTGCTATTGCTCTGTTTTTTCTAAAAATACTGTTGTGGGAAAAACACTTTCTTTCCTTAATCTTGGTAAGAGAACAATATGAAATCACAATGAAGATCTAACATGAAGCGCAACGAAAACAAGAGGATTTACGTGGTTCGGTCTTTTTGACCTACGTCACGGGAGGGAATCGAAATAATCCATTAAGACAAAACGAAGTCTTAGCTTTACATAGATGAGCCGTCATCTTCCATGGCCTCCTTCACATCAAGGCCTCGAGATGCTCTCACTCACTTAACAATTGCCAGCACTCCGTCGAGTTCTTTTTCACTCTTCCGAAACCACGCACTGCGCTCACTCATCTCATCTATTTATAGTAGATTAGATTACGTTATAATATTCTATAAATAGATGAGGTGTAACACTTCGAGGATTGCGTAGCCGCATGCTCCACCGCTTAAGTCCTCCAGTCGCGTGGTCTCACGTGTCCTTTCACATGTCCTCCTTCCACCGCATGCTCTCACATGTCTTCGCATGTCCTCTTAGAGTCTTGCGAAAAGTCAGCAATGGAGAACTTAAAGTAAGTAGAAATTCTGAGAGTGACACTTACCTAGTAGCTAATTGGGGGTCGAAACAACAATCTCCGCCTCGACCCTCGATTATCTTGGAGTAATGATTCCTCCACGTGGCCCCGAGGGCCTCGGCCGATGGAAAAATTCACTAAGTTCGAACGGCGTCGAACTTAAACATGGCAACGCGCGTGGTGAGCATATCAGCGGGGTTCTCTTCGGTTGGTATCTTCTCTACACTATTGAGCGCTTTAGCAACGACGTCCCTTCTGAAATGAAGCTTCGCATCCATGTGCTTAGATCTTTCATGAAATACCGATTCACGGTTAGGTGGATGGTGCTTTGGTTGTCGCAAACTACGATTATCGCGCTTTTGATGTATCTCAGCTTCTTCGGCCATACCGCTTTAGCCACATAGCTTGCTTGATTGCTTGATCACATCGATGTATTCGGCCTACATTGTTGAGAGGCCACAGCTGATTAGAGGTTAGACTTCCAGTCGGCTAACGATGCAGAAGACGGTGAAGATGAATCCGGTCGGTGACTTGCGGTGTCAATGCTTCGTACGTAATCGGAATCTACGTAGCAGACTACTTTTTCTTGCTGTCTTCTGCCTTTTGAAGAGTAGCCCCGAATCGGTGGTGCGCTCTTAAGTATCTCGGGATCCAGTTTTAGTGCTTCCAGGTGAGCACTGTCACGGGCTTGCCATGAACTACCTTACAATGCGACGGCGTAAGGCTAAATGCGGTACTCTTACTGACCATATGCCATACGTGATGCTTACTGACCCCGCTGGCGTAGGGGACACCCTCCATGTACCTTTTCTCCTCTTCGATCTACGGTGCTTGAGAGTTCGATAGTACGAGTGTTGGCCGATAGATGTTGCAGCCTGCTTAGCCTCGTGCATGTTGAACCTTGTTAGAACCTATCGAATATATGACTTTTGAGACAGAATAATGCTACCCTTTTCTTGTCTGCAGTAATCTCCATACATAGGATCTTTGTAGTGGTCCTAGGTCCTTCATGTCGAATTCGGAATTGAGCATACCTTTGATCTTCTGGACTTCCTCCTTGCTCCTGCTGGCTACTAACATATCATCCACATAAAGGAGCAAGTACGTACAGATTTCACCGTCTTGCCAATTCATGTACACACGAGTTGTCGTAATTTGCTTACGACAAACCGATCTTTAGCATGAAATCATCGAATAGTTTGTACGCATTGTCTTGGGCTTTGTTTCGGCATCTGATACGATGCCTTCTTCAATAATGACTTTGTCCTTTGTCTCGAGTGTGTTGTACCCATCCTAGGCTGGTCCATGTAGATGGTTTCTTCGAGCTCTCCATGCGGAGAACGCAGTCTTAACATCTAGCTGATTCTAATTCCGAGTTGAATTGAACTGCTAGTCTTCAAGACTATCCTAATCGAGCGATGCTTCATGCAGGTAGAAGATTTCGTTGAAGTCGATTCCTTGGCACTGTGTGAATCCGCTTTGCAACGAGTACGGCTTTGTACCGATCCTCTCGAGTGCACGGCATGCCTTCCTTCTTCTTAAAGGTCCACTTATGACCATGCTACGCGTTTGTTCGTTGGTCGATCCACAAGTTCCCGGGCTTTGTTCTTCATCGGAGAAGCCATTTCCTCATCCATTGCCTCTTCCACTTGTGTCTTTCCTTGCTCTTTAGGGCTTCCTTGTAGGCTGCTTGGATTCACAGCTGCTATCACTTCGACGACATTCGAAGCAAAGGAGATCATATACGCATGGCCATATCTCTACGGCGGTCGATAGTTCTCCTTTGTCTGTCCTTACCAAGTCGTAGTCGTCGGATCTTCTTTTCAGGTTCGATCACTTGCTGGTCTTTGCCACTTCGTCTTGATCGTTCACTATTGTCCTTTGATCGATCGAAGTTTGTCGTTGTTGCGGCTCCACCTCAGTTGACGAATCCTCCTAGTAGCCTCTGTCACAGTAACGTAGGCTTTGCGGATTCCGCATTTGGACTCATCGAATGTCACATCCTCTCGATGATGCATTTTTGTTGATCTGAGCACCGAAGTTTGTAACGCTTTGGTTCGAGTGGAGTATCCGATGAAGATGCATGCAAAGCCTCGCTTCGAACATCATCTGTCTAACGTGAGCGTATGCTGATACATCCAAAGACTTTAAGATTATCGTAGTTACACGGTTTCCGTACTACATCTCCGAAGGAGTCTTCATATCAACAGTTGTCGATGGACATACGTTGATAAGGTAACGAGCGGTTGACACGACATCGCCCAGAAACTTTTGGGTAGACACTGCATTTAACGGCATGCACCGCACTCTCTCTAGGAGAGTCTGTTCATCCTCTCGGTAGGCGGTTCGTTGAGGAGTGTTCGGACCGTCTTGTGCCTTGTGATGCCATTCCTCCCTGCACGACTCCTCAGCTGCTACTGAACGATACTCCGTCCATTGTCGGTTCTCGAGTGCTTCGACTTTGCTCCCATCTTGTTTTCGGTGAGAGTTAGCCGGTCCACTGAATCGTTGAAAAGCTTCATCTTTTGTTTTTAGGATAAAGACCATGCCTTCACGGTGTAGTCATCGATGATGGACATGAAGTACCTTCCTCCTCCATGAGTACGAGTTCTAGCTGGGCCCATAGATCCTTGTGTACATAATCGAGAGGTTTCTTTGATGTATGTATTCGAGTGGAGAACTTCCCTGCAGTGGCCTTCCAGAGTGCGCATTGTTCACGCGAATTCAGGTTCTTGACCGATCTCCGCATAGCGAGTTACGCTTGGACGATTCACTGTAAGCCCTTTCACTTACATGCCCCAGCCTCATGTGCCATAGTACGGATGCATCGAGTTTTGATTGAAGCTGCATTTGAGAAGTTCCGATCGCAGTTCTTCGATTAGGGAGTATAACCCATTCTTTCGACTCCTTTCATGACTATGAGAGAGCCATCGCTACTACGATACAGCTATTCTCTGCCTTGAATGAGTATCCATTCGACTCCGGCGTCACTAAGAAATTAAATTTCTTTTAAGTTCAGGACGTACGACATCTTCTTGTATCCGTTCGGCTCCATCGAACATCTTTATTCGATCGTCCCATTGCCGATCACCTTACGAGCTTTATTGTCTCAGTAGAACGGATCCGCCATTTGCGGTTGTAGTGTCTCGAGCCGGTCTTTGTGAGGACACGTATGGAAGGAGCACCCGAGTCGAGGATCCACTCCTTGCTGGATTCGGATGCTGTGATCACGGAGCTTCGGTGAATCATAGCCATCCGAGACTATGCTTGCTTCTCCAGAATCTTTAGGCTTCTCTGAAAGCCTTTCTTTCTATCCGGACGATCCTTTTTAAAATGACCTTCCTTGTGGCAATGGTAGCAACTTGTAGGATCTCTTAGAAGGCCGATCTCTAACGTTTCTTCAGACCTTGATGCTGCTCGAGTCACTTTATATCCTTTATTGCTCGATCTTCCTCTAATCATCAGACTGTCTCCATTGGTTTCTTCCTTCATGTCGTGCTTCTTCTGAAGTTCTTTGGCTCTGATTAATGATTGAACCTCTTCCAGAGTAATCGTTTGCGCCCTTATATAGAGCATCGCATCCTTGAACTGCTCGTAGCTCTTAGGAATAGAGTTTAGCAACGACGGCGCCTTGTCCTCCTCATCCATCTTGACGTCGATGTTCTCGAGATCATCTATGATCTTGTTGAACTCGTCTATCTCTCTCAGAGACCAATTTGTCTTCATGCATTTTGAAAGAGTATAGTGTTTGTTTCGAAATAGTACTATTAGCGGGGACTTGAGTCGAGTGAAATCTACTCGAGTTTGGCCCAGCGCTTGAGCCGTTGTCTCCTCGACACCTCCTCGAACGCTGTCGCCGAGCTCGAAGTTATCGAACTACGAGGCTTTCTCAGGCGTACCGATCTTCTCTTTCTCGTCATGTCGGCCGGCGGTGCCGTCGGCCACTGCGAGGCTCACGCGACACCTCGCTGAGCCAGGTGGGGCTCTCATCTTTACTCTCCGCGAGTGAAGTCGTTCTTTCCGTGAATTTCTCGATGTCGAATTTGGTGGAGCCATTGTCCCATGAGCAGCTCTTCTTCTTCGCGATTTCTTGGGTGCGATTCCTCCGACCAGATGTGTCGAGATTTTCCACGACGGCGCCGATCGTTGTGGGAAAACACGCTTTCTTTCATATCTTGGTAAGAGAACAGACAGCGAATCGCAACGAAGATGCTGAAGCAAGAGCGCAAGCAAACAAGAAGATTTACGTGGTTCGGTCTTTTTGACCTACGTCCACGGGAGGAATCGAAATAATCCACTAAGACGAAACGAGATGCTTAGCATTTACGTAGATGAGCCCTCATTTTCCATAGCCTCCTTCACATCCAAGGCCTCCAAGATGGTCTCACTCACATATAGTTGCACACTCATCGAGTTCTTTTCACTCTTCTAAAGCCACACTAAGGCCTCCATCATCTCAGTATATTTATAGTAGATTAGATTACGTTATAATATTCATAAATAGATGAGGTCAGTAACCTCGAGATTAGCGTAGACTTACGCATGTCAGCGCTTAAGTCCTCCATCGCGTAGTGCCACGTGTCCTTTCACATGTCCTCCTTCGCCGCGTATGCCTCCATATGTCCTCCGCATGTCCTCTTCAGGTCTTGCTGAAAATCAACTAATGGAGGCTTAAAGTAAGTAGAAATTTACTGAGTAATGACAACTCTACATGTAGTAACTGAGGGTCAAACAACAAATACTATACCGAAAGTCTGTGTTTAGAGCCTAATATGACTTGATAGATTCGAAAACTAAGAGATGAGTGAATTAATGAACTGAATGAATGGTGGAACTGTTGGTTTTACTTTGTGGCAACTCCCCTGTAGAGTTCTTCTCTTTCCATCTCTGATTGATAGTTTTATCTTCAAATATCAGTAGTGTGCTTGTACCCCTTTGCAGTTTAGACTGCCTTTCGTCCATTGGTTATCTCATCCATTTTGGCTCTTGGACAAGTGTGGCGTCCATAGGCTCATCTGGGGGGTCTTGTTCCTCGTCCATAGTATCGTCATATTGTCCTCCCTGAGCTTTCCCCGGAATTTTTTGCCCCGATTGCTTCCATTTTCTTTTCAGCAGATCGTTCTTCTTTGATTTCCCTTTTACTTCCCTTGAGTTCGACTAAAATCTCTTACATGGCTGTCCTCGCACTGTTTGGGCATTGACAGGCATATATTGCCCCGTGCGATTAGCATTAACACCAGTGATCTGCTATTTCTCAGGAATCATTTCTAAGATATCTTTATTGGGCTTACTCCTTTCGGGTGATGGGACCACTGCCTTGGGTCTCCACTTGATGAAGTGATGTCTTCACTGCAGCATCATCAAGTGTGGAGGGAGTGTGATCCCCAAGTCGTCGTCACTGAACCAGATGATCCCTTACCATCATCAGGTTTACATATGTCAGTACTTAAGTGTTGTGTGCGGGCAAGTTTTGGTGACGTTGGCCTACAGAGCGCGATTCCGGATTCATATTTCTGTTGTGACCTTAGAAGATCCTTCGAAGATCGCTTTGATGCCACAGGTTCACTGCGATAAGTCCTTTACATGTGCATCATCCAACTTGATGCGCCTTTCAAACTCAAGTCTTGGACCCACGTGCATATCATTTCTTCTGGCTCTTTTGTATTCATGCTCAAGGTGTCGGTTATCTGGCTTTTCTCTTTTCAAGATCTGCAACTTGAAATCATGGGACACAACACAACTCCACTCTTCTCAAAATCTCAGCAACAATGCAATTATCCCTAGCAACCATTCCTTCGAGCACAGTACGGAATTTCACCAACTGGGACTTCTTCCTCGTCCAACTATCACACTCGTATTCAAAAGTTAGGGGTGGGGAGGCAGCAATTTTGCGAACATTTTCTTCTTCTTCTCCTCAGCTGCAGAGAGAGGGTGAAACCTACTACCTCCTGAGAGATGAGAGGCCAGCAAGCAAAATCCCTTCCTATGTCTTGAATGTTCTTCGACTTCTGGATCTTCCTGTCTCCGTAAGCCGCGATACCCTCCTTGCGTTCCCAGCTAGCTCCAATGGCGACTGTAGCGCGAGGGTTCGGTGACGAAACAGAGAGAAGGGTAATGTAGGCAATGGTTTCCATTATATTTGTGGTATTAATTTAATTTTATTTAAGTTATTTTTATTAATTTAATTGATTAATAATTAATTATGAATTAACATAGTATCAAATTAATTCTTTATAGATATTATTTAGTTGTTAATTAATAGAGTATAAGTATTAATTTTTTAATTATTTCAATAAATTTATAAGTAATTACTGATTAATATAATTAATAACTAATTGATTGTTCTCTTATAAATGTTAATATTTTATTTAATAAGTAATTAATATAATTTTTTTATTGATAATTAATCAGTCCATTAAATATATAATTATTATTTATCATAATTTGGAATTAAATTTTAATCAAATTTAATAATTCATTTTTATCATAATAATTAATTCTATCATTATTTTATTATAACAAATACAACAACTTCTTAAATCCTCACAAAAATCATCAAACAATTTAAAAGAATTTAATATAATTAATAATAACCTTAACAATATAATTAATAATAATTATTTGGGTCAAAATCAGATCAATTTTGAGTCAACCTCAAGTAAAATCTGGGTTGATAGTCTATTTCAAGTCAATTTATGGCTGATGAGTCAATTTCGAGTCTCTTTTGGATTGGCAGGTCAACCCAATTCGGACTCAAAAAAATAAACGGGTTCTCCATATGCTTTGTTTATGTTTGTGTTAAGATGCTTCATTTTCTTTATTATCTGATTTTTTGGATTATGATCTAATAGTGCTGTTAAATATCTACTATTTATTTATTTATCTATTATTGATTAATGCCTTAATATTTGTAAGTGCTGCCATTGATGCAGGTATTCAGTTGGTCTTCCTCATCTTGAATGGAGGCTGTTTATTGGGGCTTCTATTGACCTTCAAACCTTTCTTAGCTCTGCCGCGGAGAGCCCCATAACATATTTGGAAGAACATATTATTATTATTATCATCATTATTATTATTTATGAACTTTGAGTATGAAATCTTCTGGTGCATAAGGAAATGTCTGACCATCAGATCATCATCTCATCCGCAAATGATTATTATTGTTGTTGTTGTCGCACTAAACGTCTGCTTAAACTATCATGT
Organism: Papilionanthe hookeriana x Papilionanthe teres; assembly: GCA_022702705.1. Lineage (NCBI taxonomy): Eukaryota > Viridiplantae > Streptophyta > Magnoliopsida > Asparagales > Orchidaceae > Papilionanthe > Papilionanthe hookeriana x Papilionanthe teres. The sequence goes on from CM040432.1 coordinate 115,753,508, forward strand.
TAGAACATTAATGTTCCTTCACCGAACCATGTATTGTTGTAGATGTGATCATAATAAATTACGGTTTCTCTATTTGTTCTATATGTTCGGTTGATTTGGATCAGTCGACTAGGCTTGATAAGATTCTCTCAGAGCCGTCCTGAAATGATTGGCTCCAACTTGAGGCATTATGTCTGGAGATACTTATGTTGAGAGCCCTTGCTCTAGTCAGCTCGAGCCTTGGCTCAGTCTGCCAACCCAATCAATCTGCGCCCTTTGCTGGTTATGTGTGGATCAGGTTGCTCGTTTGCATGAGATCTCTTTAATTAAACTCATATTACGAGCCATCTATTATTCCCGAGATTCACGATGACAAATTTTTAATGCACAAGTATGAATTTAGTAAACTTCGAAATGTTTAAATCATAACAATTAATTGTTATGATAAATGTGAAATTCAATTAAATATTATAAACTTATTAATTCTATTATTTATAACTATGCTGATCAAGTAGACATCAATAAAAGTTTGATTAAATCAATTTTTTTAATAATAATTTAATAGTATTTAATTAATGATTGACTAGTTATTTATTAACTAATTAATAATTAATTAGAACTTGTTATATTAATTAAATTTGAAAATATAAGATATCTTTTATTGATTAATTATTAAATAGCAACTTAAATGTTTATATATTTATTTTATTAAATTGATAATACATCAAATAAATATTAATATTAATTACTTTAATTAATAAAAAACAATTTAAATAAAAAATAAATTATAGTTAATATCATTATTGCCCGCAAATATTACTATTGCCCGCCGTATTGTCTCGCGAACGCTCCCTCTCTTGCCCTAGCTTCCCGCCCGCTGTTCTGAGCCTTCTCGCGAAACCCCTTGCGCCTTCTTCTTCCTCGACGGACCAGGTAATCGTAGCCCTCTTCTTCGTTGTTTTTCAATCTATTCTCAGCAGCTTTGATTCTGGGTTAAAATGCTTGAGAGAAGATCGACTCCTCAATGCTCTCCTACATATGCTTCTTAGTGGCTCCTTCTCATGGAAGGTAGCTTGATCAGTGATCCTTTAGGTGTCATGGATGTAAATACATAACAATTGTGTCTTATGCATGTAAATTCCCCTTTTTTCTTATCTTGTTCATCGATCCTAAGCAATGTTCTTTCCTTTACCATAGACTGACATGGTGTTGGTTAATTCAGCTCATCGACCCAAGTTATTGTTCTTTTATCTTGTGTATTAGTAGCTCTAATAAATATTTGAATTGAAATATACAGTCTGTGTTTTATTATTATTATTTTATTTTTGGACATTCTTGCGTGTAGGGAAGTGTTTATTTATTATTTATGAGGAAACCATGGATCACCTCTCCCTCTTTTCTATGACTCTAGTACTCTATATATGATTTACATGTTAGGTAATTTTAGGTTTGGATGCGTTACATAGTTGACTGTGTTTGTTATGTAAACCGAGTAGGGCATAGTTTTCTATAATGCTATTATGTTACATAGTTTTCTGTGTTAAGTGGAAGGAGCGAAAAAACCTTCCCCCTCATTAACATTCATCATTGATGTGTCAGTCGATTGAAAAGTTCAGTGCAATACAAAACAGGAGCATAAATAATTATTTTTCGAGAAACAACATCTCACAATTATTTTCACACAGCTGCAACAAAAAGACAATTAGCTTCTATGTAGCAACTTTTTAAAGCGACATAGCTGCAGCTGCCCAAACAAACCCTAATTTCAATTCTCTTAAACCCTCGGCCCACTCCCCTTCCTCACGGCTCTTCGCCCAAAATCCCTATCGAAACCCTAGCGATGCAACGCGATTAGAGCTCGCTGGGAAGGCAAGTACGGGATCGCGGCATACAAAGCCCTTCGAAATTCCCGTCTTTCACCCGCTCGCTCTCCTCTCCTACCCGAAACCATTGAGAAAGGTAACCCTCGCCTTTCACCCCCTTGCTCCCACCCGCATTTGCATCGTTGGCTATTTTTGGGAGGAAATGCTTTAATGAAACACAACAAATGATAAGATAAACGACATATTTGAGCTTGTCGGACGCTTTAGAGAATTGGACTGGCAGATTAGGTTAGAGTTATTGTGGGATGGGTAAAGAAAATGGAAAATCGAGAGGAATAATTATCAAAGGTAAAAAGTTGATGCTGTTTCATTTATTTGGAAAATATATACATCGAGTCAGTTATACACATCACTGCTTTGAGCAGGACATCCTTTTTCACAGAGCTATTGAGTATTAATGTTGAACATATGTTATAATCAATGCTCATATCAACATACTGTTTATTTTTTATTTTTGTTGTATCCTTTAAATTCATTTTTCTTAATAGGATCTAACCAAAATTTAGAGCTGCAACACTTGTATTTAATCACACATCTTGTTTCTGTCTCCTATGGTTTTTATTTTTATTCTCTCGTAATCTTTGAGAATGTTACTTATGATGTTTTTTATATTGGTTTTGCCTGAATTCACTTATAGCAATAGAATCTACTACCTTGCGGGAGGTCTATTTAGGATGGTTGCAACTATCCATAAAATTAGTTGCAGAATTGTTGTCGGACAAGCTAAGTTTTTTAAAGATATTGTGGGTCTATAGACTTTTTTTTTAATTTTTAGGGAGCAACTTTGTTATAATTATCACACTCTGGTAGATCTCGTTGTGAAAAGTTTCTAATCGCCACAATTTTTTTTAAACAAGTAAATTAGCCAAACAAAAGTGCGATAATGTGTAATGTTATAAAAAAAACTGTCCCAAATGTGCTTGGATAAGAAAAACCTTGTTTGCTGTCCATTTAGGCAATTATTTTTATTTAGAATCTCTTCTGAAGCATCAATTAAGTATATTTGCCGACATCGATCACTTTTAGAGCGGGCTTTGTCGATGCATCTAAAATGAAAGTATCAATAGATCTTCAATGATTGATTCGATTGACCATAATGAAAATGATGGGCGACATATTTGAAATTACGTGAAATAGAGTTTGCTTCGACCGTCGTTGAGGTTGCCCAAACAATGGTGATTTGTAAAATGGATTCTCCAGTATATATGGAATATCAAAATATACTAAATTGATGTGCAATATATTTAGTTAAATATAAATGGTGAATTGCATATGTGATGAGCCTAAATTAGGCCAAAATTGCTTCTTTTATTTTTTTAGATCATTTAAACATTATCTAATCACAAAATGGACTACACGAGCACATATGAAATGTTAGAAATATTATGAAAAAACACCTATATTGACATATCTGCTTCATGAAAGTAAAACTTAAATTTACACATATTTTGAGGTGGCATGCGAATTGCGGCTCATAAGAAACAGGCATAACAAGAAAAATAAATGTGCAAAACTGAAATATATGTAACAATGATAATAAGATTGTTATTATTACTAAAAATATTATATTTAGTTTAATATTATTATAAAATAATTATTAAATTACCTCTTATTTCTATGCATAGCCGACCGAATCCCTATCGTATCCTGCCCAAATTTATTCCCTAATGTGTTGTAGCAACATCCCTTCCCATCCACAATAATTAAAAAAGAAAATTCTTAGCCTAAATTTTTCTTGCAGGAGACCATCCCAATCGCACAGGCAGGTCAATTTTTCTTTCTTCCATCTCCCCATGCACGCAACAGGTCTTGCTTCAAGCTACCACTCGGTCTCCCTATGTGGCTAGTCTGATCCTCTGTTTGATAAGAATTGTAGTTGAGGGGACCGAAACCTCTCTTTTTCAGACTGATCATTCTTCTAATAAGGAGTAAAGTTGACAAGTTCAAGACCTTAATGATATTTAAAAGATAATATTCAATATAAATTCAATTGATGATGGACACATTTATCATACATTCTTAACTGGAGAGGTTTATTCATAAAATTAAGCTTTCAAACTATAAAAATCTTAAAAAAATGTTCAAATGAAATTTATTACCAAGGCTTAAAGCAAAATTCTACCAATCTTCTCAGTGTTTATCGAGGGTGAGAAATTCAATATAAATCTAAGCTCATATAGGGCCAATATTTTGTCAAATATAATATTGCATTTATACTCAAAGTAATCTTAGGTCAGTTCGGATGTGAGCTAAGTCATATGTCTGCGTGATTTGACCAGAGTGATTTGACCAGACGACTCTATAAAAGAAGTGGTTACAACCAAAGTTTTTTGATCGGGCAATTTGGCTAGTAAGGCTCACTGTATTACATTCTTGATTGTAACACGTATGTTCCTTAAAAATTTTTTTATCTCTTTGAGTTGTAAATAATAGGATATACCTGATAAAGCAAAAAAACATTTTTAAGTTAAGGTCAACTTAAATTTTTCTTTTTAGACAAATATACACCTCAGGTCTATAATGTTTTATTGGATGAAATTATTCGTACTGCTCATAAATATTCTTCTATTAGGCTGGGTTGCCTATCTGCTCTAACTAATTAGATCAATGACCATGACAATCCGAGATGATGTAATCATTGGATCATTATTGGGTTTGTTTTCACTCCCTCACGTCCGCACTTACTCATGACAATAAATTTTTGTGATATAATAAAACCGAATTGTTGCTACTATATGTCGAGCAATCAGCTCACTATTGACTAGCCTTAATCAAGAGTGCTCTTTCATCATTTAGAGGTGTAATCAACAATAAAAGCTTGCGACTGGGAGATCTTGAACCTTAGATCTTAAAGTCCTCTTAAAATGTGGATGAAATTTCTTAGTGTCTTAACTATCTCAGCTAATTTTCAAAAATTTGACTGACACTTCACTTAAAACTTGCTTTTATTCATCTTTGAGTGAGGTCGGTGCCCAAATTTTTTGAGCCCTCAATATCCAAAATATTATGAGTTCTCTTAAGTTACCTTTGTCCATGAAGTTAAACCACACGCTATCAATTTTTTGGAGATACGAAATTTTAGTTTTTATGGTTGTAAAATGTTGTTTTCACTTAAAAATATTTTGAAAAATGACAAAAAAGCTGTAACCAAATAGAATTCCTACTGTTGCTTAGAAATAAAGAATGAGAATGATGATCTCTCCTAGGAGGTGCAATATTTTGTGATTTAAATGTTTTCAAGAGGGGGCTTGTTTGTGCTGGATAAGGGTAGAATAGAAAAACGAGATTATCATTATAGGAAACTCTTAATTCTACTTTTTTTTTATTTCAAACACATTGAGTCAAAAGATAAGTTTATATGTCTCTGGAATGATTATATTAAGGGATTTCCGTTGTAATGTGTTCTTATGTTGAACACAGTATTGATAAATATTATTTGATGATTGTGGAGGCGAAGACAAGATTTATTAGCTAAATCTGCATCCTTGCGGTGAGCAATTCGACTCTTAACAATTAAAATTCTCTGCGTGCTCCATTCCTTACTCTATAGCTCTGGACAGGCGCAAGTCTAGTTGTTTTTGCTGTGCATAAATTCTAAGCTTCTTGTGATGATATTACCTGTAATGGTTGTGCTTTGTGAGTACTTGGACATGTAACATTTGGTTATGTAATGTGATAGCTTTGTTAATATTTTTTGCGGGTTTATTCTGACTTATTTTGTTGGATATAATTGTTATAAATTATGTGGATTTGGTTATTATGATATTGTAATTTGTAAGTATGCTGCACTTTCTTTTGACTAAACCTCCAGAACAGAAGTGTTAAGTTAAGGTGTTGACCAAAAAGGATGGTGCGGAGTCTAAAAAGGCCTAAGAAGATCAAAAACAAATCAAAGAAGGGGGATTCTGGTTCTTCTTTAGTGCCATCCGCTCCAGCAAAGGTAAGTATGATGATACGTTTTGAATATTTATTTAATTTCTCCATTTCCCATCTGCTCCTGTAAAGGTAAAAAGATGACATGTTTTCAATATTTTCTTAATTTCTCCATTTTTGCGTGAGAATGAAGGTATTAGTAGATTTGATGCTTTGGATATTCCCATTGATTTTCAAGATTGAGTCTATGTTGAGATTTCAATCATGACTGACTTTCATTTCTATTGATTATAACGAGGTATGGGAACCTGGAGTAGATAAATTGGAAGAAGGGGAAGAGCTCCAATTTGACCCCTCCGCATACAATTACCTGCGAGGTTTTGGCATTGGGTGGCCCTGCTTGAGGTATTTGGTTGAAACAATATCTTCTTCAAGTATTGGTTTTGTTTATGTAGTTATTGAAATTGAAATAAGCATCAAAATAGTCCTCCGATTCTTTTGCAGGGCTTCATTCTGGTACCAGAGTCTATAATAATACCAATTTAGTCCTCAAACACTTTTAATATGGGCTGAAATTGCCCCGTGAGACTATGATGGGACTATTTCAGTTCCAATTTAAATACTATGCGGACTAATTTGATAATTTTATAGACTCGGGGGCTAAAATGGCCCCATGAATATAGTCAGGGGACTATGTTGACATTTCACTCTACTGAAATTGTCTCTTTTAACCTTGATGCTGCAACAGTTTTGATATCATCCGTGATTCCTTGGGATTGGTGCGTTCGGAGTTTCCCCACACATTGTATGGTGTTGCCGGAACTCAGGTTATCCATTTTTCTACGAGTGCTTATTTCTGCTGTTTTTGATGGAACTTGAAGTTCCCATTTACTAGTGTAATAAACTGAGTTAATTAATTATTTTTGATAATTACTCATTATTTATTTAGCTAGACTAATTAAAAGCTAATTATATTTTTACTAATAGTTAATTATGATAATTTTTCCAATGATAATTGTCATGAAGTTCATTATCTTCTGGGGGTTGTTTTTACCTTGTGTTGACTGCCGAGTATTCTCCAATTATTAAAATGCTGGGGCATTTGCTTACATGCCACACAATCCTTATGAATTTACATATCTCGCGCTTACGCAGAACTCGAATGTTTAATATCACAGCAAAAATATCACTATTGCCATTTTTAAAAAGTGAAATAAACCTTTTCATGCACTAGTTTAAAGCACCAAAGTGTTTATGTATGTAAATATGAATGTTTTGGTGCGAGATATGTAAATACATAAGTATTGTGTGCCACGTACGTAAATTTATCCAAAATGTGTTTGTTTGAATATGCATTTTTTTAACGAGTTGCAAACCTTTGTTGCCTTGAAGGCTGAGCAAGCATCTTGGAACTATATTGGAGTTTTCAAGATCTCAAATATTTCTGGTAAAAAGCGTGATTTAGTGCCGTCTGCGACGGGTGATGGAGATACGGATATGGATAGTGAGAGTAGCAGTGATGAAGAAGATAATGTTGGTGATGTATCCACACAACCTATTTTACAGGCAGGATCTTAACCCATTGTTTTCCTTCTTTATCTTGGTGATGGTTGGCGTGTATATCACTACAGCATTATTTTTTTATTTATTTCTCAGCTGCACAAGGTGGCCCATCAAGGATGTGTAAATCGCATTCGGGCTATGTCGCAAAAGCCCAACATATGTGCTACATGGGCCGACAGAGGACATGTCCAGGTCAGATTCTTTTAGTAAGATTCCCTTCTTCGGACTTTGCTAAAGCATTCAGATTCCTTAGTTTGAAATCCTCTAGAACAGCACTTCCATGTTAGAGTAGCTGCCAGGGGTGTAACTCCGCAGAGTTGGCTCGAGCTTGATTTGATAAGCGGCTCTTGAGCTAGACTCAATGAGCTAACAAACCAAACTCAACATAAAAAATGACGCGAGTTGTTAGCTCGGGAATCAGCTTGTTGTTAAAAAAATTATTAATGAAGGGGCATTGACATATGTAGCACCTAATTCCTATGTAAATACACATCTAACATCCGATATTTGCTTTTATTATTTCTAGAACAAATCTTTGAGATCACATTAAAAATATCATTATTTTAACTCTTAAAAATTAAGGTCTTTTCAGGGTAGGTAAGGTGGCATGTATATAAAAATTGAAGTTTAGTTATTAAATTTGTAAATACATGGGATCGAGTGGTAAGTATGTAAATCTTCTTAATATAAATATGCTTCAAATATATTAAAATTCAAGGCTTTATCTTTAAATAATTTCAAATGTAAAAAAATGATATTTTACATTTTAGACCACAGGGGAGCTCAAGCTTAATTAATTAAATAAGCTCATGCCGAGAGTAGCTTGAGCTGAGCTTGACTCGACTCGTTTACACCCCTAGTAGCCTCAAGTAGCAAATTTTGTGTTCTATCTCATTCTGAATTGTTATTAGAATTTTATAAATGTTATGCTTAATTGTCAAACCTGTTTTCTTTCCTGCCACAATACTCAAAGCAGGTGTGGGATTTTTCCTCTCAACTCAATGCTTTGGCAGAGTCAGACGCCAAAAGTAACCCTGGTGGTAACAGTATAAATCACGTCGCTCCATTAATTAAATTTGATGGGCATAAGGATGAAGGCTTTGCCATAGATTGGAGTCCTGTTGTCACCGGCAGGCTCGCCTCTGGTATGATCCTAAGGCAATCAATCTAGGGCTTCATTTTTTATCAAATTAAATAATATCTGTTGATCGAGTAAAGTGTCAAAATAGTTTCTTTTCCATCTGGCCATTTTAATCTCAAAAGTCTATAAAGTGCTAAATTAATTATCGTACTTTTTTAATAGAGGTTAAAATAATCCTCATTAAGGATTATTATGACCTCTGTTAAAAGAGTATGGGGACTAATCAGACTATGGGACTAGAATAACCCCCCTACAAAGAGTCAGGGAACTATTTTTACACTTTTCTGTTTGTTGGTTACATGCAAAAAAGGCTCTTAGATTTGCTAAAAATGTGTACATAATCTTTGTAGGTGATTGCAACCGTTGTATTCATCTATGGGAGCCTTCGTCCGACTCATGGACAGTTGATGCAAATCCTTTTGTTGGGCACAAAGCGAGTGTTGAAGATCTTCAAGTAAGTATTTTGACCTTGAGACCAGTGTTGGAGCTCCGGTGTAGTTCCCTTATGTGATTTATTTGTTTATTTTTCGGTGCAGTGGAGCCCAACAGAAGCGGATGTCTTTGCCTCATGTTCTGTGGATGGGAATATCTCAATATGGGATGCACGGATAGGAAAATCTCCTGCATTATCTATAAAGGCTCATAACACTGATGTAAATGTCATCTCATGGAACCGGTTAGAGTTACTAGTAACTCTTTTATTGCATTTCTTTTTGTAGTAAAGCCAATGTTCGCTTTTTAATATTGCTTCAAAAAATTACTTTTCGTCGTGTTGAGCAGGTTGGCTAGCTGCATGATAGCTTCTGGCAGTGATGATGGTAGTTTTTCCATACGGGATCTTCGATTGATTAAGGTACAAACATTTCACGGCTTTGTATATTAGTCACTAACACCATTTTTGCGCCAAATGAGAGGGAGAAAAGGCTGAATATCCCGTGTTACTGATGAGTAGTTCCTGCCAAGCTATTGCTTCTGCATTATTTTAGGAAATTTACATGCATACTTATTTATTTACATATCTAACACCCAATGTTTGATCTTTACACTTATAACACTTCATATCATTACCTTATACACGAAATGATGTATTTCACTCTTAAAAAGATTAAGGTGGTGGTACTTTTTTATGTGATTTTAAAGTTTAAGTTGTATGCATGTAGATATGAATCTTTAGTTGTTAGATATGTAAATGCATGTATATATCTAAATGCAACCACCCTCCCGCCCCCCCCCCACCTTTTTTTTTTATTTTTTCTTCAATCGTGACAATTATTGTTATTTATAGATATATATACCAGGTTTCTTTTACCTTCAATTGATGAATTCTCTGTTATGATTTACACGAAAGATACTGGTATCAATCACATTCATGTCTAAGGTAATTTGCATGTTCCAAGAACTCTCAACTTTCTTCTCTGGTGTAATTCTGATCAATTCATATTGATACTTAAATGCTGCAGTTTCGAGAATCATGAAGGTAGATAAAAAAATAGAAGCTTCAGTATTGAACTATGCTGTTTTTTTTTTTTTTTTTTTTTTTTTTTTTTTTTTTTTTTTTTTTTTTTTTGCTTTAGTTGTAATAATCCTTTATTGTCTAATTTGTGGGAAAAGAGAATATTGTTAACATAGCATCCCGAATCTTTGCATGGGGGCATTTTAGTCCCCAGATTTATAAAAGTACAAATTTAATCTTTATATTTTTCTAATGGGGGCTGAAATAATCATCCTTGGGACTATTTCAGCTCACATTGAAAAAATATGCGGACCATTACGACATTTTTATAGATTCTACAACTAAAGTGACTCTATGTAAATAGTCAGGAAACTATTTTTACACTTTTTGGGAAATTTATGGCAAATTTTCTGGCTTTGGTTTCTTCCTCAACATGAGATGAATACTGAAAATGTTGTCATTGCGTGTAGGGAGACTCCCTTGTAGCTCACTTTGAGTATCACAAACAACCAATCACTTCTATTGAATGGAGCCCACATGAAGCCTCTACTTTGGCCGTCTCATCAGCTGATAATCAGCTCACGTGAGTTATTCTTAAATTATCCAAAATAATGCTTGTTTTTTTTTTTTTTTGTAAATACTGAAGTTTGGATTGCTTAATATTGTCTGATACGATTTAATTTTATTGTAACTTAAGGATATGGGACCTTTCATTAGAAAGGGATGAAGAGGAGGAGGCTGAATTCAAAGCAAAGATTAAAGAGCAAGCTAATGGGCCTTCAAATTTACCACCTCAATTATTATTTGTTCATCAGGTAAATAATTTCTCCTCTTTTGTCCGATATTGTTTGTCCGCTGGATTAATACATTAAAAGGGCTTTTATATACCACAGTTGTAGGTGCTTATCATTTTTATTTTTATTGAATTGTTTGAAATATTGAAGAAAATAGTATTTTATCTTAATTTTTGTGGGAAAGCACGTCAATTTTGAGGTTATATGATATGAAATTAGTACCAAAACTCAAGTTTCTGTGAAATGGATCACATAAGAGAGGATTGATGGAGACAGAAACTAAAGCAAACAGAGATACCTGAAGGAATCGATTGAGAGGTAGGAAAAGAGAGGATTCAATCAAGTCGATAGAGATTCAAAACTCACTTTGGACTTCCAGCATACCCTCGTGCGCGAATCTCTTGCCAAAAGATGATATTGTTGCTACCAAGCTAGTTGCGCACATTCGTCTCGCTTTTCTTTGTTGCACAAAGCAATGAAGGGATTGCATACCATCTCACTTATCTCTGTCGTGCGCAACAACGATGGGATCGTGTTTCGTCTCGCTTCCCTCTGACGCACATAGCAGCAACGAGATCGTGTTATTCGTCTTCCTTTGTCGCACGCAACAACGACGGGATTGCGTACAGTCTCACCTTTCTCTGTCATGCGTAGCAACGACTCGATTGGGTGCGCCTTCGTGACTGAACCCTTCAATACAATCACGATTAGAGGCCTATTGCCTTCGTGACTGAACCCTGCAATACAATCGCAATTAGAGCTTGGATTGACATAATCCAGTGACACTTGCGGTACAGTGGAGATAAGAGCTAGCTGAGAAGAAATGGCAGGATTTCAGGGAATAAAAATTTTGCCTTTGAGATTGAAAATTTTTTTGGAGGAGATGACAACAAAAAAGTAGATGATTTGGAGAAGAAATTAGAGGAAGAGATCAATCAAATCAGATCTGAGATAGAAGAAAGATTCTCCACTATAGAGGATAGGTTTTCTTTTATGGAGAACCGAATCGATGTCCGATTCAAATGCATGGGGGGAATTCGAGAAATGATAAAGAGGCTTGTTGAGAATTGAGATGCAACCTGAAACCTCACTGGCAACTCAATTTGCAAAACCTATAGGGCAAGAGATCGAATGAGAGGAATATGAGGAGGAAAACACTCACCATCATGAACCCCCTCTCAGGGCTTCGATTGGGGGTGGATTGGTGACTTTTGATGGAGGTGGTTGGGTCGAAACATGGAGAAGAGGTTATGCAAGAGGTATGGGGGAGCACGCAGAAGAAAGGAAAGAAGCAGGAAGGGGATATGACTATGATAGAACGAGGGAGTTTTACCCTCAATATATGGGTATAATACGAAGAGGGAGAGGAAGTTGGGCTGGTGGTGCTAGCATCAGGAAGTTGAAGGGCCGATCTTCGAGGAGGAAGACGCGTATGGGTGGGTGCATCGGGTGGAGTGATATTTCGCGGTGAGTTAGACTGGGAGGAGAAACTCATGGTGACGGGATTTTGTTTGGAGGGGAAAGTGCTAGCCTAGTTTTAGTGGAAGGAGGCTAGATACCTGATCCCTTCATCTGATGATTTTAAGGATTGCTTGTTTGAACGTTTTCGAGCCATTTAGGATGGAGACATACTAAAACAATTTCTATGCCTTGATTCAGGAGTGGACGATTATGGGATATAGGGAGAGATTTGAGCTATTGTCGGGACGGGTGAGGGGGATTTCTGAAGTAGGATTGGAGAGGAATTTCATGAAGGGGGCCTAAAGCCCGACATACGAGCAGAACTCCAACTATTGAGATCATGGGGATTGAGGGAGATAATGGAACTTGCCCAAATGGTGGATGACAAGAACCAGATGAAGAGGGCTAGTCGGAGCAGCACAAATGGAGCGTCGTATTTGATCTGCTACGAGCACGATGATACCGAAAGCTCAATCATTGAAAGTCTAGAGGGAGGTTGCACGGGAAATGAAATTTGAGTCATTCCCAAGCAGCACTCAAGCACCTTACAGAGGCAGGTTCTTGAGAAGCCAGCTATGGGGTTATGTTTTCGGTGTGATGAGAAGTTTATCCTAGGACATCGTTGCAATGATCGAAAATTACAAGTTCTCATGGTGTGCATGATGAGGAGGCAGAGGATGGAGAAATAGAAACAGTTGAGGTGGAGAAACACTCACTTTTTGTCATCTTGAGGACAATTTGTCTTTTCGGGATAGGAGTATTGTTATGTCGGTGTCTATCCTGAAGACATTTATTTTTTGTACGCCTAAAGGCATTTTAGTCTTTTATTATTATTGTTGTTGGGTATAAATATGCTTATTATGTTTTGGCATTGGAGTATGCATGAAGATAGAGTTGTGAGTCTCGAATTGTAGGAATTGGTAGAAATCGCCTACCTCTCGAATTGTAGGAATTTGTAGGGATCCCCTTCCTCTCGAATTGTAGGTGCGGTTATCTTTGGTATTTTTTTGAGTTATTTGGAGTATTGAAGAAAATAGTATTTTTCCCTAGAATTTCTATTGAGAAACATGTGGTTTTTGACGTCGGATCGCATCAAATTGTATGTTATCTATGTAAATTTTCCCACATTAAAAATTGGTAGCCTTTTTTCTCAACTAGAGAAAATTCTTTTCTTTCTCATACTACCTGGGTGTTAGTTAATGACTGAACTCAGAATTTGCAAGGCCAATTAGCATTCTGTATATATATGCATATTTGAAGAATTCATTAACTCGTCTCTTTAATTATAGAACTAATCAATTACGATAACTATTAACATACTATATCATTCCAGCTCCTTTGTATTATGATACAAATTAGCATTTTGCTAGAGAAAGCTAATGATGATTATATATGGGGCATTTACATACATACCACTTAATTTTTATCTATTTACATATCTAACGCCTGAACATTCACATTCTCTCTCTCAAATCTTTAACAAATACCACTATCATAAGTCTAAAGATCAAATTTTGGGTATTAGATATGTAATTACATAAGAACTGCGAGGCATGTATCTAAATTTCCCCACATATATAGGTATATATTAAACCACACTCTGTTCTGAAATGATAAATCCATAAATTAACAGGGACAGAAGGACTTGAAGGAGCTTCATTGGCACCAGCAGATTCCAGGGATGATCATATCTACATCAGCAGATGACTTCAACGTTCTAATGCCCAGCAACCTTGAGCCCACCCTCCCATCAGCCTAATTTTGAAGCCAGTTAATGAGGCCATTTCCAGAATCCAACCTTTTCTTATGTTTATTTTCCTTCTTTTTCGTATCTATCATACATTAATGAAATCACCATTGGTGGTCTCTATTTTCAAAGTTGCTATTATATTGTAGTTTGTTTATGTGAAATATGGATGTTGTTGGATGTCTGTATCAGTCTAAATATCTGTTTTAATTAAGTATTTGGGTTTAAGTTTAGTTTGATCATGATATTCTTAGACTAATGACGATCGAATCGTATTCGCAGTACTTTATTAACTGTCTAATCTCTTAACCAAGCAACTAAGATTGTTTGCATTAATAATAATTGATGTGTTTTAAAAAATATTATATTGATTGTGCACAAATCTCAGTTCATTTTGAATAATCAACATTGCAGATTTAAATCCATGATTATCCATGGCCTCAATTTCAGTCAGTTTATAGTTTGAATGAATCATTTCGACAAGGTGAGGATGAAGTTAAAATTAGTTCAATCCAGGTCTGATCGAACCGTTTAAACAAAAATGGAGGTTTTTGATGGGTAATTGAATTGTTAAATGGATTTTCAATTTGTTAATTATATAGTTAAATTGAGTCTCATTGAGCTTACCTAATGAGCCCAAGATTATTTGATTTTAGCATATTGAAATGCTTATAAGCTATCATCCGTTTAAATGGATTGTTTTGAATTGTTTAATGGATTGGTTCAGATTCTTGTGATATTTATAGATAATGTCAGTTGTAAAATTTATAAGTATACCTCTGTTCTTCAGGTCCCCCATTGTCAAAACACAGTCGATAGAAATCATCGCAATCATAGAACCATCATCACTTCTTCATGGCCGCTGCATACAAGCAGTTGTCATCGCCAAATTACATTTTCTCGGACTCAACCGTCGAGTCCTCGCCACTGCCGGGCTACCGTCGTCACTTCTCGACCACTATCAAACGGTTGTCGCCATCATTAGACTGTCAGTTCTTTTGTAGACGCTATTGGATTGTCGTCATAAAGTCGTCACCACTGTTGGACCACCGTTGCCGCTTCCAGGCTATCACTGACTACTGTTGACACCATAGGACCACCATTGTCGCTTCCAAGCCGTGACCGACTGTCCGTCGCCATCGACATTGTCGGCGCTACAACTGCTTGATCGTTATCGTGGACCACTGTTGTCAGGACGTCCTCATTTCTCCGATATATTTCGCCACTTCTCTAGCACAAATCACATCACTTCTGTAATATTGCTCTCGTCTGGTTAAGGGCCGACAGAGTTTTGTAACTTAAAATAACGTACCGGAATCTCATGATTTTTTTTCTTTTCCAGGTTTTCTACGTAAAAAATTATGTCATCTTCTCTCTCGATTTCTTTTTTACCTGTATGTTTATTAGATCTCCGTACAACACTAAGATATTAATATACCACTCTATCGCCGCGAATTTACTAGCACACCACAATAATAGTACCAATAAAAAAGATTTACATCAATACTTATCACCTTACATATATAATATCTATTTCACATTTTTAAAGTTAAAAAATAGTGGCATTTTATATATGATACGAAAGATTTGAATAGTATAAACCTAAACATTGAAGTTTAGGTGCTTGATATGTAAATACATTATAATTTGGTGGTATATACATTAATCCCCGAATAATAATAATAATAATAATAATAATAAAAGGCAAAGCAAAGAGAGTGCTCATTTGCTGCATGCTTGCCATCATTCATCCATACCCCCCTTCATGGTTATGTCACGTGACCTCCATCATAAAGCTTCCCAACCTAAAGATTGAAAAAGCAAAAAAGGAAGCGCTCTCAACATTAGCGCTCAAAAGCTGTCCTGTCTACCTGCTTCCCACCTGCTGCGGTCCTCTTCCCCCACCTCTCTCTGCCTTGCTTTCAACAATCCAGTCTCTTTCATTCTCAATTTAATACCAAAAATAATACTCACAATTCAATTAGAATTGTTAGTAATGAAGCATATTTACAAACTTAGCACACAATTCTTATCTATTTACATATCTCACACCTCAATTTTCATATTTACATGCATAGCACTTGTGTGGGTCTGCGGAGATGAGAATGCTCGAGCGGATGAGTGACTTTAGACTTAGAGACAAAATACGGATGAATATATATAAATAATGGTTGGAGTTGCTCTAGTGACGGATGAGATCAGAGAGAGTCGACTTGGATGGTTTCGTCAGGTTAAAAGTCGACTATACGATGATCCTGTTAGGAGAGGAGATGTTTTAAATTCGACTTATGTTAAGATAAGGTAAGACATAAGAAGATTTTGGTCTGTTGTATAGAAAAAAAAAAAAGATCTTCGGCTCGGCTCTTTTTGTCGATCAGCTACTTGCGCCTGGTAATCTTTGGATTGGTGAAAGGCCGCTCGACTGGCTCCGTTGGGTTCAAATGATCGGTCGTCTATTAACCGGCAGAATCTTTGATCGATCGCCCCTCATTGGCCAATCAAATTCTTTGTCATGTCCGTTCGCTTTGGATTCTCCTCGGACGAAACTGAACCGAGGGACCTCTCTGGCTCACGTGCTGTATACTTTAATTGCTCGTGAAAAATAATATTATTATTTATAAAAAAAAAAATTATATGTATATTCAGTGATAATCAGGTAAAATCCTTCTGGGAAAAAGACGAAAAAATAAAAAAGGACAAAGAAGAGAATACTTCACCAAAACCGGTGGAGCCAAAAAAGACCAAATTCTCTATTGTTGTTTATGGAAAGAAAAGCAGGGGGAGTACCCAAGTTCTTCGGATCCGGCTTGCTCCTCCCATCGCTTTTTACCTTTATTTATTTATTTATTTATTTATTTATTTTATTTTAGGGGCATGCATGCATGATACATATCATTCAAATCTTATATATTTACATATTTAACCCATAAATTTTTTTTTATTATTATTTTATGACATTCAAATATTTTATATCATATAAAAAATATTATCTTGTCTTGATGTCCTATGTATAAAAATTAAGAATTAGATACGTGTATGATAAAAACCTTCATTTGTAGTTTCGGGTGTTGAGATTGTCTAGAGAACCTAAGGAACTCGACCAAGCTCCAGTCTGCCCAATCGACCGGCTCTAGTAAGCTGGCCACCCTTGGTTGGTCTTTAGCAGTCTGGTCAGTAGGTCATCTTCTTTCAGCTCCAGTCGACCCAGTCAACTTGCTCTAGCTGGCCCAGTCAGCTCTCTCTAGTGGACCAGCTCCATTCAACTCTCTTCAGTTGATCAAGTCGGCCAGCTCTAGACCCTCTCTATTTGGCCATCTTCGGCGCATAAGACAATTAGTATAATTATCATTTTATACTAATCACTCTCTTATAAGTAGAGGAACATTACTTATAATAGAGGGAGAAAACATAACATAAGTAGAGGAACATTGTACGAAGTTTTTATAAAATTTGAGCTAAGTCGAACCTGAGCTCTAGTCGAGTTTTTGGGCTTCTGTGCAGGGTTGAGCTTGTTTATAAAATCCGAGCTCGAGCTCTGATCGAGCATCATGTTCATGTTTAAGTTTAGTTCTTATTTTAGTTTGGTTCTTGTTTGTTTCATACGATGATAATCGAGTAATTATCGAGAGTAAATTATCGAGTTACTTAATTTATTTCCAAATAATATATGTTGAACAAATTAAAATTAGTGCTATTGCATTATTTATTTTATAACCAAATAAAGCTCATCAAACCATAAAATAACTAATATAATTAAGTTAATTACCTTATGATCAAATAAGTTTATCAAATTTATAAATTAGTGCTTGTTGAACTTAAAAAAAATAAATGAGCTTTTAAATGAATTAGCTATTAAATGAATAACTAAAATACATAAATACATAATATAAACAAATTAGTCTTTATTTATTTTTATGTTCCACAAATTAAGTTTTAATTTATTTTAATATAAATCAATTTTAAAATAAGCTTTAGTTAAGCTCTTTCATAAGTTTAAAATAATCTTTAATCGAATTTATCGAGAAACATTAAATCAATCTTATTTATGAACTTGATATGAAACCGTTCATCGAGTTTGTTCACGAACAAAAAAATAAATTGAATAAAAAGGTGTCAAGTTCAGGCTCTTTCATTCAACAGTCATGTATTTATAAAAGTGCTCGTATTTGTTCAATTAGTTAATCCAATAAATATGAACATACTCTTATCAAACTGACTTTTGGGACAGTTTATTTTGGGCAGTGACGTTTTGAAAACGCACATGACTGTTTGGGTAGCAGCTTACGCGTTTTCAAAACGCTGAAAACAGCGCTTTCACACCGCACCTATCTTGGTGCGGTGACACCTTTCTGACTGAAGTTTACTTTTCAAAAAAAAATAAAAAAAATATAATAGTTACCGCATCAAATTTATCAACAAATTATTTTAAATCAGATTATTAACAAATTATCCAATAAGCTGCAGTTGTCTCAAACAGACTTTATTAATATGCAAAAATTCAGTGGCATGAATGTAAATTTTTATTTATATTCCCCTTGCTTTTTCTTTAAGCATGAAAAGACTAAAGGACCCCTGAGCGAGGGGCCACCACCGGACCCCCTACGCGCTAAGGAAGGTTCCTCGCGTAATCAGGGGCATTTTCGTAGTTTAAGTAAATTATCTGACCTTTCATAAGCACTTTTTTTTTTTCTTTTTAGCACCCCTGTTGCCAGCAGTGCAGAGCAGCTGAGAAGGAAGATAGTGCAGCTCTAGACATGGAGGAGAGAATAAAGAAGAAGAAGAAGAAGATGAAGCAGATGCTACCATCCTCCTCTCGCCGGGAAAACACGCCGGAAAACCCCAAAATTCATTCTAAGAAGCCCATTGGATGCATCTCTGGCATACTCCAGCTTCTCTCTCGCCACCACTCCCGCCGCCGCATCTCTTCCGGTAATCGACCCCCAACCACAAATCCCAGTTTCACGATTCTAATTCACTCTAAACCATTTTTTTTCTCTCAGCAGCGAAGAAAGAGAAAATCGAAATTCCTCCAGCAACATCTAATCCAATCCCACCGCAACCGGATTTCACAGAGATAAAGACCGCACCGACGCCGGAGAACGTAGATTTGAAATTCCCCGGCGAAGGAAATGGTTTAGCGCAGCGGAGTCCGACGCTTTCGCCGGAAATCCGGAGATCGGGTGGATGCTTTGATTGCGGGGAAAACCAACGGCGGCCTCCGGCGATCGTTGCTCGGCTGATGGGGTTGGAGGATTCTTCACCGCAGCAGCAGCAGCAGCAGTCGAAGATATCGACTCCGTTCGTGGATGGTTTCTCGTCGGATTCAGCTGAAGAGAAACGGAGGAGGCTACTCGGGGCTCTGGAACGGTGCAATGAGGATCTCCGAGCTTTGAAGAGGATCATCGATGCTGTTCGATCGGCGGAGATGATCGAAGTGAAAGGTGGAAGAGATTCGCCGATGCAAGAGATGAAATGCGTGGAAGGAAATAGCGAACAGCCCAGCCCTGTTTCTGTGCTTGATGGCTTTGCGTCTCCAAAAAATGGTGAATTAGCACTCCTTGATCTATATATATTTACATACATAGCACACATTTCTTTTGTATTTACATATCGCATCCCTAAAATTTCATATTTACACAGATAGCATTCAAATCTTTAATATTGTGTACAAAATAACACCAAAAATACTATATATATATATATATATATATGTATATATATATATATATATATATATATATATATATATATATATATATATATATATATATATATATATATATATATGTATGTATTTGTATGTATATATGTATGTATATGTATGTATATATGTATGTATATATATATATATATGTATGTATGTATATATATATATGTATATGTATGTATGTATATATGTGTATGTATGTATATATGTGTATGTATGTATATATGTATATGTATGTATACATACATATATATACAGATACATACATATATACAGATGCATACATACATAGATATACATACATACATAGATATATACATACATATATATATATATATCTATATATATATATATATATATATATATATATACATACATATATATATATATATATAGTATATATATATATATATGTATGTATGTATGTATTTATGTATGTATAGATACATATCAATATGCATGTATGCATACATACATACATGCATATGTGCATCTCTCTATACTTTCATAAATATCCATACATATATATATATATATATATATATATATATATATATATATATATATATATATATATATATATATATATATAAATATCCATCCATACATTCATAAAATATGCATAAATACATATATAAATATCCATACATACATGTATGGATATTTATTTATGTATTTATGCATATTTTATGAATGTATGGACACATCATAAATGCATACATGTATGTATGTATGTATACATGCATATTAATATGTATGTATATATATATACATTCCATACACTAGAACTTCTATCAACATAACTATATCAATATATAAAAATAATATATATATATATATATATATATATATATATATATATATATATATATATATAAAATATTTTATTTATTAGCATTTAGAATTACATTTTTATTCTCAATCAATCAAATGGTCACTTATAAAAGTTCATTGAAATTTTGTTTTTACACCCAAAATGCTCATTATGTTGATCCCAATAATGATATGATACATTTTGTAATTGTTTATTTATTTATCTGTCAAATATATTGAAATTAATATGCAATAAATTTGGTGCAGAAGACTTAGAGAAGAAGGCATGGAGCTCGGCTGTGATGAATATCCATCTCCCTCGTCGGATTACGATCGAAGGGATCCCTCGCCCGCCATCGGGTCATAAGAGAATGGTTATGGATCAAGCGAGACCAATCGATCCGTCGCCAGAGGCGACAAAATCGTTCGCTGGCAGCCGGTGGCGGCGGAGATGGAGGAAGAGCAATGCCATGGTGAAATGCGTGGGGGAAGTTGCAGAAGACATAGTCTGTGAAGAGAGAAGAGAGGTTTTGAGAGTTGGAATGGATTTGGCTGAAGATGTAATCGGAGAGCTCGTCGGCCAACTTGTTATGGAGTTGGTGGAGAGCTGTTCTATGCTTTGCCTTCAAACGGTAAGGTGCAAGAGGAAATTGTGTTTTTAGTTGTGTTTAGATGTGTCTGAGTTAAAATTTTGCTTTTTTGCACTATTAGTTGAACAAGAATTTAACATGTTTTAGTGTGAGTAGGTGTAGGTGTGTGATGTGGTTATGAGGAATTTAACTTGTCTCTTTGGCTTGGTTGTTGATATTTCTATTATGAGAGTTGGTTTTGTCTTTCATCTTATAGATTTATTTATCACTATCATTCAGAGTATATCGTAAGTGATGCGTGCTGGAAAATATGTGGAGATAGGATAATAGATTATCATTTTAGTGATGCACGAGAATTCAACATACACTCAAATGAAGGAGAACAATCAGTGGAGACACCAGAACTTCTTACATGAAAAACTCAAAAATGGAAAAAACCATGGGGGTTGACTCAGTTATAGAAATCAACTATAAGTTGATGATTATAGAGATCTCTTAACCCACATGCGGGAAATTGTTACAAAGTTTTTTAGATTACAATGTCGATGTACAGATAATCTTGTTGTAAGGAACGGGCGATGGCCTATAGCTATTGACGGCGGGCGACAGGTTGTGGTTGACAGTGGTTGGCGGTGGTCAACGGCGTTCGGCTGCGATGCTGGACTTTAACCCTTTCTCAATGCTTCAAGTTCTTCCTCAGGCCTCAAGCTTTCCTCCTCAGGCCTTAAACTCTCTCCTCTCATGAAGGGGTGAAGATCTATTTATAGAGTTCTCACCTGCAATTAATGAAGGAATATGAAACATTTCTTTTCATAAGAGGATATTTGATGTACATTTGAGTGTCTTAATGATGTAAAAATTGAGCGATCTTAGACTCGTTTAATTCATCTTGTCGAGATGCTAAATTCGACTATAAAAATCATCGGATTTGACATTTGTTTGATCTTCCAAAAATGTCTAAAAAGCTTCCAAAAGCTGGTTAATGGTTAGATCGGGGTTCAACTTGGCTCAGATTTGACCAATTTTGGTATCATGGGGTCCACCTAGTCGAGCCGGTCATTTTGACTGTAGTTTGATGATCAAAGCTCGAAGTTTTCTTTCTCAAAAAGGTGCATCGTGATCTGTGACATTTATTGAGATTCGTGTCGGATGATGTATCAAATGTCCCTTATTTTCGAGCGAGACCAATTATGTCCTCCAAACATATTAAAATCGGGACCACTTTATATATATATAATTGTTTTGATCTCTTATCTTCTCTTTTTATTTTATTTATTTGTTATTTGTTATTAATGAATAAATAATGGCTTAATGAATTATAAGGTAGAAACATAAATGCATTAACAGTGGCCATGCATGGTTTTTTGTTTATTTTGTTTATTTTTTGTTTTTCTTTTTTTCATTTACGATGAAATACCTACTGTTATATTATCTTTAATGACAGAATCAAATTTTTTCTTTTAAGGTTTCTTTTGGATTTGGAAGGTAGAAGGCCAAGAGGAGTAATCTGGAAGATCAAAGTCACCAAGGCGGAATAATAAGAATTCATGCAAATTTAAATATTTTTTAATATCATTTTAATTACTTTTGTCGTCAATATGAGAGATTTTTAAGCCTATAAATAGGAAAGGGAGATAAGGATGGAGGTAGAGTCCCCGACTATGCCTAGCAGGTGATATAAAATTTTCTAGAAGAAGAAATTCATCCCCAACTTGCGTAGCAGAAGATCAACTGGATCATATTTCATGTTGCGGCACAAAAGAAAGTCGTTCCCTTCTTGCATAGCAGACGATCAATGATATCCTCTTTTGTGTTGCGGCACAGAAGAATGCTGCCCCGTCCTGTGTAATAAGTCATCAAAGGGATCTTCTTTCACGTTAATGTGAAGGAGAAAGTTAACCTCGCCTTACGTAGTAAGTGATTAAATGAATCATCTTTCATGTAGCAGCGCAAAAGAAAGTATTCTCCGTCCTACGTAGCAGACGATCAATGGGATCCTTTTTCTTGTGATGTGAAGGAAAAAGTTGTCACCATCCTGCGTAGCAGACAATTAACGGGATCCTCCTTTTGTGTCACACAAAAGAAAGTTGTCTTCGTCTTACGTAGTAGGCGATCAAAGAGATCCCTTTTCACGTTGTTGAGATGAAGAAAGTTATCCCCATCTCTACCCAACAGGTGACTCGAGATCTTCTTTCTTGTTCCTGTTGTGCATGCTGGTGGAGACGAAAAAATGTTGTAGTTCTCCCACCGTGCTTTTTGGGGATATTTATGGCTTCTATGATGGCAATATTTGGAGACCCACCCTCTGAAGATCAGCATAAGTACAAAAATTTTAGGGAGGTGATGCCGGCTCCACTCGAAGATGAGCTGATGTGTTGTAGCCTAACCCTTGTACAAGAATGTGTTGGTCTTCACAACCTTTTAATTGTATGATGCGGCATTTTTCACAATGATGATGTGTTTGGTTGTATGTTTTTCTCCAGTTCGATGCATAAAAATTTGGACATTGCTTTTGAGGTTGCTTTTGCCCCACTTCCAAGGTGTTGTTACCCAACTCCTATTTTGCATATAGGTGTCAACCTTTTCTTAGGTTTATGCCTTATGAGATTTTTTTGGCTTCTCAAACACATGAAAATCTACAATTAAAGTTAGCAAGTGCACTTTATTTATAAAAAGAATCAAGTTCCTCTTTACACTTGTGCGTTATGAGATTTGTATCCTCTTAGGTTGTATCTTCTAAGACTTGTACATTCTCAGGCTTAGGCTTTATAGGAGCTTGAAATGCGTTAGTGCATTCTGAGGTTCGTAAATGTATTTGTATCTTCTGAGGTCTTTGATGTCCACATGTCTTGTAAGACTTGTAGTCTTATGAGGTCTTTGAGTGGAGACCTTGTTAACCACTTGCTCTCTTTAAGTCCTTCTAGTAAGAACCCTATCCACTACTACATTCCCATCGAGACTTGCCACATAGGCTAGCATTCCAGGGGCATGGGCTTCCCATCGATTTTTGTCTCTTGGGCTCGACTGCCAGGGGTATCGTTTCATCCCATCGAATGTTGTCTCTTGGGCTCGACTTCTAGAGACACGATAGCTTCCCATCAAGTTTTGTCTGTTGGGCTCAAATTTCAATGGTACTGTATCATCCCATCGAGTCTTACCTTTGGGACTTGACTTCCAGAGGAATGGTAGCTTCCCATTAAGAGGCTCGACTTCCAAGAGTACCATATAATCCCATTAAGTCTTGCCTATTAAGCTCTACTTCTATGGGTAAGGATGGAGACCTTATTTACCGCTTGCCCTCAACGAGATTTTTACACAAAAAAACTTTAGAGAGAGAATAAGAAAGATTCTTTGAAATGATAGTTTAAAGCATCATGAAAATATTGCTAGAATAAAAGAGTTTACATGACAATCTTTTACTAAAATAAGATAATTTGGAATTGTACTTCTCATTCGATAACCCCATTGGTTTTCTTCCGGTTCCTATCACCTCGTTCTTGTAACTAGAGACCTAAGTGACCTTGGCGTATCTGAAGTGCAATTTCTTCATTTAATTGAAAATTTTTGTCTGTCAAATGTCATTTCGCTTGTTGGAAATGACAATATTAAGACTGGTCTCCATAATTTGTATTTTTTAATACTCTTGGCCACTTGACGACATTTTCATTCTTAATGGCCATTAGGACGTTGACATGTGACGTGTTGAGTGGCATGTATACTTTTTCTTATCAAAGTTCATGATTCCCTTGTGGTTTGAACTTTTTTCACTGCGAGCTTTGATTGGTATCGCTGGCGTTATTCTTACACTTGCACCGCAATCGCTCGAATTGTTCCTTGTGTGCGTTGTTGGCCTCATCTGTAGTGATTTGAGCTTCAATGCGACAGACAAGATTTGCATAATAGTGAACCGTCTCCCGCATCAATGATCAGTAAAAAGTTCCTAGGAGTAGTCCTCCAAGAAAGACTCCTCCCGATGACTCTGGATGCACTCTCATAATCTAACGGGCTTCAATGGAGAACTTACATAATTATTTCTTGAGGGATTATCCATCATGCTGACAAACCCTCGATAAGTGGGACGAATCCTTAATGATTCTTCTATTTGTCATGAACTGTTATATGAATAGTATGACAAGTTCATTAAAGGTGTCGATGGTGCCCCCCTCCCGAGAGAAAGTAGAACCATGTGTGAGCTTGAACTTTGAGAGTCATAGGGAACACTTGACAGAGAAGTGGATTGAAGGCAAGGTGAATGTGTATGATGATTCGATAATGGTAGATATACTCGAATAGGTCGTTTACCCCTTCGCAAGCAGCGATGTTTGGGAGTTTGAAGACCACTGTGATAAGGTGTCGGAGAATCACATTTGTTAAAGAAGATGATTCTTGGAAGATGCGGCGAGCGGGGAAGCGATCCCTTTTATCCAAAAGGAACTCTTCCTAAACCAGACGCTGTAGCTCATCACGGATGATATCATCATAAGTGACAGTAAGACGGGGTGGTGTCAGGTGAATTGCATGAGATGGCGTCCTGTCTCGACAGTGGAATTGTTTCATCATTACGAGAGAACCCAATGCGTGGGGTATTTCCTGTTGGATGTTGAACTGGTGATAAGTAAGCTCCATCCAAGTGCATGGGTATTTTTTGTCGCAGAAGCTGAAGGATCTCGTGTTCGGACTCCTCTATTGTGCATACTCGGTCTTAGAGAGAATAACCCAAGACACCTTTGTCCGCGGGTTAATGCCTGTCAGAGTAGGAGAAAGCGTAGGCCTGCTCCCTTGGCTCCATGACATCCTTCTGGATTGATAAGTGATGGAGTGAGATGCTCTGCTGTTGTGAGTGTTGCACCTAGTGGCCATGCAAAAGTCTTGCAAGTATTCTAGTGATGGGAATTCTCTTTTTCCACATAGAACGCCAAACCGATGTGCTAGAAAATTCATGGTGGTAGAGTAATAAATTATCGTCTTAGCCTTGTACAAGAACTCAACACATACTCAGATGAAGGAAAATAACTGGTGGAGACACCATAAGTTTTTACACGAAAAACCCAAAAAGGAAAAAAACCACGGTGCATGGCCCAGTTATGAAAATCTACTATAATTGACGATTACATAGTCCTCTATTTTCATTCCTTTCTCTTTTTATGTTTAAAGAAGTAGTCAGTTTGTCCATCATCATATATTTCTCTTTTCTGAATAAGTCTCTCTTCCGGATCATACGAATGATCAGAAGAAGAGAGAAATTATAAAAGACAGACATGCGATAAAGGCAACAAATAAGAGAAATAACGTGGAGAGTTTAAGTGCGTTAAATCTTACAAGTATAGTTCAAGTATGTCAGCCCAAGTAAGATCAGACGGAAGCATCTTAGACCATATTCATGAAATAATTTCTATGTATATTACCCATAACTAGAGATTCAGGCGTGTTGATTTGTTCTGGGTTTAGAATGCTTCCAATGAGATGTATTCCACTTGGTTAATTATATCTTGAGGGTTGCCAAAAAATACTCTTGATCCAAAGGAGTATTGCTTGCATTATTAGTGACAACAAGCATAGTGCTATCAAAGGATGTTTATCTCACAGGTGAATGCTCCGATGTTTAAACCTCCTCTGTAATGTCCGATTCATGCCATTGCTCCTTCGTTAATTCACCCGTCAACATGTAGGAAACTGTCGCCTTAGTGGCATATTAAGGAACCGAGAGATGACGACTAGTCATCATCTCCAGGACAACGATCATGCTCTATGGAAGAGGCCTCGGCTTGGGCACCTTGCACCCTGATGGCTTGGTCCGAATTTCTGAGGCGCTAGAGCAGGAACCGGTCAGGAACTTCTTCTTCTAATCATTTATCTTATTCTTTACTCATATTAAGTAGTGTACCTTGCCCACTGAGAATATAATGTAGCCCTCCCTATCGACCTTGTACGAGAAGAAGTATCTAAAGAGTTCTATCGATCATGCAAGATTCTCCTGCTGATATAAATGAACGAAAATCATTATTGTGGCTATGGAGTTTAGCATCACTTGCGCTGAAATAACACCGTAGGTATTGAAGATGCTCTGCAGCTCAGAGTGAAGGAATAATTGGAGGCTATAGTTAAACTAGTCTCAATAGAAGAACAAATCTTTTCCCAGAGGATCCATCTCGTCAAGAACATGTCTTCGCTGCAGCTCCCCACTTCGTTCTTTGTCAGAGACATTCAAAGAGCTGAACAATATAGAAGAATGTCTGGGGGCCATCTCGAGAGACAAGAGCATAATCAATCGAAACACAATAGAACAAAAGTAAACCAAAAAAAGAAGAAAGAACTACAAGTGCATAAAGTGAAAAGAAGCTACCCATCTTTTATTTATATAAGGCGGACTTAGCAAACGAAACATCAAATAATGATAAGTGGCATACCAAAAATCTTTTCAAAATTTATTAAAATGTCATTTTATTGCAAATAATATTATTATAGGTCTTGAACGAAGTGTGTTATAAAGGGAACCTCTAAGACCTCGAAGAGGACAAGCTCCATAAACTACTAGAGAACCATCTCTCTACCAAATATAATGTGGTCCACCCGATCAGTTTCTCTGTTGAACTTCACCAGATCAGACATCTCATGGAGTACCTCCAGCTCGAGCGACACCTTGTTTAGCTCGCCTTGGAGGAGACGAGCTATGTTCGCAGGACCGCTCCAGGTGAGTAGACAGCTCCTACACAGAATCAATAGCCGAACCCCGACGAGTCCCTCGAAAGTGTTGATTGGCCTCTCTAACGGTTCAATCTCGTCTACACATTGCTCTATGATCTTGGGGGATTGCGCTCGCCCCAACGGTCCCCCTAGCCAGAGATCTATCACGGATGACGGGTCGGGCAGTTGATGAATTACTGAGGCCGATAGGGGCGGGACCCCCACATCTCCAACCTGCATATCAACGACCACGGTAGGGACAAAATCTAAAACATTCTTCTACAACCCACCGTCCCGACCTTACTCCAAACTGGTGAATTCATCCATAGATCTCTCCATGGAGGAGACAATCTTAAAGGCTTGCTCTCCCTTTGGGGCCAAGGCGCCCCCACTTTCCTGCAACAACGTCTACAGGAGGATCGTGATAGTTGCTCCCCCAACTCCTTATCACTCTTCTTGGTTGAAAGGACCTACTGAATCTCAACATGCACACCCGAACTAGACTCTAAAGCCCCTCGGCGAGACCTCTTCAGCGACTAGTCTTCCGCATCGTTAGATGAGTCAACAACATTGACTAGGTCAGATATTGGCCTCGCCTGTTTTTTCCTTCGTCATCACTTTTTCTCCCCGCCCTCACAAGCCTCTTGGGATCCACAATGATCCACTTCGATTTGTCAGCCATAACACACCTTAGTTGTAAAAAGAGAAACCGACAAAAATGACACATGACTCAGTTCACGTCTATTTATAGATCACATGAGGAACAAAATACTAATGGAAGCCACACGTTCGATCAATTCACAAATTTATTGCAAATAATTGTTTGATATTTTTTGTCCTTATTGTAGTTGCCACTATCAAGGAGTAGGAAAACTCGGGGAAATAATATCTAAGCACCAAAAATACCAACACGAATCTCAAAGAGAATGAACGACCAAGATGAAAGAGCCTCCTTTTCGAGGTAAGCAATCAACATACGACTTAAGGACGAGCATGAAACAACGTCTCCAAACCTGGGATAGGTTCAAGCTGTGGAGATGATTCCCCGCTCGATAACGACAAAACCAACCGAAAGTGAGTTGAAAATCATCACGACAACAAGTCTTGTCGAAAACCCTGCATAGGTTGTGCAATATCCGCCTAAAACCTTTTATGATTGAATGATCCAACCGAGGCGACGAACCGACCTTACAAGCAAGACAGTAGCCTTGTAAGGCTCGAGCTGAATGGAAAATGAGTCATGGACCACTCAATGAAAAAATCTGACCCATCACATTTGACCAATCGTCCCCTTGTTTGGATCGAACAACCGTCACAACGGACCGCTCTGGTTGACCGTGTCAAAAAACACCAAGCAAAATCTCCATGCAGCCAAACACCTCAACCAACACATACTTCAAATGGCGCATATGCCACTTGGTCGGTCGCCTCAGTCGGATGACTTCAAGTCAGTCAACTAACCAATCACTACAAATGTTTAAATTCAAATTGTAATATAAATATGACATAAAATTTATACGATCAATTAGAACCTTAATAGCATTAAGAACTATGCCCATAATCGTTCACTCATTCTGTAATTGTACAAAACACACATATAAAAATACGAGAAAAAATACGAATAAAGGATACTTTACTTCTCATCAATTCTCCCTACATAAATTCTAAACTTATTCTACTCTCTCTTCCTTTCTCCGCTTCATTCGGCTCAAACTCTCGACTTGTGATTACAAAGGACAAATTAGGATCCAACAAAGACCAAAAATATCAAAAGCTAATGAGTTGACTCAATTTCATCTTTTTCATCGAAATTACGAACTTATCCTATCTTTATTGTCCCGTGTTCTTTATCTCTGCGACTCTGTCTGGCTTCCTTTGCTGGAGAGCAACTGTTCGAGGGTATTTTTGGTAGGAGGTTTCTTAAACCCATATGATCGGCAGTTTTGGCCGGCTTTGGAGAGCTCATCGTTTTCTCCTGTCCATCTTCCTCTTAATCTAATTCAGGCCACTCTTCTCTCTCTCTCTCTCTCTCTCTCTCTCTCTCTAGTTTCTGTATAGCAGCCCTGCGATGGCCGAGCAGCTCACGGACGAACAGATCGCCGAGTTCAAAGAAGCTTTCAGTTTATTCGACAAGGATGGAGACGGTCAGATTTCTTTCTTATCTGTAGAGTTTTTTTTTTCTTTCTTAAATTGATCTAATTTATTTTACCTCAATTTTTTCGGGATCACTATGATTCATTCCGATTTCAGCGCTCGAATTCTGAGGTGCTTTTGTCGTTTTTCTCTTCTTGGTGTTCATCTTGGATCGGTTACATCTTATTTTATGATTCATTTGGGTCCAGGAACTCTATGTTCATTGGTTGATGAATGATCCATGTACTCGAAATGATTGAGTTCTGATTTGAAGTTTTCCTGAGCTTTTTTTTTCATCTCGAGAGAGTTATAGGTTTTTGTTTTGTTTTTTTCCATTATTTTGTGTTTTCTCGGGAGACATTTGTTGTTTGGGTGGTTTGTTACTTGATAGAGCTCAGGTTAAAATATCTTGATGGGGATATAATTTTTGCAAATGGTGAAAGATATGGGAACATGGCATTTTTGGAAGCTAGGAATGACATAAGGTACAATTTTTTATTGGAACTTGACTAGAAGGCATGCTTGTTACCTATCACCTATCACGATTGATATGCCTACAATCGCTTTGATTGAGAGGTCGGTTAATAATAAACAATCAGGAGATATGTCTACTGCCTCCTAGTTTCGCCGCAGGAAATGTCAACCACTTTAGTTTAGAATGAAGATTCACACACAATACGATAAGTAAAATAAAATGGTCAGAAGCGTACGATTTTTTATGTGAAAGTGAGTTAAAGTCTAGGGTTCTAATTCAGTCAAAATAACTTCAAGCTGTAGTAAATATGGGGTTGCAAGGGGTCATCCTTCCCTGACACGTAGATGGTATAAATACAGAGTATTGAAAGTAAGTTGTTGGTATCCTTTTTGATGATGCAATAAGATTAACTTCCAAGATAGTCTTTTCATTGGGAGGCTAAGATGATAGGATTGAAAGGCGGCAGTGAATAAAGTAGCGTTGAAAGGTCAAGAAGGACGATGACGATGATTGAGATAGCTCTCGTACTAATGGTGAAAGCAATGTAATATAAATGTGTTGGATGAGGGTTGGTGATCATTCCCTTAGATGTGAAGTAGTAAGATGCTAAGATGACGGATGAGACATTGCAATAAAGTCATGAAGGCCACATAGGATGGTTGGATAGGTTCTCTCCCTGATGGCGATGGTGGCACAAACTGAATATGATAGGTGAAGTGATGTATGAAGGTCATAGAGGCTAATGATGATTTTTGGGTAAGTCCTTCATTGGAGATAAAGTTGTCAAGACCTAAAAGATAGCGAAGTAATGTAGAAATATCATAAAGGTCACTGAGAACGGTTAGGATGATCCTTTTTGTGGAGGTGGAGATGACATAACGTGAAGTTGGCATGTGAGGTATTACAGGAAAGTTTTGAAGATAAGTAAGAGTAGTTAGGTTGGTCTTGCTTCTAGAGTTAGAGATGACACAATTTAAGAGCATTGGATGAGTTAGTGTTGAAAGGTCTGAAAACTATTAGGATTGTCCTCTGTGTATGTAGGACAACATAACCTTAAGATGGTTGGGAAGGTGGTGGAGGAAGGTTTTGGAAGTCATTGAGTAAAATTAGGACAAATATCCTTTTAGAGATAAAAATATCAACTTGAAAGAGATGGATGACATATGAAGGCTATGGATGTTATTGAGGACAAACGATGGTCCTTTCTCGAGAGGTGAATATAAATTGATATGATGATGATAGTCAATGCTAGTTTATGAAGTTCAACTCTGTGCTCCCTTGTGTGCATAAAATGCATGCACGAATGTTTAGCTTGCCTCGGTCGATTTCATTGAGGCAAGTTCACTCTAAATCAACTACTTTGATTAGTTTGACGGTGTATGGAAATGCTGAATTTGGTTTGTTGTGCGGCTGATGTAGATAGTAAATTTGTCATTTGAAGCTCATTTGTTCTTGGATTTAACTTTTGAAGTCAAAATTGTTATTCTTTCAGCTTCTCTAATTGCTTTGAGATACATAATTTCACCAAAAATTATGCATGATTATAGAAGAATTTAGGAGTTTTTACATACATACCACCAAAAACTTCAAATATAACAACCTCCTCGCTCAATCTGAAAACTATTAGGATTGTCCTCTGTGTATGTAGGACAGCATAACCTTAAGATGGTTGGGAAGGTGGTGGAGGAAGGTTTTGGAAGTCATTTAGTACAATTAGGACAAATATCCTCTAGAGTTAAAATAATAATTTGAAAGAGATGGATGACATATGAAGGCTATGGATGTTATTGAGGGCAAACAATGGTCCTTTCTTGAGAGGTGAATATAAATTGATATGATGCTGATAGTCAATGCTAGTTTATGAAGTTCACCTATGTGCTCCCTTGCGTGCATAAAATGCATGCACAAATGTTTAGCTTGCCTCGATCAATTTCGCCAAGGCAAGTTCACTCTAAATCAACTACTTTGATTAGTTTTACGGCGTATGGACATTCAATTTAGGTGTTTTTGGAGATGCTGAATTTGGTTTGTTGTGCGGCTGACATAGATAGCAAATTTGTCATTTGAAGCTCATTTGTTCTTGGATTTAACTTTTGAAGTCAAAATTGTTATTCTTTCAGCTTCTCTAAGTGCTTTGAGATACATAATTTCACCAAAAAATTATGCATGATTATAGAAGAATTTAGGAGTTTTTACATACATACCACCAAAAACTTCAAATATAACAGCCTCCTCATCCAATCTGAAAACTATTAGGATTGTCCTCTGTGTATGTAGGACAACATAACCTTAAGATGGTTGGGAAGGTGGTGGAGGAAGGTTTTGGAAGTCATTGAGTACAATTAGGACAAATATCCTTCTAGAGATAAAAATAACAACTTGAAAGAGATGGATGACATATGAAGGCTATGGATGCTATTTAGGGCAAACGATGGTCCTTTCTCAAGAGGTGAATATAAATTGATATGATGATGATAATCAATGCTAGTTTATGAAGTTCACTTTTGTGTTCCCTTGTGTGTTTAAAATGCATGCTCGAATGTTTAGCTTGCCTTGGTCGATTTCGCCGAGGCAAGTTCACTCTAAATCAACCACTTTGTATAGTTTGACGGCGTATGGACATTCAATTTAGGTGTTTTTGGAGATGCTAGATTTGGTTTGTTGTGCGGCTGATGTAGATAGCAAATTTGTCATTTGAAGCTCATTTGTTCTTGGATTTAATTTTTGAAGTCAAAATTGTTATTCTTTCAGCTTCTCTAATTGCTTTGAGATACATAATTTCACCAAAAATTATGCATGATTATAGAAGAATTTAGGAGTTTTTACATACATACCACCAAAAACTTCAAATATAACAGCCTCCTCGCTCAATCTGAAAACTATTATGATTGTCCTCTGTGTATGTAGGACAGCATAACCTTAAGCTGGTTGGGAAGGTGGTGGAGGAAGGTTTTGGAAGTCATTTAGTACAATTAGGACAAATATCCTTCTAGAGATAAAAATAATAATTTGAAAGAGATGGATGACATATGAAGGCTATGGATGTTATTGAGGGCAAACGATGGTCCTTTCTCGAGAGGTGAATATAAATTGATATGATGCCGATAGTCAATGCTAGTTTATGAAGTTCACCTATGTGCTCCCTTGCGTGTATAAAATGCATGCACGAATGTTTAGCTTGCCTCGGTCAATTTCGCCAAGGCAAGTTCACTCTAAATCAACTACTTTGATTAGTTTTACGGCGTATGGACATTCAATTTAGGTGTTTTTGGAGATGCTGAATTTGGTTTGTTGTGCGGCTGACATAGATAGCAAATTTGTCATTTGAAGCTCATTTGTTCTTGTATTTAACTTTTGAAGTCAAAATTGTTATTCTTTCAGCTTCTCTAAGTGCTTTGAGATACATAATTTCACCAAAAATTATGCATGATTATAGAAGAATTTAGGAGTTTTTACATACATACCACCAAAAAATTCAAATATAACAGCCTCCTCACCCAATCTGAAAACTATGAGGATTGTCCTATGGTATGTAGGACAACATAACCTTAAGATGGTTGGGAAGGTGATGGAGGAAGGTTTTGGAAGTCATTGAGTACAATTAGGACAAATATCCTTCTAGAGATAAAAAAAACAAGTTGAAAGAGATGGATGACATATGAAGGCTATGGATGTTATTGAGGGCAAACGATGGTCCTTTCTCGAGAGGTGAATATAAATTGATATGATGATGATAGTCAATGCTAGTTTATGAAGTTCACCTATGTGCTCCCTTGTGTGCATAAAATGCATGCACGAATGTTTAGCTTGCCTTGGTCGATTTCGCCGAGGCAAGTTCACTCTAAATCAACTACTTTGATTAGTTTGACGGCGGATGGACATTCAATTTAGGTGTTTTTGGAGATGCTGAATTTGGTTTGTTGTGCGGCTGATGTAGATAGCAAATTTGTCATTTGAAGCTCATTTGTTCTTGGATTTAACTTTTCAAGTCAAAATTGTTGTTCTTTCAGCTTCTCTAAGTACTTTGAGATACATAATTTCACCAAAAATTATGCATGATTATAGAAAAATTTAGGTGTTTTTACATACTTAACACCAAAAACTTCAAATATAACAGCCTCCTCACCCAATCTTCAAAATTTACAACCCAAAACGTTCATCCTTTCAATACAGCCACCCCCACTCGCCTCCATTGCTCACCTATAGCTCGCCATTTCCCACTCTATCGCTCGCTTTCCCGTGGCTATCATACTTTGTCCGTCCCCCGTGAACTCACCAAGAAATTCCTCTACAAGTGAACCTCTCGGTGTCAGCAAGCAATAAGGGATGCAAGAAAAAAAAATGGAAGGAGCCTAATGAATAGAAAATTAGAAATTTACATAGAAGAAAGAAAGTACATTGGGAATGGGAGTGCCGACAGGGTGAGTTAAGGTACAATAGTGCCAATGATTTCATGTTCTCTTCTCCAATGCCAGACACGCTGTTGTTCACCAATGCATTTATTTTCTTCTTCCAACAAATGGTCCTGTGTCATAGATGATTCAGTGATGGCAAGGGAAAACAATGCATAAGACCCTCGTCGAGTTCTTACTTGCCGATGCCGATGGGTTTACCTATAGAAGAATTTTTTGGTGAGTGCACGGGAGATGGGACGGCGTATGATAGCTAAGAGTGATTGACGGAGGCTGCTAAATTGTCACGGGTGGTTGTCTCGAATGGGATGAAGTTTTTGGGTGGTTGAATTGTAAATTTTAAAGTTTTGGTGGGGAGGTTGTTATGTTTGAAGTTTTGAGTGGTGTTTATTTAATAAAAAAATTATGCAATCCCAACAATGGAAAAGGGAGGGATAATTTTGTGCTGATTTGCTAATAACATCTATGAGATGGTGAAATAGTAAGGATTTGCTATCGTAAAACACCTCCTTTAAGCTAATATAAAGGCCTTTTAGAACATTTTTTAAATATGTTGTTGTGATAGAAATTTCATATGCTAGGAGATAGGAATATCATATCACTTATTTATTTCAAGGGTGAATCTATCATTATATCGCATTAAGTTCTTTGTTTGTAAGGAAAGGGGAAACCTTTTGTAAGGATTGCGAGGCAGTTCATGAAAAACAAAGCTTGATCATGCAACATAGATTAATCATCATTTTTGTATATAGAATTATATAAAAAATATTTAATATGCATAATTGTGTATGATAAAGTCTTGAAGGATTAGAAATATCAAGCTTTTAAGCGGAATTGTTAAGATGATAAAATTGGAATTCAATCGTTGAACGAAGCTCATATGTGACTGTATGTTTAGAAGAATTAAAGAATGATGCCATAGTAGTTTAAGGGAAATATAAAGTTAGCTTGTTATTGGGGAAGGAGATATGGTGATGGAACGAGGACAAAGGTTATGGTGGATTGAGGAGGTACTTAAGTTATTGGCTGAGTGAGTTAGAAAAAATGTTAGGAAAACAAGAAAATGTGCATTGTGATGGTGGGATGTAATCGGAATCTTCGAAAGGATTTTTAGTGAGATGGAAGATGATTAAGAAGGTGGTGAGGAGGTGGGAAAGTTTAGGGTTAGTGTAAGTCAACAAAAAAGCAGATTGATTAGTTTATAGCTTCTGGCAAGATTTTGGATTTGCTTGTAATAGTTGGTGAAGTATTTTTTTTGTGGAAAAAGTGAGGACCTATAAGTTAGATTGTTGGATGTTAACAAAAAATGGAGTGATTTTATGCCAATTGGATATTTGAGCAAGCATTTATATTTTTTTCTTTGAACCGGTCATAAGAAGTGGACAACAAAAGTTTTGATTTTTATTGGATGTCATCGAAATATTGAAAGAATTTTTAGTGAGTAGGTGGAAAGGCCTAGGGTTAAGTGTGGAAATCAAGGAAAATGAGATTGGTTAGTTCAAAGTTTCTAGCTGCATGTTGGCTGATTCTTTCCTTCAATTGCTTTATTTTTTTTAATGCAAAGTGTGAACACCTGAAAATTGGAATATTGGGTTGTGTTAACTAACTAATGGTGTGATTCTATGCCAACTGGATATTGGGGCTATTAAAAAAAGAATTGCTCAAAAAATTTCTACTATTCATTGAAGACTTGAGCTTATATAAGAGCCGTACAACATTCTTTATAAATGAATCCCTACACTTATTCTATATTTTCTATTTACAAATAGAGCCCTAGACTATACACTACTTTCAACACTCCCCCTATGGGTAAATGATATCCATTAAGTCCATCTTGCCACACAACCTGGATAAATTTAATAAGCCAAGTCGCTTGGTGAGGTAAACACACTGCCGTTGCCGTTGCCGTTGTCATTGTTTGGATAAGTTTGGATAAATTTACAAACACTGCCGTTGTCGGTCCCAAGCCCGGATGTGAAAAGTGGAGGGTTGCGTTGGGTAGTCGACAACCAGCGTAAAACTTGTCGAAAAAAATCATGAAATGAATCTTTTTGATCATTGTGTAAGTCGCTTGGTGAGATAAACACACTCTCTAGTAGCTACATGACCTCTCTCCAGCAATCTATTATTCAGTTTCTCCTTGATGAAGAATCTATCAATCTCCATATGCTTGGTTCAGTCATGCTGCACCGGGTTGTTGGCAATGCTAATTGTTGCCTTGTTGTCGCACTACAACTTTATTTGAGCTCCTTAGTCCACTTTGAGCTGAACCAATAAAGCTCTCAGCCATAACATCTTGGAAACTCCTAAGGTCTTGGTCTTGTACTCTGCCTCTGCCTCTGCCGTCGACCTCGCAACAACTGACTGTTTCTTGCTCTTCCAAGAGACCAAATTGCCCCTCACGAACATGCAATATCCTGATGTGGAATTCCTGCCATCAACACAGCCAGCCCAATCAGAGTCACAGTGTCCCCTAGTACCTAAATGCCTATTTTTTTTCTAAAATTAACCCCTTCTCTAGCGTGTTCTTTAGGTATGTCAGAATCTGATACACTGCATCCGTGTCACTCTTCCTCGGATCATGCATGTAATGACTCACCACACTGATTGCAAATGATATGTCGGGACGAGTGTGACTCAGATACTGAGACGACCTACCAAATCTTTGGTGCCTCTCATGATCAACTAGCTGTCCTACCTTTGTGCTCAATTATCCTTTCTGATTAGTTGGTGGAACTGCAGGCTGCACCCCAACATACTTGTCTCGGTGAGCAAGTCTAGCACATACTTCCTTTGAGATAGAACAATCCCCTCTGCTCCACGAGTCCGCTGAATTGCGATGAAATATCTAAGTTGTCCCAGTACCTTCATCTCAAACTCTTTTCCATGCCTACCCTTGCTTTTCTGAGCCTGTCAAACCAAGCTTAAGGAGATTGTTTCAATTATTACAATGACTACATACCTTGCACACTGTTTGGTTTGTGTCGAAGTCTGGAGGTATCTCCATGTACACCTCCTCTAGCAGATCCCCATGGAGAAATGCATTCTTTACATCCAATTGGTATAACATCCATCTACTATTCACAGCCATAGAGACGACTGTCCCGACTGTGCTCATCTTTGACACCGGTGGAAATGTTTCATCATAGTCATTGTCATACGTCTGACTATACCCTTTCGCCATAAACCGTGCTTATAGCGATGAATCTTTTCTTCTGAGGCCTACTTCATTGTGAAAGCCCGTTTGCATCCGACTGAATTTTTCCCTGTTGGTCGCAACATGAGCTCCCAGTTCTTATTTTTGTCGAGAGCACTAAGTTTCTCCCGCATGAAAATCTTCCACTTTGGATCCTCCTTTGCTACCTGCCAACACTTAGGTATAGACATTGTCCAAAGATGCAATGAATGCTCGGTGTAAATGTGATATGTTAATAGTATGAGATACACTGGGCAATGTCATGTGAGAAACTAAAATGATCAGGAGGATGACCCACTTTGCTACGAGATGTCCTTCTTAAAGTCATGAGAGTGAGAGGAGAAGGGAGCAGAATCATATCACCTGTGTAATCAAATTTCGATGTGAATGGTGAAGTGTTTCAAGAGTCGGGGTAGACCAGGACAAGGGACTTGTTGGCATGAGTGGCATGACAGACATTGTTCCATCATTCTGCCTTCTCTTTCTTGTATGCACCCTCATCTTCCCTTGAGCTTGAATCTCACCATCTTCAGGCTCATTTTTTTCATTTTCTGGCTCTTTTTCATCGATCCTTTTCACTCAATAGGATATAACATCGTTCCCACATCTACCAATCTCTCACCATCACTATTCTCCCACCTTGCCTTATACTTCCTATCTGGCGAGTCACCACCAAGCTGTAGTATGGTTCAAACTCTCTAAAAGTCACATCCATACTCACCAACAGTCTCTTCTCTATTGAGTTCCACAAATACACCCTTTCTGAGTGGCAGAATAACCCAAGAAAAAACAAATTTAACAGCTCTGGGTTCCAGCTTTTCTATTGATGGTTTATTATCTTTCACAAAATATACGCAACCAAATACTTTCAATAGGAGGATCCAACCATTTTCTTCTTTCAACAACTCATAAGGAGATTGCAACTCCAACACTCTTGAGGGCATTTTGTTGATCAATTGAGCGACTATCAAAATAGTTTGCCCCCACAAGTGCTTTGGGACATTCTTCAAGATCACTATGCTTCGTGTTACCTCTAGAACGTGTCTATTCTTTCTCTCTGCTACTTCGTTTTGTGCTGGTTTGTATAAACATGTGATTTAACGTTGTATCCCTTAAGCTGACAGGTATTTTCCAAACGTATTTTGTTATATTCTATCTCATTATCAGACCTTAATACTTTTATTACTGCATCACATTGAGTTTGAATCGACTCGTGAAAGTCATTAAAGAAGACGAGCACATCACTTTTGTTTTTCATCAGATATAACCAAGTAACACGAGAAGAATAATTAATGAAAGTCACAAAATATCTCTAATCATTCATCAAAGTTGTAGAACAAGTCACCATACATCTGAGTGCAACAAATAAAAAACATAAGCACTACTTTTTACCAGAACTAACATAGGAGTTCATACAATGACAAATGCTGTTTAACAAACTCACAAGCATGAATCACAAGCATCATGCGCAAGTTTTTGTTTATTTTTTTTTTTATACAAAGACAGGTACAAAAGACTTAACGGACTAAACGAAGAGTATCTCATGCACTTGTGATATAGCAACAACGCATCCTCTGCACTCCTTCCGGATCCTCCTACTCCACCACTCTACCATGGATGTCAAGTCTGAGTCAATCCCTCTCTATCCAAGTACCAGAGTTTACTATGTCACGCGACAGTCTCAAGTCTCGGGTCAGTCCTATTCTCTTGAAAAATCACCTTAGGAATATTAAATAAAACAATTCATTTTAGTGGAAGTATAATGACACTAATGGATAAAAGTTTTACTGGAAAGGAGCGAACATACAAAACATTGAACATAGTCATGGAATTGGTACATCTCACTGTACCCTTACCAACCACAGGTTGTGTTGTAACATCAGCAATTTGAATGCTCTCTGAAATTGCTAGGTGAGTATATGGAGAGAACTCACTAGTAGCAACTATCACATGTCGGATTGCACCAGAATCTACTATTCATTTTGGTGATCTTGTGGCAGATATAAAGACAAGGCATGTGTATCACAAGTACCTTTGGTTGAGTGAGCATAAGTAGTAGTGTTTCTTTTGGATGGCAATAAGGTGGTTGCATCCCTAGTCACATCACTTGTCGCTTCCTCTTCGACATTTTCAGAAACTTGTGATCCCTATCGGTCACCCCTGCTTCTCTTTCGTTCTCCGCCACCTTAGATTTTTCCGGTGGCCCCTTCTTCCACTTCTTTGGCTCCTACGATTATGACCATGACCTCTAGACTGTCTCTTCTACTCGTCTCTATCTCCTTGGGTGGCTTTGGACAAGCCTTGATTAGATCTCCCTAGGTTGAGTTGGTCTCTAGCTTAATTAATTTTATTGAGTTCGAGCTCGAGCTCGAGCTTGTTTACGAGTTCGAGCTGGCTCGCAAGCCTGTTTTATTATTATAAAAAAGAAAATAATATAAATTTACGCCAGCTTTATAGTAGGATGACAAATAGAATGAACAATTAGGAGATAAATAATAAAAAATCACCTAATATACACTGTAAAATATTATTTTTTAAACATTTATAATACCTTAGAGATAAAGATTTGAAATATAATATATTTTAAGTATATTTTATATTAATATTTTTTTAAATGAGCCAGCTCACAAGCCAATGAGTCGAGTCGGGGCTGACTTGTTAGCTCATAGTTGTAGCACTTGCGGATCTCTCCCTGTGCAACTGTCGTACCTGAGCTCGAGGTATCCAAAGCTGATCGTGTACTTGGAAGTGGAGTGTGGCCTCATGTGACTCTTCTTCTATATCATCGAGGCAATGGCCTCATCAAGTGAAGGAATCATTACCTTGGCTAGGAGGACTAATCTCCTATGATAAAAGGCTAGGTTCTTATGAGCCAGAAACTGCATAGTCCTCATTTGTGCAAATATCTTCCCCTTATTGCATCCTTGATCACAACAGCTCGACATCGGTGAAAAGCGATCAAGATTTGTCTGCAACTGCTCCAGATTTATATAGTACTCCTAAATCGATCTATCA
Source organism: Papilionanthe hookeriana x Papilionanthe teres (assembly GCA_022702705.1). Taxonomy (NCBI): domain Eukaryota; kingdom Viridiplantae; phylum Streptophyta; class Magnoliopsida; order Asparagales; family Orchidaceae; genus Papilionanthe; species Papilionanthe hookeriana x Papilionanthe teres. Next base: position 115,794,427 of record CM040432.1, read on the forward strand.
CCCTGAACCACTGTCTCTATCTCATGCTGAGTCTGGAACACCCTTATGTGGTTCTCAGCTCCAGCATAGATCTTCTTCAGCTTCACCCAGATGTCACTCACCTTTCAAATGTCATCCACTGATGAGGCAATCGATTGAACCATAGAATTGATTAACCAGGTGCAAATCAATGCATGTGTGGTCCTCTACTAATCCCCCTCAGCTTTGTCACTCTTTGGTTCGAACCCCATTAGGTATCCTTTTAGTCTCTTTCTTACTAGAGCAACCTCGATTCGACACGACCAACTCAGATACGTAGTCGGTCCGTCGAGCTTCAGATCCATAGGAGGGAGATCTAGCGTCACCTGCATCAGAGCATGTGCTGAGGTATACTAGCTCCCTGAATGAGCTCGACCAAGACCTTCATAACTTTAGGATCTATTTTCCCAAAAGTTCTAATCCTTTGCCTCCCACGCTATCTTTGTCTCCTGACATCCTTAATCACAAGGATCAAATCTAGATCACACATATCACATGCGACTCCTTGCAATTTCCTGCGATCCACTTTGTCTTAGTCTGCACGAGGCCATAACTCCTCTATCTTTCATGCAAAACAGCAGCCACTTGATGCTTCGCCTTCCTGTTGTTGAGGCAATTCTAGAAACGAAGGCCTTGTTCTGCTGCCTTACTCGCAGGCTATACGTAATATCGCAAAAGCCCTCTCCTGTCCTTGCGAAATAGTTGGGAAAGCAACTCCGGGATCGCAGCGTATAGAGAATTCGTGTACCTTTGTGACCAAACCATGCAAGACAGTCATAACCAGAGCTTGCTGGGAAGGCGACAACAAAGATGTGAGGCGTGACCAAACCCTGCGATACAGTCTTTATCGGTGCTTGTTGGGAAGGCTGACGGTGAAGATGTGAAGCTCGACCGAACCCTGCGATACAATCCCGATTAGGGCTCGCTGGGAAGGTCGATGGCGAAGATGTGAGGCACGACCGAGCCTTGCGATACAGTCCCGATCAGAGCTTGCTAGGAAGGCCAACAAGGAAGATGTGAGGCGGCTAAGTTAGGCTCTGATACATAAAAGAAAGAACTGCTAAAAAAATCTCTACTATTCATTAAAGACTTGGGCTTATATAAAGCTTTACAACATTCTTTACAAATAAATCCCTAGATTTGATCTATATTTTCTATTTTCAAATAGGACCCTAAACCTAACACAATTCTCAACTGTTGTAATTTCTTTTGTTGGACCTAGCGTAACAAATAGACGATAAGAGTTGTGATTTTTCTAGTATGGAGATATGACTCATGTTTTAAGACCTTCGTTTGAGTAGATCTAAAACTTAATACATGGAATGTGATTATAGTAATAGTAGCTCTAACGGTAGAGTTGTAATTATGAGTGATCAAATCTTTAAAAAGTGTGAACATTTTAGATTTCTCGGGTCTATTGTTTAAAGTGATAATGATATAGATGGGGATGTTATTAGCAAAATTCAAGTTGGTTGGTTGAAGTGGAGGAATCCATCATGCCTATTGTGTGTAGAAAAGTACCGCTTAGACTAACAGGAAAATTTTATAAGATGGTGGTGAGGCCTGCAATGCTCTATGACACAAAATGTTTGCCTTTAAAAGAGAAGCATAAAACCAAGTAAGTGTTGCTGAGATAAGAATGCTTAGGTGGATGAGGGACTTGACATTTAGAGACAAAATGTGAAATGAATATATCCTTGAGAGGGTTGGCGTAGCTCCAGTGGCGGACAAGATTGGAGAGATTCTTCTTAGATTGTTTGGTTGCATTAAACGTCGACCATCTGATGATTCGTTTATGAGAGTAGATGTTTTAGATTCGACCTCTGGTAAGAAAGACAGAGGTAGACATAAAAAGATTTCGGCATATTGCATAAAAGAATGGTCTTAATCTATTAGGATTAAATGAAAAAATGACGCTCAATAGGGCGCAATGGAGAAAAAATGATTCATGTAGACGACCTCACTTAGTGGGATAAAAGCTTGTCGTTGTTGTTGTTGTTGGGGATAGGACTCTTGTTCTGTGAAGATTAGATTGCTTTATGGCCTTGGTAAGATGATGCAGATGCTGCTATTTGAAGAAGTGAAAAGAGTGAATATAAGGTGGATGATGCCGTTAGTATGAAGACTGATTACTAACATAACTATTTTATCACTCACCAAAAGAGTTGAACAAGGTCGACCCATCAATCTAATCTTGTAGAGAATTACTACTGTTCAAATTTTGAGACAAAGGAAAATGCCATTTTTTTACTAAGCATGAAGTTCAAGTTACAAAGCATTTCTAATGAGCAAAACCAATAGAAGAGCGAGGGATGGAGGGAGGTCTTTGGAGAGGTCCTTGGAAATCATCATGATGTTTTGCATGGGTTATCTCTCACTTGAATGATCTCTACGCCTATAAATTGTTGTTGCAATCACAAGAAAAACCAATCTCCAACTCAAATTCTTCAAGCACATGTAAGGTGGTGGAATGTTTGGAGGAGAGGGACTTGCAAATGAAACTCTTATGATAGAGTTCTTCTTTCTATGTATGGTTTAGTTTCACAATTCTGATCGTGCATAATTTCTTTAGATGGTGACAAATATATTGCTTCGAAAGAAGATTATAGAGAATAACAAAAAGCAAATTTTAAAGAATATTTGTAATATGTTGTACCTATCGAACAACTCAAAATTTGAGACTAAGGGTCCGTTTGGGGCAACTTATTTGATGCGGTAGCGTTTTGAAAATGCACCTGACCTGTTTGGGTAAATCGCGTTTTGGCAGCTTATGCATTTTCAAAACACTGAAAACAGTGTTTTCACACCGCACCTACCTAGGTGCGGTGGGAGTTTTCTGTCTGCAGTCTGGCTTTTCCAAAAAAATAAAAATTTGTAATAGCTATTGCACCTAGCTCATCAGCAGATTATTTTTAATCAGCTTATCAGCAGATTATTCAATAAACTTCAGTTGCCCCAAACAGACCCTAAATGGGGAGTTCGAATTTGAAATAAACCAAAATCTAATTTTAACATACACTGATGATGGATGTTTTCTGATATATATATAACTATATAATATTTATCATCATGAATGTAAACTTGATGTAATATATTTGCATGAAAGCAGTGAAAATGAGTATAATATTTATCATCATGAATGTCAACTTGATGTAATACATTCCATGGGCAGTGAAAAGGAGATGCTAAAAATAATGTGATTGCATGCAATTGATGATAAAAGACAATGGCCTAGGCGGTCTAACAAATAGTCCATCTACATTGTTATATAAACCTTCGTAATCAAAGAGCAAAAGAAGCCAAATGCTGGTGATCAATTAATATGGTCCACAGCGGACTATGAGGCACTTCGAAAAGGCAACTCAATTGTAGAGGAGGTATTACGTCCTCCAGATGTATGTGCGGAGAATGGCCAAGTTGAGCCCTTTTTTTTTGGGCTCATCCGTTTGCCGGACGTAATATTTCTCCCAATTGTAGGCTTCTTCAGGCACATATCTGGTAAAGCGGATTAGTAAGTTGAGACCATAACAACTGCTTATCATTTAGGTTCAATGGATTTACCATCCTTTAAGAAAGCATAGAACCAACTAATGGATTATTTAAGAATGTGTCAAGTAATGCAAATTTAAAATCATTAGAAACATTTATTGGTGTTTCCTCACAACTTGCTAAGGGAACTAAGATTGTATCAAAAGAGGCATCCAAGCTAGATGATTCAGGAACATTAAGAGGAACGTTGAAATGTGTGCATTAGTGATGACTCGTTTTTTATGAGGTGATGTAATTTATCCCCTTCTTTACTTGAGACAAATTTTATGCAAAAGCTACTCTTTTTGAGGTGCAAGTTGAGCTTTTATCCTTAGCGGTTTGATAGTTGTAGATTTTAGATTTGTGTTTTTTACATAAAAACATAAGCATTGCTATAATCATGGTAGATTTAATCATAATTGTGGGTAAAATTTTAAACAGGCAGCATCACGACCAAGGAATTGGGCACTGTGATGCGTTCTCTTGGTCAAAACCCAACAGAAGCAGAGCTGCAGGACATGATTAATGAGGTCGACGCAGATGGGAACGGTACCATCGATTTCCCTGAATTCCTCAACCTCATGTCTCGCAAAATGAAGGACACCGACTCCGAAGAGGAGCTCAAGGAGGCCTTCCGCGTCTTCGATAAGGACCAGAATGGATTCATCTCCGCCGCCGAGCTCCGCCATGTGATGACCAACCTCGGTGAGAAGCTCACCGATGAGGAAGTTGACGAGATGATTCGTGAGGCCGATGTAGACGGTGATGGCCAGATCAACTATGAGGAGTTTGTCAAGGTCATGATGGCCAAGTGAAACGGGGAGGATCAGCACCATAATCTTCAACCAAACAAAAAAGAGCAAAAGTAATAATAAATAAAAAAGCTAAAAAAATATCACACAAAAAAGAGTAACGGTACGGCTTTGCTGCCCAATCCTCTGTTCTCTGTGCCTCTGTTTCTATATATTTCTCAACTTGATTTCATTTCTCTTGAGAGTTTGGTTTTCAGTGTCAGTTTGACTGTATGAAGTTATATATATTTTGTTCTATTTTTGCAACTGCTGCAGACATGAAACAGTGAGGGCTGCTCTCAGTAGTTGCTTTGAATTCGAACTTATGATTTGTGTACAATGTTGTGATTGTCATTTTGGTCGCCAGTTTGCTTAAAACATCAAGTTTTGTATGCTTTTGATGTTGTCTCCTTCTGATGCTTTTCTTGATGATTTAGTTCTTATAATATATTTGTATATTTGAATTAAGAACTTTGAATTATAATATATTTGCACAAATTGAACATTTGAAGTGTAGTTGAAATTTTTAGTATATTAATTGAAGTGTTGGAAAACATTTGAATCTTGCATTCAAAATATCATTAAATTTTATAGTTATTAAAGCACTTAAATGGTGAAAGGTTGGTTTATGTTAAAAAAATTAGTTGTGTGATGAAATATTTTTCTTTTTATTAGTTAGATTTATGAAAGTATGGTTTTCAAAATTTGTATGTTGGCCCTAGCATATATTTCATAGGATGGCTCAATTAGATGCGGAGAGAACATTTTTTTTTTTTTTTTTTTTTGATTTTTAAGATTGATCGACAATCGGAGACCGCCGATCAACCCCGATATGTTGAACTGACCGAGGAGCGGACTCCCCTTCCAGTTCGGTGTGCTATTCGAATTCTACCGTCATGGGTGGGATTCGAACCCCTGACCCGAGGGACTTACACCAAAGGCCGCAACCAATGAGTCTAGGCTTTCGCACAAATGTGGAGAGATCATAAAACCACAAATGTGACATTGCATAAATGGAGGCTAGAAAATGTTAATTGTGGTTGAGGTCATTTGAAATATTAATCATTTGTAGAATAGACATTTGCCTACCCCTCTAGAATGTTGAATTGCTTAATGGAGGCTACTAGAGACAACAGGCTAACGAAAGAATACGATGTCATAAAGCTTCTGAAACAAAGCCCGTTTACAAAAAAGGTACTGCCATTGTGTTTAGAGCATCGAAGTTAACTATGAAGGGCTCTTTCACGATCAAAAGGAACAAGAAAGACAAAAACGTTTAATTATAAATGAGATGTATGTAATTTGGGCCTAAATCGTTTTGACTATCGTCGAGGTTACTTGAATGGCATTATTTTATAAAAGGAACCACACGAGCACATTCAAAATTTTGAAATTGATTAAAGAGACGTCTTTTATGGTTAGTAAGAGCAAATACTGTGGAAGCAATAGGCATCCAAAACACACGATTTGAGTACAAATAGCCTCGATCGTGGCCAAAATCACTCAAATTACTTACGATCGTAAAAAGATTATGTGAGCACATTTTGGACATGGCATTTAGCTAAAAAGGACAACCGTATTGACTTGTATGTTGCAACAACAACAACAACAAGAAGAAGCCTTTATCCTACTAAGCAGAGTCAGCTACATGAATCCTTTTTCTTCATTGTGTCATATTAAGTGTCATTTAATTCTAATAAATTAAGGTTATTTTCATACAACATGCCCAAGTCTTTTTTGGTCTACCTCTACCTTTCTTAACATAAGTCGAATCTAAAAGATCTATTCTCCTAGCCGGATCACGAGATGGTCGATGTTTAATGTGACCAAACCATCTAACATGACTCTCTCTATACTTTTCTACCATTCAGAGCTGCACAACCTAAGCATTCTCATCTCAGCAACGCTTAACTTAGATTTATGCTTCTCTTTTATAGGCCAATATTTTGTGCCGTGAAGCATTGCAGGTATTACCACCATCTTATAAAATTTTTCTTTAAGTCTAAGTAATACTTTTCTATTACACAATAGACCTGATGCATTCCTCTACTTCAACAACTCAACTTGAATTCTATTAATAACATCCTCATCTTTATCACCATCACTTTGAATAAGAGATCAGAGATATTTGACCGACATGGTCATGCCGACCTCAGGCATGGTCACTCCCCTACACAGAGTGTTGCAACCCCTTCAGGGCTTGGGCATGGTCATGCCCAATTTTGGGAATGACCATGCCAAGGGCAAGGTGTGGCCTTGGCATGGTCACACCAATTTTTGACGCGGTCACGTCAGACCCTTAGGCCCTTTTGACCCTTTTGACAGTCTAGACCCCTATCAAGTTGGTTTCATGGCTTGTTTGAGCCACGAGAAGTCCTAAATGACTCATACATGATTTCCATACATTAGAATATCGTCGGGCTCGCCCTATATTAGAGGACTGATGCCAACCATTGGTAACCACTTCCGAGCGGGACCAGAACAGGACGAACCCCTGAGTCTGGGGCCAGATGTGCCCACCGAATGCTCTGTGGGCTGCTTGAGTGACAGGATACTACATAAGAACAAGGTGTAATCCCTTATCACTCATAAAGATATGCAATGTTTATGACCTTAAAAATGGATGTTAGTAAGCACGTGATGATACAACGCGATATACAATTCAAAATTAAGTACTCCTATGCACCTTTCTTGTCGCGGTGTGAAAAGCGGTTGCATGTGTATAAGATTACGCAGGTGACACATCTACGCACTTTACTTAGAGTGGCAGGTGAATCCTGTTGTATTTGCTTTCAAAAGGTTGAAGACCCATATACATATTTCTTTGCATGAGGGGACACACTACTTTAAAGTCGTAGTGCAAACCACCCATACACGTCTTTCTTGGCATGGTGGGCAGAACCAGACTCTTGATGCAAACCCCCAATGACAGATGATGACGGGAGGCTGCAGAAATTTTGTTGGATTCCGAGGCAAACTTAAAAGATTTAAGATGATCTAAATTGATCATAAAATTGACCTAAAAGCAATCTAAATTAAACTTGAAGAGATATTTGTGCAAATAAATACGAAACTAAAATTCACCACCTAACTAACAAATTTTAATGCATGTAAATCCAAAGATCGCCATCAGATCCGTAATCACACAAGCAACAGAAGGCAAAACTAAAAGCTTGAACGAAAATATTTGCACTTATCTCAATGATAATATACCCATGCAAATAAATATAAAGTCACCATAAATTCTTTTAAAGCCCGACGATTAAAAATTCTCGCATGTGCCCTGATCCTTTTGTTAAGCATTTAAACATGTGGTTTGAGAAAGTTGCGCTGGCACTGGGCTTCTTTACCTGTAGGGTAAGGTTGTAAGTCCCACATTTTGACCAATCTAAACCTCCACCCTACAGAGAATGGAGTCGTTAAGATTGTGCCTCTGCTAAGCCAATCCGATCATCCCCTCAACATGAAATGGACTCGACAAGATTGAACCCCTACTGAGCTAGTCAGATCCTCCTTACAAGGACTGAAGTTGAAATGTAATGCTCTTAATGATGTTGAAATACTCAATCCGTGAAGATGACCATGTTGAAGTAAATCTCAACTGGAGGGGTCTATTCAAAAAATTAATTCTCAAAGCCCATTTTTAAAACTCAAATAATAATATAAATGATGAACATGATCCTTTGTGAGCGGGATAGAGTCGACATGGTTCAAAGACATCATTCCCCAACGATGGCCAAGTTGATCATGGATTTCAACCAGAATGGTATATTCTCAATATTAAACTCAAAAAAAAAATCGAGTAAATTCAATTAGTATAAATCATGAACTTGATCCTCTCTGAGCGAGACATAGTCAACAGGATTCAGAGATATTCTTTCCACGATTTGTAATCTTAGTCGGAGGGGGGTTCATATATAAAGTTAAAATATTTTAAATCATAAAAATAATATTTAAATAAAAAAATTATACCACCTATAGTTTAAAGCAAATTTCATTCACCTTCGCAACCGTCTGTTGAGGTGAATAAATCTAATATTGACTCGAGCTCATAAAGAGCTAATATTATATCAAACACAATACTAAATTCATGCTCAAAATAATCTAATGCCAATGTGGCCCAAGTCCTCTTTCGACAGGATTTTGTCGCTAAATGAAACTACAAAGAAGCGGCTACGACTAGAGGTTGTTTCCCACTAAATGACATCATTATATTACAATCATGATTGTAGCCAGTATGTTCCCCACATGCAATCTGCCCTTTTGAGTATTGAATCATATATTATATTTGATAGTGGAGAGAGCCCTCTATAAGCTAATGTCGGCTTAGATTAGTCCCATTCGACAAACATTCACCCCAGGTCTACAAGGTCCCCTTGGACGAAGCAACCCATGGCTGCTGACAAGTATCATTTTGTCAGGTTGGGTCGATTACCTCCACTGACTAAGTATACCAGTGTCCATGAAAATACGGGATGACAGAACATGAGATCTTGATGGAGCTCATTATTCCCCCATCATCCGCTTTAAGCCACGATGATAATTTTTTATAATTTTAAATTTTTAAAATTTTTTGCTAATATATGATAAGTGAATATTTAGCGTCTAATAACTAGCCTTAATTTAAAGTCATTCTTCTATTATCGAGAAAAGTAATTAACTATAGAAACTTGCGCTTATGATAAACCTCGAACTCTTGATTTTAAAGTCCTCACAAAATGAGGGTGAAATATATGGGTAGTGTATTATCTACTATCTCATCTGTCTTCTAAAAGTGACGTAAAAACTTAGCAGACAATGTTAAGCTCCCAAGAAGAGTTCGGGAGGCTTTTCGAAATTTTGGAGCCCACAAAAGTATCACGAAAATGTATGTGCCGGGGGTGGGAATTATGAAATTTCTAAAATTACATAAGAAAAAAAAAATATTTTGCTATTTACATTGAAAAATTTTAAATTTTGAGAGTGTAATTGCCCACTCTGAAACTTGCGGTCCCTTATAACTATTTACACAATTAAATTCATTATTGATGTTATGCATATTATTCACTTTATAGATCACGTCAATGTTATTGAATGAGTCGATTCAGTAAAGTAAATATTTTCGACCCCACTTAGTGAGTTAAGAAAAAATATTACATCAGAATTCTGCACGTAGAGTTTTGTGCAGAGTCCAGTGAATCGTGCCTTGTGGCAGAAAAAAAATCACCCGGTAACACAGAGAATATTCCCCCGTGTTATTCCGCGTTATTTAGGTGTTATTGTGTGTTATTCATATATTATTAATGTGTTATTATGTTATTATAACACCAAAAATATTCTCATAACAGAATAACAACTAAGTAACACACAATAACACCTGAATAATACACAATAATGCTTCAATAAACGGATTAACACGGGAGAATATTCCATGCGTTATCAGGCAAATTTTTTTTTTTTTTTTTCATGTACCACGTAGTGTGATTTAACCTGGACTCAACGACTTACTTCTACTGCAGTAATCCTAATATAATATTTTCTGGTGAGATAAAGGATCGTTGATGTCGGAGCAACAAAAATATTTTGACAGCTTTAAAGAGAATTAGTAATTTCAAAATCTGTTGTGATATACTTTACAACTTTCATAAATAAGACTAAAGTCGCTTTTTTCTCTATAATTGCAAACCTCTTTTGATTATAAAAAAACTTTATATATTACTACAATATATATAATCAAAAGCCATTTGATATTCAAATTAATAAAATGCAAAATATGACAATACATTAATTTATTTAATCAGCCAAACTAAACATATAATTTGGTACCTTGCATTTACATATGTTACGTTAAATAAAAAAATAAAAAAAATAAAAAAAATAAACCGATCGAATATAAATTTTGATGTAATTTTAAAATTAAATTCTTTTAGGATTATATTTTTGTATGTCTCAACTTTTTTATTTGTCTTAATAAAATAAATCAAATATTCCCAATAACTTTCTGACCTGATTCTTTTAGGATTGAAAAGCAGAAGATCACTCTCATAAATGTTTACCATTATCGACCATCGCATACCGATCACCATCGCCCACACTGCTAGTCTTCATTGGTGGACATTACATAGCAAATACACACATTGCATTAAAGTAGAGCGGCGACAGACGTGGTGGACTGACAAAGTACCATACAAAATAACGCAATGTCCTAGACACTCTTCAACAATGTAACCTACATCTCCACTAATAACATCCAGTAACAATTGTTCCCGACCATTATGAGTACGGATATTGTACTCAGAGGGACTTTATAACATTTTCATGCTTGTGAGATAATGTTTCATATTTGTACTCGCAAACTCATAGTTAATCATTTTGACTGAGCCATATTCGTGTTTTTTTTTTTTTTTTTATGAGCTCTTTTCACGCAAAAATTATTCATGTGTCTTCCTTCGCCTAAATTTTATTAAAAGAGTTACATTCATACCACACAATTCCTATATATTTACATATTTAATACCTAAATTTAATTTTTTTACATATATGTTATCTTACATATTCATGAAAATATATTTTTCACTCTTTAAAAGTTACAAATTATGGTATTTTTTTGTGCAGTATAGAGGATTTTAATGGAATGAATGTAAAAAGTAAAATTTAAGTGATTGGTATGTAAATACACAAGAATTGGGCCTGGGGGACGGCTTGTACATCCATATTTGATAAGCTATATGATTTAAAAGAAATTTTTTGCATTTGTACGAGCAAAATGCCGCTACACGAATGTCAAAGAGACCCAACGGCCATAAAAAAAAATAAATAAAATAAAATAAAAAACCCTATATTGACTTCGGACCGCCGACCCATACTAGCTGGGTGATAGCCAACTCTCAAATCAGGTGGTAATTAAAGACCCATTTAAAGGGTATCTCGATCGAATTCTCGCACAACTGATTCGATGTATTTCATCACACGGACCAGGCAGACAGTAAATGCCGCCCGAATATTTGACCATTGGCCTACAATATTCAACCAACCAAAAAGAATTGTCGCCTGGATTATATAGCTAGTTGGGCACCTTTTCATGCTTCCAACTCCTATATTATCCTTATTTAGCTAGGAGTACATATGTAGTTTCATTGTTCTCATATCTATGAATAGAGGGCTCGTTTCATGAATAAGGGTTACGCAATTTTATTGTTCATCATCACCGTGCTCTCTCTGCTTTTCTCTTTTACGTAATTTTGAATTCAACAACTTTAAAAAAATTAAGAAATTAATTACAATCTTTTTCGGAACTTTTTTGAATCGATAGGGTTCTTTCATTTTTTTGTTGAAATTAAGATCAAATGATTTTTTTTTTCGCAAAAATTATTTAAAAAACATAACAAAAATAAATAAAAATAATCAATAATGACTTTCTCGTGTTGTGGGCAGGGGTGTAAGAGCCAAGCTCAAACGAGCCCAGGCTCAGCTCATATCTGGCTCATTAAATAATATCATTGTTCTTGCTTGGTTGGTTAATATATTGAGCTCAGAAAATTTATGTTATGCTCGTTTGCTTAACAAGTCAAGCACGAGCAGTTCGGTAACGAGCCGTTTTGACATGTTTAGTCAAACAACCGTAGAATGTTCAGGATAGGGACAAAATTTTAAATCTTATTATTTATATTAAAATATTCATTTTAATATAGTTTAGTTTAATTTTGTCCTATTTTTTAATTAATGATTTAATTTGATTATAATCTTTTATAGATTTGTTGTCAATTAAATTATTTAAAAAAAATTCTTACCAATTATATATAGCGGGTGTAAAGTAGTCACAAAAGCTTTGCATAACAAAGAGACATTATAAAATATATTTTTTTATTGCCCAGAAATTAAATTACAAAATACAACACCTTTTAACATCATTTTTTAAAGTCCAATGAGTACTTCAAAATAATAAAAAAAAAGTTTAAACATAGTATAGTATCTCTTCAACTTTCACCCGTTGATAAGGGGCACTGTTGATAAGGGGCATTGGATGAGATTCGTCTGCATCGATCAGCAAGTATGCACCCCGTTCGTAGACGTTGTCGATCACAAACGGTCAATCCCAAATGGGCTCAAACCTATCATGCCTTCGACAATGAGACATAATAAGGTGGCATAAAACTAGCACAAAATCTTCAACCAAAAAGGTCCTTGGCCTCACCAATTTGTCGTGAGCTCAGGCCATTCTGGCGCGATATAGCTCGAGGTCTTGTTGGGCATGCAGCCTAAATCCCTTGAGGCTATCGAACTCTTCCAACCTAAGTCAGATTTTGTCATCACTATTGACATTGTTGCTTAACGCGACTGGTAAAGAAGACAGTTCAACTTCTAAGGAAAGGATTGCTTCAGTATTGTAGAGTGTAAGGGGCAGAGCTTGTGGGGGTGTGGTACGTCATATGCTATGCACACAAAGCCTCTGAATGCTTCTTGTCAATGTGAAGGATCTTTTTCATGAGGTTCATTAAAGTCTTATTGAAAGCTTTGGCCAAACCTCCTTAATAATATATAGTGGAATAATATTAGTCAATCTTGTGAAGTTCAACAAAATCGATTTATCTTGGTATTTTTTAAAAGCGAGCCCGTTATCATAAATGTTACAGTGTGAAATGCCAAATCGATACACTGTAGTAGCCACATTCAGTTTAGACGTGGTCATGACACTAGTTAGGTGTGGACACGCTTGAATTAAATGTGGTCACGCCTAACCCCAGAAAATTTGGGGTTCTAAACAAACCCGCTAATGGGGTCCGAGCCTCGTCGGACCTCCGGAGGATCAAATATAAACAGTTATGATCCTGAGATCTCTACAAACGTCGTGAACGCATCTTAAGAGAGCTCGAGAGGACAAATTGTCTATGTGTAGTTGAGTAGAACGATTTCAACATGAAATCCGTTATCTGGACCTTAGGCTTAAGATACCAACACAGCGTGGAGTAACTTCATTAATGATCTGCATCATAGAAACAAGCGTCAACTCATAGGATGTTGGAGGCAATGTTGGTTTGACAACAACCGACTCGAAATGCAGCTATGACAATGTATACCCTGATTATAGTGCTATGTCACTAAATGAGATATCTCATATGTGTTGCATCAAAAATGAATGTCAAAAGGATCAAACCAACATTATTCTTTTAAGATGCATGAAATTATCAGATGTCAAATTTTTTTAATCATTGGACAAAAAATATATTAAGACGGGTGTAAATTATTAAATTGCCTAAATCGCATAAAAAACTATTAAATTTTAATATTTATATACAAAAATCTCAAAATTCATAAGATGCACTTAACTTTTTAAAAGTTAAAATGATGATATTTTTAATTTGATATGAAAGAATTGAGCCTTATAAATACAAAAAAATAAAGTGTAGAATACATAGCCTCTTTCCTTATTATATAATTTATTTATTTATTTATTAAAAAAAATGCCTAAATTTTAAGCGGTCCACTTTGCCCCCAACCAAAAACAGAAAATCCAGAGAAGAAAATGACCGTTAGACTCCCGCCATTCCCTCCGCACCACTCCTCCACCGACCGCTTCTCCCTAAAACTCCTCCCGCCGGTTCAATTCCCCTCTTCACGCTAACTCTTTACACAGCACATCCACTTTCTCTTCTCCTCTCCTCTTCTCTCTCTTTCTTTCATGCAAGCCCACTTCATCCCCTTCCTTTGGCTCCCCAACCACTCCCTCCATGGGAATCTGCTTCTCCTATTTCCGCAAATCCCAGTCCACCACCCCCAACCCCAAGATCACCAATGCCGCCCCCTCCCCCCATTGTAAACCCCATCTCTCCATTCCCAAATCCCCATCCCCCTTTCCCTCCCCCTCCCCCTCCCCCTCCCCTCCACCCACCATGAAGCCCCCCAAGCCTGCCCCCATCGGTCCTGTCCTCAGCCGACCCATGGAAGACGTTCGCTCCACCTACTCCATCGGCAAGGAGCTCGGCCGCGGCCAATTCGGCGTCACCTACCTTTGCACCCATAAATTCACTTACCAACAATTCGCCTGCAAGACCATCGCCAAACGCAAGCTTAGCAACCCCGAAGACATCGAAGATGTGCGCCGCGAGGTCCAAATCATGCACCATCTCACCGGCCAACCCAACATCGTCGAGCTCAAGGGGGCTTATGAGGACAAAAATTCAGTTCATCTTGTCATGGAGCTGTGCGCCGGAGGAGAGCTTTTCGATAGGATTATTGCAAAGGGACATTACACTGAGAGGGGCGCCGCGGCGCTGCTGAGAACCATTGTGCAGATTGTTCATACTTGTCATTCCATGGGGGTGATGCATCGAGACCTCAAACCAGAGAACTTTCTATTGCTTAACAAAGAAGAAGATGCTCCTCTCCAAGCGACTGATTTTGGACTCTCCGTTTTCTTCAAGCCAGGTTCCTTCAATTTTATAAAGAAGGGATTTAATCTTACATTCTCAGCTTAATATTTTCTGTTCTGTGATTCACGAAACAGGGGAGGTTTTCAGAGATATAGTTGGCAGCGCTTATTACATTGCTCCTGAAGTGCTGAAGAGAAAATATGGACCCGAAGTTGATATATGGAGCATTGGTGTTATGCTTTACATTCTTTTGTGTGGTGTTCCTCCCTTTTGGTCTGGTAATTTTTCATTTTTTTATTTTTTAACTTTGTTTCTTGAATCATAATGAGCTAAGAATTTCCATGAGAGGTGATTAGAAAGCTTAGAAGATGCAGATTATTTGATGCAGAATCTGAGCATGGAATCTTCAAGGCTATTCTTGAAGCTCCAGTCGATCTGAAGAGCGATCCATGGCCAAGCATTTCTGATGGCGCTAAGGATCTCGTCAAGAAGCTGCTCTGCAAAGACCCGCAGAAGAGGTTAACAGCATTTGAAGTTCTCAGTAAGTATATCTTAATATATTCTCTCTTAAATTTAAGCAACTTTAAGAGAAAATTTGCACAAAAATCTAACTGAAACTATTACCTATGTAACTTTTATGATGACATACATGTTATATCCTAGCTTGCAATGAATTTAAAGTCCACAAAAATTGAATTTTATGAATATTATGCCCATTTATTGTTCATAAAAAGTTTGGTTTTTTACTTTTTCAATAAGCAATTTAGATACATAAGTAATTTGATACTTATATTGAGATATATATCTATGTTTTGAAGATCATCCATGGATCAAAGAAGATGGAGAAGCACCTGATATTCCTCTTGATAATGCTGTTCTCAATAGGCTGAAGCAATTCAGAGAGCTAAACAAGTTCAAGCAAGTTGCTTTGAGGGTAACATTCCTTGAGCTGAAATATGTCTTACAAGAAACCAGGAGAATCGATTTATTTGTTGTTTTTTTTCTTTTTTAAGCTACCTTCTTCCTCACTTCAATGATGAATGTGGTAAATATCTGAGACAAATTTCTGATTTCATGGTGGCTTAAATCAGTTTATTAAAAACTAATGACAGATTCTTTCAGCTTTACAATCATCAATGTCAGCTTGGCAATCCATTGATCCAAAATTTTTTTGGATATTGTATTTTCGCTTAAAATGGTGAATAAAAATCTCTTAAATTTAACTATTTGGCACTTTTTTGTTGCAGGTTATAGCAGAATGCTTATCAGAGGAAGAGATTAGGGGCCTTAAAGAAATGTTTAAAAACATGGATACCGATAACAGTGGAACCATAACAGCTGAAGAGCTAAGGCAAGGGTTGCTAAAGCAGGGTACAAAGCTCTCAGAAGCAGAAGTTAAGCAACTATTGGAAGCCGTTAGTTCTGCAACTCATTGCAGCATCCTCTTCTCTAAAGTACTTTTCTTCATCTCCTTACCATTTTTACTCCGTGAATTCATGCAAAAATGCAGGCTGACGCTGATGGAAATGGAAGCATCGATTATAATGAATTCATCACCGCGACAATGCACTTGAACCGAATGGACAGAGAAGAACATCTTTATACAGCATTTCAATACTTTGATAAGGATAGCAGCGGGTATGTTCAAACATTCTGATCTCTTAGAAAAAATTCTGACTCTACAGACTCATTACTCACAGATCCTTCCCCTTTCCCGTCTTCATATCAGCTTCATTACAAAAGAAGAGCTTGAGCAAGCTCTCAAAGAAAAGGGATTTTATAAAACAGAAGACATAAGCAAGATAATCTCCGAAGCTGATACAGACAACGTAAGATTACCGCAACCTCAACTACACTGTTGATTGGTATTTTTATGTTCTAAAAACACTAAAACTATGTTTTTTTAACTAAAAATTCGATTTTTTATTTACAGGATGGAAGAATCAACTATGAGGAGTTTGCCGCTATGATGAGGAAAGGTAATCCGGATACGGCTAATCCGAAGAAGAGAAGGGATGTTGTTCTATAAGCAGGAAGAAGCTGAACGGAAATATCAAAAATGGGTTTTTTAAATAGTTCATGAGAACAAAAAGTCTCAGATGTTTCAGAATGCGGCAATTTATTAGTGCTAGCATTATGAGCTTAATTTTTGTGATGTTTGATAAGCAGCATTGAAACTTGTTCATTGGTTGAGTACATCATCTTCATAGTGAAGTGAATTTACTTTTGGCGGTTTTCTGTATCAATTTTATTGATTTCTGCAAAAAGATGAGATTTTTATTGAATCAATTACTACTATTTATTTATTACAGACTTTGTAAAGAGGTTGTATTTCGAAAAAAGATTACAGAATTACATGAAAATTTTACATGTTTTGCAGTCCTCTGTAACTCGCTGTAATGAAGGTGGAATTCACAGTAAGATAGTAATCTGAGCATAATTTTAAGTTCCAGCATCCGAGAGTAAAAAATTTGACCTTTTTCACTATTTTGATCAATCTGTATCATTATAAAATTAACTAAATTTAAATTTTAAAAAACTAAATTTTGATAGAAGTTAAATGTTAGATAAAAATAGTGTAATTCCTAAGCTGTGCAATCAAATGAGCTATATTTGCTCTAGCAAATTGTTATTAGTGGGCTAAAAATTAAAAATGCTTTGGCTTCTTGTGGTTCTAGACCTTAAAAAGTTCTTTGGAAGGAGCTTCCATCATATTTTATTGCTTCAATATTCTTAAGTTCTTCTTTGAGAGCTGTTAGGTGTTTCTTTATATGGGAAGCTTTTGCTCTTTATGAATTATTATAAGGGAGATTTACATACACAACACACAATTCCAATGTATCCATACATCTAGCACCTAAAATTTAATATTAAAATCTATAACACTTTAGTGGCACATACATAAAATTGGTATTTCATTAAAAAGCTAATAATAGTTGTATTTTTTATGTAATATTAAACTTAGAGTGTTTTACATGTAAATATCAAAGTTTAGATGTTAGACATGATTGTGATCCTCATAGAGACGAATATGTAACTAAAGAGCATAAAGTAAAAGTAAATAGAGCCTATTCATGAGATAAATGATGTATAATAGGCTAGAAGATGCGAAAAACCCTAAGCATTTATATCATATTAGATGATCGATTCACTGAATCTTTATTACAATAGCTTATCTCAATAGGATCACCTCTATGAGTATACAACTACTATTGGATCATTTGAGTGCATCAAACTAACTTAATTTAGTTTCTATAACTAACTATTTTTAGAATCATCCATTATACATATAACTAGAGTACTATCATCATCATAGCCTTAGGGATTTACCAACAATACGCTAACTAACACTTATGTTCATTCCTTCTACTCATTTATTCCTCGTGCTTTTATTTGTATTTTATTGTCAAACTCTACAAGTTTTGATCTCCTCTTTCATGATATCAGACCTAATGCACTACTGCACCTCCTCCCCACTATCATCTATCAAAGAGATTTTGAGATGGACATGTTGACAACTTCATCTCTAAATGGCATGCTCGCTTCTCCTCAGATAGTCGAACCAACAAATTTCACCTTCCCTCAAA
Organism: Papilionanthe hookeriana x Papilionanthe teres; assembly: GCA_022702705.1. Taxonomy (NCBI): domain Eukaryota; kingdom Viridiplantae; phylum Streptophyta; class Magnoliopsida; order Asparagales; family Orchidaceae; genus Papilionanthe; species Papilionanthe hookeriana x Papilionanthe teres. The sequence continues at coordinate 115,812,700 of CM040432.1, forward strand.
TTCTTTGTGTCTGACATGAAATACATCACTAATATCTCCCCCTAATAATTACCCTCTCTGAAAATCTGAAATTTTTAATTGATTAGGTTCATCATATTTGAAGGCCTTTTGGATGGTTATCTCCCTCAACCTCCACACATAGTTACTACTGCCCTTGTTTGTCTCCCCAAATCCTGCTTGCACCACATGAATTTTAATTGATCAAAACCTAGTCGTTATTATATTCTCAACAATGTCTCCCTCCATCCTATTCCATGTTCTTAATCTCAACACTAGTTTGAAAATCTAGGAAATCTTGGCGTGCTGATTTTAAGACCCATGGTCATAATAGCTTGAAATGACATATCCATGAAGGTTAGGAGGATCGACCAAGCTATCTCTACTAGTCTAGGATCTACTTCCCTACTAATCAACATTCACTTTTGGGTCCTTCGTACTCCTTTGCTGAGTCTTTGTTGAGGTGTGAAGCATTCGTTGGGTTACAGTGATTCATCCTTCGTCTAATGGTCTAATTGAGCCTTGACAACCGGAGATTTTCTGTATTGAAATTGTCAAAGATCATTTTGGTGTTCCATTTTTCATAGGTTCATATAAAGCAAACATAACACATTTTATCTAGAGTTTTATTGGGTATCCCATAACATGTAATTGACTATAAGAATACATAATCATAGAAGGTCTCATTGAACTAACAATAAAATTAATTTAATTTTGTCCTCTTGTTCGGAGATGAAAACCTTCTATAAGTCATTTCTTATATAGTTGGGTTGAGTAAGGTCTGGTTCGTTTTAAACCACTCTTCTTTTGTTCATATTATGAGGACTATCTCATAGGATCTCTTCATATCTCTTATTTTTGTTTATTTCTTCATATTTGACCAACTTATTTCTTATATTTTTCCTCATCCTATTTCTTTCAAACATATGTTGTTTGAAAAGGGAGCTCTAAAAGAGAAAAATATAGAGAATGTTTCAACAAAATCAAAATGGGTACGAACATCGCCTTCCAAACCTTGAATTATCACCACCTTAGTTTTAACAACTAGTATTCCTTCTCCACCACCTCAACTCCCCCCTCAACCATCTCATCTAATGTTTACCCACTCCACGGCTAGGTCCTCTCCTTCCAAATGACTCCTTCATCTGATATATATTCATCCCTTAAACATTGAACCGTCGTTTTACAAACAAGCATCATAATATTCTTATGGTTGAAGAGATTCAGTCTCTATACCAATATAATACATGGACATTACTCCCTCGTCCGTTCAATCAACCAATCATTGGCACCAAGTAGACATACAAGATCAAGATACACCATGATGGCTCCATTGCTCGCCACAAAGCAACATTCATCACACAAGGGTGCTAACAAGAACACAACTTCAACTACACTGAAACTTTCACCTTGATAGCTAAACTGCCAACCATTCTTGTGTTGTCAATGGTTGCTCTCGCCAACAACTAACCTATGACACAAATGCACATCCACAATGTCTTTCTTTATAGCCATCGGAACGACCACACACACACACACACACACACACACACACACACACACACACACACACACATATATATATACATATATATGAAAAAAATTCAAGATTACATTGCCCTCCCAAATCATGTTTAATTACTTAATAAAGGAGAGTGTGTCTGAATCAGTCTCCAAAAAATTAGTTTATTACGTTCGCTACCCATCTAGCTAGGCTCAATTTTCAACATAACAAAACTAATTATTCTCTTCTCACATGTCACTATGGGTCTAATCATCTCTATCTACTACTTTAAGTTAACAATATACTCTTAATAAGTAATAAAAAATGGGTCATCCAAGCAGTTATAATAATTTGCTCTTATTTTGGTTAAATTAACTACCAATTTTCTTGGTATCAACATCCTTCCAACCAAGACATGCTTGCACTTGAATAACGATAATATGCTTCTTCCATCCTTTATACAGTTGGGTTGTTCGATTGCAAATCCCTCCCCAACCCCATCTCCCAACCCGCAAAACTCTCCTCAGATTCCTAACAACCAAACCTCAACACCAAACTATATCTTCACCTTGACCTTGCTGGTTTGTGCAAAACCTTACCGTAATTAGGTTGGATACCACCTTTGCTTTCAAAAAAATATAGCCCAACACCTCAAAAAACCCCTAACCTTACATTCCAACAACTTAAAAGCCTCTTGAGGTATATCAAAGGCATTCTACAACTCGGCCTTCCACTAGTACTAAGTTTACTTCAACTACATACATATGCTGACTCCACTCGGGCAATTGACACATCTAATCATCCCTCAATTAATGGACATTGCTCATATTTAGGTGAGACTCTGATCACATGGACAATTAAAAATTATTTTGCAGTTGCTTGCTCCTCCACTAAAGTAAAATATCACGCTATATCCATTGTTGCAACAAAAGCTTTCGGATTTGTAGTGTCTCACATGCCTTTTAATTTTTTGTGTCATCGCCAACTATTATTCATTGTGACAACATTTTTGTTATTCTTATAACTCTAAATCTTAATTTTCATGCTAGGAAATAACATATTGAGATTGACTATCAATTCATACGAGAATAATATAGTCTAAAAAAAATTATGTTGCATATATCAACAACAGCAATCAACCACAAAAATCTTCACAAATTCTTTACCTACGCTTAGCTTTCTTCATCTTTGAGGCAAGCTGGCCATTTGTCCTCATGATCATTCGCTTGTGAGGGGATAACACGAATAAGACTATAAGTATACAAGTACTATTGGATCATTTGAGTGCATCAAATCCACTCAACTTAATTCCTATAACTAAATATCCCTAAAACCATCTATTTTAAGTATAAATATAGTACTACCATCATCATATCCTTTTGAAATTACCATCAATATATTACAAAATATCTTAACTCATTCCTTCTACTCATTTCTTCCTCCTACTTCTGTTTCTATTGTACTGTCTAAATCTACAAGTTGTGATATCCTCTTTCATATCTAACAACCAAGTTTTTATAAAACAAAATGTTCTATTAATTTGTCTTAACTCAAGAAGGTCTAATGACTTGCATTTGAATTGCTTCTTAGTCAAACTAACTCTCCATAGAGTAAAAAACGAGCTAACGATGAAATATTTTACAATATTTGAATTTGATAAATTCAATTTTACTAGATTTATTAATAAAATTTAATTATTTTTATTATACATCATACTCTTATCAAAATAAATATATCAATTATAAGATTCATCATAATAATGTAATGTTAAATGTAAGTAGTATATCATCACTCAATCACAAAAAAAAAAATACAAATCCTAAAATAGAAAAAGAGTAACTTGTGTTTACATTATTTAATATTAGGCAATTTATATACATGCCAGAGAATTATATATTTTCCTATCAAACAATTAAATATTCATAATTATATGCATATTATTTAAATCATTAAAATCACATAAAAATTATCATAATCGCTATCATTTTAAATTTTAAATAAATTATTTTGTGCATAAGTTTATGATACCAAGGTTTTATAAATATTGAGAAGATTGGAGGTGGTAGAGTAACAAATTATTGTCTTAATGTTGTGCGAAAATCTAACATACACTAAGATAAAAGTAGATAACAAGTAGAGATAACATGAGTTTTTATATGGAAAACCCTAAAAGTGAAAAACCACTGGGGCGCACGTAGTTGAAATGTTCAACTATGAGTTGGTGATTATAAGTACATACCTTTGTCCCATAGACATGAAAAAGTTACACCGTTTTCTGAAGTAAAACGTTCACATTTAAAAGAATTTGTTGCCCCACGGTAGAGAGCGGTCACGGTGGTGAGTAATAAATGGAGTTTTTGTACACTATCTTTGGGGTCGACCTGATGTTAAAAATGATGCACTACTTGTTATGTTGTTATGTAATTTCAAGGTGTTAGTTGTTGTTTTGCATGGTTTTTCACTTTAACAAGTGAGCAACAAATGATGGTATTGTCGTTGAGCGGTGGTTAATGGTGATCAGCGGCTGCAGGAGCTGGAAGTATTAGACGGAAAATCAGTGTAGAATACTGAACTTTAGCTCCCTCTTCTCCTAGCTTCGAGCTCCCTCAGGCTCAAAGTCTTTTCCCCTCTCAAAAGAGAAGCACAACTCTATTTATAAAATACAATATGCAAATCATGAATGAATCCAAATCACTCCGATCAGACGACCTAGGAAGATTCCTTGAACATACGACTTCCTTTAGACATTTAACTGCCTTAATGATATTGAAATGAAGTGATCTCATGCTCGTTTGATTCGTCTTATCGAAACACTCGATTTAACTATAAAAATGTCATATTTAGAATTCCTTTGATCGTCCAATTATACATAAAAAAAAACTTTCAAAAGCGATTTATCGTCTCGTTCTAAGCTTGATTTGACTCGGATTGAACAAATTTTGGTATCATTATGTTCGTCTTATCGAGCCGATCAATTTTACATAAGTTTGCTGGAATTGAAGTTCTAGCTGACTTTTTATCGAATTTTAAACTTTTATCGCTCCAAATATTATCTCAAAATTCATGTCATGCCTGACGACGAAATTTGTTGATTGGCATAAAAAATATACATCAAATTTTGGATTTAAATCACACGACTAGATAAAAATTTGTGATTTGTATGTAAATTTCATGGGGGCAGACCCCTCGAGTCTTCCTTATCTAATCATACCAATATCATTTTAATATTTTTTATAGAAAATAAAAAATAAAAATTATTAAAGCATGCGAGGTGACTTATAAGAATAATAATAATAAAAAAAAAAACCTGCTCCACTAAAATGAGTCAAACAACCACGTTTATAAACTCCAAATTCTGAGATGTTTCGAAAAAGAGAAAAGGCAGTTTACCGACGAAAGAGGCGGGCAGTCAAAGGAGCTATTCCAGATCCTCCGCAGCAGACTTCTTCGAGCACCTAGGGTTACCCGTCGCTGTGGAAAGTGTCATCGACCATCCAAAACTGGGATGATTGGAGTCAAGAACTCCTTCTCAGGGTTTCCCAAAGTACTTCATCTCTCCCCTCAGTTCTATCCCATCCCCGGCGATTACAAGTGTGTAAGCTGGTACTTCCTAATACCGCCGAGCTTAACTTTCTGATTTTCTACTCCAGGGCTTTTCTTCTACTTCGAGCTTGTAGAGCCGAGCTACTGTAGGCTCTTGAGTTCTCAGACCTTCTACGTTGCTGCCTTTAGTTTTATTCTTCCCTTTGGTTATTTGTTGGTGCTTCAGGTATTGAACTGTGGCGTCTGGCGGTGTGGCCATGGTGAGGATGCTGATCGTGAAGGATTACAAGTAGGAAACGTGGGAAGGGTGTGGAAGATGTTGATGAGATGTAGGGCGGGATGCCGGGCTTCATTCCTTCATTGGCTGCGACTCAATCGGTGTAAGTTATCTTCTGCTTCCATTGTCTTTTATTGTTTTCTCTGTTATTCATTTCATATGGAGTGGACAAGAACCATATGTCAGTATCCTTACGGGCTAGATTAGATCTCACGTAATGAGCTTAATTTGCAAACCATAGAAATTATATATAACTAGAATGCCGTGCAATGACTTAACGGAACAGTAGTAAGACTATAAATCTAAAGAGCGGTTTTGAAACTGCTCAGAATTTGTTGTTTCCTATTTCTGCAGAGTTGAGCGCGCCCTGTGGTGGAGAAGTCCCTAATTTATCATGCTCTTGAATATTTACTTCTGCTAAGAGCACTATAAGAAATAGAATTCTGATAAGAGTTTGTTATAGAAACTTCTGTTAAGGTATTCAACCACAACATCTTGTGCTCTCCACTTGGTCTAAAGAGAGAAGAACCAACAGTGTTTTCCAATCAATTTTGAAAAATATACATATTAGGAGGACCGTGTTCGATAAGCGGAAGGAAAAGAGCATTGCTATGTGATTTGGGAAGGGGATATCTATCAATACTTACAAGATAATGTGGTAGACTACAAATACCAGCCACAAGACTATAGAATTCCATGCATAAAGCTTAGAGAGAACCACTGACCTTTGTGCTTATTGAAGCACAAAACAATCTTGAAGGCAAAATGCACACCAAAATAAAGAAGTGAGTTGGCTGAAACTCATGACGATTCTTTAACTTGCATAGTATTGCTCACCCTTTTAGTAGCCCCAACCTGCTTATATTTTTATAAGCATAGGTACCACAAAGTCTTAAACAGCTTTGCCAATGCTTCAAAAGTGAAAATATTTCCAAAGATGATAAAGACCTTGAAAACCACGCAATAGCTTAATTGTGCTACATAACACAAGTATGCGATATAAATATAAGCATAACAAAATTAATTGGCAGTCAAGGGCATTTGATTAAGAGCTTTGAAAACGAGCTCAAAATGTTGGTTGATCTGTATCATTTTCCATGAATCGACAATAACTTCCCTTTGGAGGCTGTAAATGATGATATTCATTTAGAAGAACTTGTACGAAGCACTAAATTATGTTTTTGTGATCCATTTAAAGATCCTAGACAATTGCAATGATAGTGCTATACTTTTCTGTGTTGCCATGTAAGTAGGTATTTTTGTCTCAGCCAAAAATACCTTTTTTTTATTTTTGTTCTTTTAAAACATTTTTGCAGTTTTTTTGACTTTTCTCTTCTTAAATGTCTTTCTAAGTTTAAAAAGAATTGAGCATTTTGTATATAAAATGATCTTAATTTATTAGTAATGAAAATATGACACTCAGGCTCTGTATGGTGCAGTACAGAACTTCTCGTTTTATCATGATTGTCTTTGCCTAGAAAGCTATCATGCGAAGAAGCTCATGGAAAAATTGCATTATCTGTTTAGTGCAGTATGTGAAAATAGTTAGTAGAGCAGTAATTTCGAGAAAATGACAAATTTACCCCTATTGAGTAAAATTGTTTAAAAAAAGAATTTAAGCGTCACATTCTCGTAACTTTAGAAGCAAAAATTTATTTCTAAACAAAACAGAACGTGCTAAAAAAATTTTATTTAGATTAGTGAACATATAAAATAGATTCTTATGTATTTACATTTATAACACATAAACTATATTTTTTTTGGAAAAATTTCCTTTTAGATACGTTATGGAATAAATTCTACTGCTAGAGAATATTGTAAAAGAGTAGGGTTTGTGAAATATATGAAATTATTTGTGGTTATTGTTAAATACTTTGTATGCTTCATAATAACCGAGATGATACTATTGAAGCTATTGCAATACTTGTTTGTTGCATCACCAAATTCTGATTTGAAGAAATATAGCAGTCAACTGCCTCTAACAAAGAACTTTTAACATAACAATCTTCATGTGAATAATATTGTCATAAAGAACACACACATTTTACAAGACGAGCAATGTTCCCATAAAATTTAGGTTGTCAAAACATTTTAACAGTTCGGCCTCATAAACTCGACAACATCCAATATAGACCCTAGAATGACTTGATCACCAGTATCAAGAGAGCAAAAAAAAATTTCAGAACAATTACAATGATAATTAACAAGATTATCACATTATTCTTAACATTGACACGGTGCAGCTCCCGTGCTAGACTTTCCTCAAGTGATGTTGCCCATTCCCTATCACCGTCGTCATGGGAATCACCCGAACTATCTGCCCAATGTTCTGCGATGCTTCGAGTGCAACTATAGAATTGTCTTTCATACATTGTGTTGCCGACGCGATGTTAGTTGTGAAGCTTGCAGGCCACAGTGGCAGAACAATCGTCGGGATGTTCCTGAATTTCTTGAGCTCATATTTTCCTGTTTCAACAAAAGAAAAAAAGAGCACCAAATATTTCAGTGTACTTATAATCTAGTTAAGAAAAAAATACCAATGATACCTTTGTGGTCAGTGCATGTTTTGGATTTTGCCTAACATGCATATTAGCAAGTAGCAAAACCAAATGTTCTAGCTGATTGGAAACACTTCCAGTCTGGGAAATCAATAAAAAACACTTTCATGAATTAAATGAGGCATGCTTCCTAAGTGCTGTGCAGCTGACACAGCGATGAGATTCTGTTGATGTAAGATGCTGTGATAATCAACCAGTATAGCTACTCGAATAAAACAATAATAATTCCAATGTCCTAAATTTCAGCTATAAACAGATGACATCTGTTGAATCGCCTGAAAACCAAACAAGCTTTGAAGCCAGTAAAGTGAGCTTTTTACCAACTGAAAATTGAGTAAACAGCTCAATAGCAAGCAGAAGGCGTGAATGTAGAACAAGGAGTAAACATCTCGATAGTAAACAGCCCGTGAGCTCAGATAAGATGCATGACAATTGAGGCCCATTTTTTTTCTTGTGAATTGAAAATATTTTTATCACAACAAAAAAACATACAACCTTCAACCAAATAGTGCATATGAAATTCATAATGAAATTACTTCAACCAAATGGCCATGCATTGAACCTCTGGAAGAAGCATTATAGAATTTTGGCTATCACCAGAATCAAAGGGAAGAATGTATGGACTCTAAGATGAAATTGAATGATTTGGCTCTAAGAATTTTGTTTGAACCTCTGGAAGAAGCAATGATTTGCCTCTAAATACAGTTGCTGCAGCTGAATCTAAATATATATAATCTTCTGTGTTCATCATACCTTTCATATATTAGCATTTCTCCAATAAAACCAACCTGATTTCTTTTAGAAACATTGCAATGAATAATATTTTTTAATCTTAACTTTTCTAATTAAGAATAAGAACAAAATAATATAATTTACAAATGAATCAACTCATTGGGTCACTTCCCATGAATTTTTCTCTCTTTAATTTTCACATAAAAACATTTGCGCCACATGTGTTCTTCTCTATTGTCTGTATCTGTGCATGATTTTCATGTGAAATTAAGGTATAAAATTCTCATTTTATCTTCGTGAAGGTTCTAACACACAACAATAATAATGATCCAAAGTATCTTAAGCACAACAGATTTGACGAGCACTGTGCTTAAAGAAAGCAAATAACTCGTCAGGTTTTTGAGGAAGTCAAAGGAAAAGCCACATTGGTGAACATTTTGTGGAAAGGTGTAGAAAGAGGGAAGTAGAAGTGAAGCAAGAAACGGACAGGTGCAGTAATATTCTGCTATAAATTTACTGTATTTCATTGTACTGCAATTGTACATACGAAGCACATCTACATTACTGTGCTTATATAGGCTTTTGTATACAGTGTCTATTTCGGAGTTAGCTATTATCAGCAATCCGGAGTAAGTTTGTTATCAGCTAAGAGCTGATATGAGGATCATACAGGAGCAGTGTACTATGCAATCCAAATGAGCGGCTGCTATTATCAATTCTGTTATACAGGAGCAGTGTACTATGCAATCCAAGGCAAGAATAGAGTCATTAATAAGAACATGTTGGCTATCTTAAGCGCAACTTGTGCATCTTCGCATTATTACAATTAAACTTTAATTTAATTCACCCACTGAACAAGCAGTCCTCAAGAGGTAACACAATTTTTATTTTAAGTAACTGCTGATGGGAAAAAATGAAACTGAAACAGGTACAAAAATGCACATTATCAAAATCAACCAAGAAGATCCTTATAGCAAGCACACAAGTATTAGAAAATGAAAAGCAAAAGGAATCCAAAACAACCTATAAAAACACTAAACCTGATAATATAAATAGTTAAACAAATAATATGAAGTGCACTTCACAGTCCTGAGATGTTGCTGTTTTGCCCTGGAATTGAATACCAATACATTTGGAACACTAACGGAAAGCAGTTTCCAACCAAAACCCAAGTTCAACAATTCCCTTTAGCAGCTAGACGCAAGTCTTGTGCACAAATCCCAGCATCCATTTTCCATTCTCATGTCCCAATTTAAATTTGTACAAATAATAGAAATAAGGAATATATAATTAATTACTTTTTCGTCATTGTTGTTTGTTTCAATAAAATGAGTTAAACTTGCAAATAAATAAAAATAAATACCACTCGTGACCCGCCTTAAATCACCATAATTTACATATATGTTAATATAGGGATGTCACAACATTTTGATGGTAAAGAAGCAAAAACTAATATAGCAATGGGTAACCAGCACATTTCAACCATCACAACTTATACATATAGCAAATAATAATAAAAAAAAAAACAAACTCAAGTGGTTCCCAATATCAACCATATCCATAAAGAGAAAAAAAAAGCCTCACATAGTTATAGAAATAAGAAATTTTGAATTTTTTTCACAGCAAGGATGATAAATTACCTTAAAAGCAGGTTTGGAAGCATACAAAATATGGATAAATGTTCTATAGAACTCAAAATTCAAAAAACAACAGTATGAAGGTTAGGACTTCATCAGTTAACAAACAGATCCATCCAAAAAATCATAGATCAAATTAAATTCAAAAAAATAATCTTCCAATACATCTCCAATTATACGCCTACTATTTCATCAGTAATTTGTTCTCTCAGCTCTACCATCTCGCCTGCACCTTCCCCATCTACGGTACAGCTGGTGGAAGCCTCATTATCTTCTTCTGGCAAAGACCGGCCTAGACGATACTCAAATGCTTCTATGGGCACATGTTCTTGATCCTCTTCCACCAAATTGAAGTCGATATCACTATAAGAATTATGTATCCTAATGTAATTGTGGATAGCTATTGTAGCAAATAAAATCTGAACCTGTTTCGAGAACTGTGTCACCCATTTCTTTTTCCACACACCGAAAGTCCTCTTAATGATACCACGTAACGATGAATGCCGTTTATTAAACATTTCCTTTCTGCCTCGTGTAACGTTGCTTGCACGTGCGAAGTTTGGAATGTGGTATCTTGTATCATGAAATGGCTTTAAATACTCTCGTTGCAATGGGTAACCAGCATCGACTAAGTAGTATTTCGCTGATGAAAAGAACAATTAGTATTGAGATTCGTTTTACGGATACAATGATGTCAATCCCGAGTGTACCTGCAAGTGAATTTGGAAAGTTCTTATTAGGATCCAGCGTCGTAGATTTAAAAACTGGACTGTCGTGTGTCTTTGCCTTCCCAACCAGTCATAACAAAAGTAAAACACATGTTAAAGTCATGGGACGACCAATTACATTTTGTGTAGAGCTTCCACAACGATCGATAAATGCAACCTTGTCATTATTTGAGATACGTGCGTCAACATGTGTTCCATCAATTGCACCGATTCAGTCCTGGTTGAGTTAATGTTACATTTGACTATAAATAAATTAACTATATCACATCCAAGACAATACCTTGAAGAAGGGCATATATCGCGCATCCTGTGATATCTCAGTAGGTGTCCGCTCGAACCTATAATCCGAGAGTCTGATGACATGAGATGAGAGGCTAACAAGTGCGCTCAATCCGATTGAGAAGTACCTGCTTATTATTTCTGAGGAGTGCTAAAATCGCTCCATCGCTCCTCGCATAGACTGATTTTGGGATAATATGAACAATGTTATTGCGAGCACCTCCCATGCAGAGGTCCTCGAAGATCCATTAAGTCCATGAGCTCCTACGAGTAATTCCAGAAGATCGATAAATACTGTCTGACTTTTCCAAAACATATTACTGAATCTTGTAGGGTGTCTCGCAAGTAACTCTCTGTTGTGCAATTTAGGGCGAACAAAACGCAAATCCAGAAGAAGAACACAGAGATTTACGAGGTTCGGCAAAGATGCCTACATCCTCGGGAGCAGAGCGGCGAATTTACTATTTCAGAGGAGTTACAAATTCGGTTCACATACCCATATGATTGCACATCTATTTATAGATAAAACCCACAGATAAAATTACAAACTCGCCCTCGCTCCCCTTCAACCCACTAACTATGAAGAGACACATCTCTTCACCAAGAGACTCCATCTACCGGTATATGAGCCACATACCTAACAAATCTCCACCTTGGTGAATATCCAGCCCCTTAGGAGAAATACACATGGAGTTTCTTAAACCAAGTGAGTTGAGCAACCAAGCCAACTAGCAACGCACCTGCTAACATTCAACAAGTTCAAGTCACCCAAGAATTTGTTGAGAATACATGGCTTGATTAACCGTGCCATCTAGCACCCAAAGCACCTTCCTGTTCGCACAAAAATTCAGCCAAACTACTGCGAACACCTTCCTGAAGCCTTTTCCTGTTCGCATCAACGCCTCAGCCGAACTCCACCTGTCGCAACTCCTCCTGCGACGAACTTGCGAACTGTGTTTTGCATCGCGATCCACCTGTCGCGATTCACCTGTTGCAAAACACATGCAACAAACCTGCTAACACCAGCTGTCGAACACCACCTGTCGCAGCTGCACTTGCCGCAACTCCTGCGACAAACTTGCGAATTCTACTGCAACTGCACATGCCGCAACTCCTCGTGAAACAAACCTGCTAATTCTGCTGTAACTGCACATGCCACAACTCCTCGTGTAACAAAACTGCAAACTCCGCTGCAACTGCACATGCCGCAACTCCTCGTGCGACAAACCTGCGAATTTGGCTGCAGCTGCACATGCCGCAACTCCTCCTGCTACAAACCTGCGAACTCCGCTGCAACTGCACATGCCGCAACTCCTCGTGCGACAAACCTGCGAATTCTGCTGCAGCTGCACATGCCACAACTCCTCGTGTGACAAAACTACGAACTCCGCTGCAACTGCACATGCCGCAACTCCTCGTGCGACAAACCTGCGAATTCAGCTGCAGTTGCACATGCCGCAACTCCTCCTGCGACAAACCTACGAACTCTGCTGCAACTGCACCTGTTCGCAAAACCAGGTTCCTATTCATCGGAACCAAACTCCACCTCGCGAAAACTCCTTCGCGAAATTCTGTCATGCGTCCGCCATTAAGGCTATCGCGCCAACCGCCTGTCGACAAGCATGCTGCTCAAACTGGCAGCAACTGCAGGAACCTCCGGCCGTTACCCGACCTGCTCCGCTCAATCTGCGAAGTCCTTCCTGTCGCTTCCGCCTCGCAAGTCCTCCGCCGAACCAACTGTTCGAGGATCCTTCCATCTGCGCAGACGCCTTCCTGTCACTGACGATAACTACCCTCAAGTCCTCCGCAGAACCAAAAGTTCGCGGTGACTGAACATCCACCTGGACTTTCGTGGATCTTTCTACCTGGCATACACAACTTCTTCTACGTTTTCTTGCTAGCGCAATCCGGTCAATCTGCCGAAGCTGAACTGCTCCAAGACCGAACTGCTCCACCTTGATCATGACCCATGAATTCTTTTTGTCTCGAAGTCTTCTGCGAGCGCTTCAGGCGCGCCAGTCTGCGCCGTCATCCAGCTCTTCGCACTTGTGCTAACCGCGAGTGCGAGCCTTTCAACGCCCTCTGCGCCTTCATCCACTCTCTGCGATCTGCACCAACAGCTGCGAGCCTTCTAGCGACCTTTGCGCCTTCATCCGCTCTCAGCAAATCCCTTGCTTGGCTTAATAATCCCTTGGTTTGGAGGGAATATTCTTCTAGAAGATTCCCATGTTCCCTCCCCTCCGCACAAGATGCTGCACCGAACCGGAACTGTCTGGGCTTGCAACCTGCACGATCCGTCCGCGAAACTGCCGAGGCTGCTCCGACCGCCGCGACTCCTAACTGCCGAACAGCCGTCGTCCCTGGAACCGCTCGCGCCTCTTCGCGGAAGAAGTTCTCCGCCGCGAACCACAGTGCCGGCGAACTCCCTGCGAACTATCGCGCTTCAAACCGGCGAACCGCACGAGGCCCGACTCCTCCGCGGGCCTTCTCTTCCGTGCGAATCTGGCACGAACTCCTCAGGCTGCTCCTTCCCGCGTGAAGCCACCTCCTTTTCCGCCTCAACCTTCTTGGGATAACAAGGCTTAATTAACTGTCTTAATTAAGCTTGCCTTAATTAACCCCTTGCCTTGATTAAACTTCCCGTAAAAGCAATTTCCCTTCCTGGAATGATTAAGCGGAATTAAGTTGCCTAAATTAAGCTGCTTGCAGACCTTCCTGAAATCAAAGGGAATATTCTGACTTCCTCTTCCAGCACTTCCTCCCGTCTCCAAATCTTAATTAAGCATGCCTTAATTTACTGTGTTAATTAAGCTTCCTTAATTAACCCCTTGCTGAATTTCCTTGTTTGAACTTTCCGTAAAAACAAACCAGATCCCGTCCGCGCTGTTTCCAGCGATCCCGATCCCGAAGGAATATTCTCACTGCCTCAGCCTTCCTTCCCATCCTGATCTCCTTCCCGCGAACGATCCTGTCGCGTGAAGTCTGAATCGCGTAGCCATGCCGTCGCTTAAGTCTGCACGCGCGACACAATTCCGAGCCAACGCACGCCCTGCATCAGCGATCAAACTGCTCCGCCTCAATCGTTGTACCTCCTTGAACTGCTCCTACGACGAATATCACGTTGTTGCCTGTCATGCGCGCTTCTCGTTGCAGAACCGACGAACTCCACCTGCATCGCACGAACCCGCGACGTTCCTTCTGCAGCACCTTGTCGATCTCCTGAATCTGCTCCTGTCCGGATCTGGAATTCCTCCAGCAGCAATGTCGAACTATTGCGCCGGAACCGAACTCCCTCCTCTGCCGCAAATCAAATCTCAAAATACTTCTTCCATGCGTCGATCGCCTCCGCCTTAGAACCTCGCTCTGATACCAATTGTTGTGCAATTTAGGGCGAACAAAACGCAAATCCAGAAGAACACAGAGATTTACGAGGTTCGGCAAAGATGCCTACATCCTCGGGAGCAGAGCGGCGAATTCACTATTTCAGAGGAGTTACAAATCGGTTCGCATACCCATATGATTGCACATCTATTTATAGATAAAACCCACGGATAAAATTACAAACTCGCCCTCACTCCCCCTCAACCCACTAACTATGAAGAGACACATCTCTTCACCAAGAGACTCCATCTACCGGTATATGAGCCACATACCGAACACTCTCCAACCCATTTGTCGCCAACATATGAAGATGTCATGTATGACGACCGATCAATGTATGAGTTGTAGTACTCGTACATTATATACATTACAATCAAAAACATCCCTCTCCGCTTCTGTGTGAATCCATTTGGATTAATATCTGTCTTCTTCTATTTGCATCCATGGTGACTGGTAGTAGTTCCATGAGAGTTTTAGACTTCAAATTATAATGGTACAACAAGTTTGCATGAAATTACAAAAGGAGAAGTTTGCATGAAATTAGAAAGGTATAACCTAGTTTACAAGAAATTAGAAAATGATAAGTTTACATGAAGTTTGAACTAGTACAACGTAGTTTGCATGAAATTAGAAAATGATAAATTTGCATGAAATTAGAAAGGTAAATCATAGTTCATACATTCAACTCTAGGGAATAAAAAATAAGTAGTGCAGCATAAATATTGTTGTCATGAAAACTTTAAAACATCTCAAATGTTCAACCGATCATGAAAACGATGAATATATGCTAGTCTGCGGGCAGCAAACATCTTAACAAATATATCTCTACAAACCGGATCCTCAATCAGGTCTGTTGCAAACAGGTATAAATCTTCATCCGTATAAATTTCGTCCGTAGTGCTTAAAATTTCAAGTGCCTCCTCAATAGTGCTAGAATGTGAAGTTTGACATTCCGTTTTGAAACAAGAAACTGCATCAGATAATTCTTTTCTGAGTAAACAAGCACCAGAATTTCATTTATCAACCCTCGGACATTTCGAATGGAAAGTGGTTTCAAATTTGTTCTGATTCAGGCTAGGGACGTCGATGGAATCAACTGAATCTCTAGGGGTTCCCAAATTCACGACATTGCCAGCGAACCCTGTCTCGCTCGGGCTAGATGCGAAGTTTCCCGTTGCAACCACCTCCTCGAACATGTGGTCAAGTTTCTCCTCGAATTTAGGCTCAATTTCAGATAACTTAAACTTCTTTTCAGTGGGCACCACCTACATTCAAATTGATAAACACCCAATTAAGAATAAACTATATATTGAAATAATAATTAAATTAAATAGCAATGCTCACCGCAAGTTTTTCAGTCCACAATTCCTCAGGTGCAGTAATTGTTCGTTTCCCAACCCAGACCCGTAAATCCTTTTTTCAGGTCCTTCCAAAATTTTCAGTCCTTCTTCAATTGGTTCCACTTGTTTTTCAGTTGCATCCTCTCATAATCCCTGCCAGTGCTTTCTTTGAAATTCCTGACAATATTTTTGCCAACATTCCTTACTGAAAAAGGTCGTAGGCCTATTTCCTAGATCAATTTCATTAATGCAGATATTACAAAATAATAATTTGATATCTTTTTCCACGATACGAGTGCAGTAGCACTCTCTGCAGGTTTATTGTTCGTGTTAATACTTATCATGAAAACAAAGTCAACAAACACAACACTAAATACAATTATACATTAGAAAAATGATAGAATAAATAACATCCGGAACATAAATATAACATTTCAAGACTTAATTATGTGCATTCAAATGGTATGATACTTGTATATTTATATGTTTAATATGTTATTCTATGGTTAAAGTTCCAAGTCTTTAAATAAATAACATAAGGAACATATGGATCCTCATGGAAGAGACCGGGAACTACCACATAGACTCCTGCAGGAGCAGTTTTATCTGCTAGCTTTCTTTATATAGACAAAAAAACTCAATGAACTCAATGAACTCATTTAGATGCCCAAGAACTCAATGAACTCATTTGGTTGCAGTCAACTCATTTGATTGTTTGATACTTTGTTAACCAATCAACCAAAGGAGAACTACAACCAACATTGGTAATAGTAGCAAAGCTTGAATTGAGATGGCCTGGATAAATGCTGCTCTCATCTTGCTATTGAACAACCTCTATGAGTGACCATTTCAACAGTTTGGATGAATCGGTTTTCAAAAGGGCAAACCGACCAACACAAAATCCAAAACATTGTAAAAGTTAAATTAGAAATGCTTAAAAAGTGTCATATATGCAAATACATAGGATTTCCTTAATGTCATATATTTCTAACAATGCCTTGTTGCTTTAAATGTATGTATGCAAGCATTAGTTGCTGTGAAAGGGCATGTTATTTAACAACACAATTTAAGTTGTGTGTTCTATTAGCCATACCATGGAGGAAATGGTCAAGTTCATCCATATATATGGGCACTTCATCCATATATATGGGCAGCTGAATATATGTTTATAGAGAAATTATACATCCTGTACAATTCTCATCATCAGAACTCCCAGACCTCATCCCCCGAAGCATTACAGCCGAAGGAATGATTATTTGCCAGCTAAAAACAGAAGAGGCATATTTGACATGATATGTGCATTGCAAACATATCAATTGAAATTGACACAAACACAAACACAAACAAATATTAAGACATTTACATACATATCAGACAATTCTTAAATATTTAAATATCAAACACAACACAAGCAAATACTCTCGACTCACCAGTTACAAGAAATAAAGCAAAACATTGTTGACATTCATCAGAAAAAAAAAAAAAGGTTTCCTGATAATGTTCAGGACATCCGAAATGCCTCTGGCAGCTGCTACTTGTCGCACCCGCATCCAATGTATTACAGATACAATACAGTGATCAAAATGTCAATTTAAAGCAATACATTCGAAAGCAATGTTTTCCACGAACAATTTCATCCTGCAACGAATGGTGACAGAGAAGAACAAAATGCCAACAAGAAACGCCACACAAAAAGTTGAATGCTACACCTGCTACAATGTAGATGCAACTCAAATCTTTGACATCCAAAATATGGCTAAAAATTCAAAAATCAGCAAAAATGCGAATCATCTGACAACATAAGGGAATCACGGCGGGCTACAGGGAAGACGAAGAAGAGGTGTCGCAATCCTTACCACTGACAGAGTTTGTGAGGCGCAGCGTCGACGACGAAGAAGGTTCGGTTCTTCCTCTACTCGGTACTGAACAACGGAAATGACGAAGAAGTGTCGCGATCGGAGCGAGAAGCCGAGAGCCGGTGGGAAGGAATGCTACGCTGCCGGCCGGGGTTCGATGCGTGGACGTCGGGCGGAAAGAAGAAGATCGGGACGTAGATGGCGCGGGAAGCAGAAGATGACCTAGCGCCAGGGGCAATTTCACATTTCGTAGATGCGAAAGCTGGCCAGCTTCAGCGTCCTCTCGCAGTGAAGTCGAGCGCCAAACGATCTTTTTCGTATTTCGGGGCCACGCCGTGGCAATAAAGCGGCCCCAAACGAAGCCTCAATATGACACAATGGAGAAAAGTGAGTAATGTAACTGACCCCATGTAGTGGGATAAAGGCTTGTTTATGTTTTTATTGTTGCTGTTGATGAGTTTACTAGTCATAAAGATCCATTTTTCTTATCATTATATTAGAAGATAAAATAGTCCAAATGATAATGAAGAGATATGCAACTATGCAAAAGCTGAAAAGTCCTCCATAAGACAACATGACTCAACATTAAACAAAATAAATCAGGTAGTAGTTGGTGAGTATGGCCGAGGGTCTGTGGCCCATGGAATAGAGCTGGAGATGTGGATATTTCATCAATGATAGTCGTCTAGGAGAACTAGTGTTAAAGGTGCTACAACTCTTCATGTTTGTTCCATCTAGTGATTCTAAAAGATTGCAAGCAGGTTATTTTTTATGTTCTTCCAAACTTAGTGGTAAAAGAGCTATGGAAATACCAGGCAACCTTGGGGACTCTCTCTTTCTCTCGTTCAAAGGAATACTTTATAATTGGTGGAATTATTTTCTAATTTAGAGCGGATCTAGTTTAACCGAATTTACCAAAATTGATAAAAAGTGGGGATCCTTTTTTTTTTTCTTTTTTTTTTTTTGAATAAAAAAGTTTGTACAATGCATCTCAATTTATTTTGTAATAGATTGTTGATGGGAAGTTTCACTATTTCAGTTTTCAGGTGGACTTATCGAATTTCTTCTTATTACGGTTGTTACAGTCCTGTGAAACAAACTTCGTGTTATAGCTTTCTTCTTCAACCATGTGATTTTCCTTTGTAGAATTCTAAGGAATCTTATGTTAAATGCTCATTTGAATGATGTAGATCTGACTAGCAAACAAGGCACTATAAGAGTTCCCATCCCGTGATATGACATTCAAGACTTGGGATTTGGAGGAGGTGAAGGAGGTGAGGATATAAATAACATTAGTAAGGAATAAGATATGAAGTTTGTGAAACAACTTCCAAAATTAGTGTATTTGAACAAGTTTCTTTGTTTCCCTCTTAACATAGTCTTGCTTTCATTGCTCGATTGAACATTTGCAATACAATACTTTTCATGGATGATAGGGTAAAACAAAAAAGCTGAATGGGGGATTACTTGGTTTTTTTCCACCACATAATAGCTCATGGAACCTAGGTGAACCTTTGAGCTTGTATCTCATCACCATTATGACTTATTTATCGATGCAAAAAATTATTTATATTATGCAACTTGAACTAAAGTACTGTTTTGTTGGATCTAGTAGGTCATTTTAATTTGCTGCTTTCGGTTCTTTTTATGCAAAAATAAGAAGCTTTTTGATTGATATGTGATTTCTTTTGTGAACTATGAAGTTATCGAGAAAGTAACGTATGCTAATGTGAAAGAAGGTTATTGGGCTAATGCAACCAATTTTCTGGTACTTTCAAGGTTCCTAGGAAGGTGCATTGAATGAATCACCAAAAGATGTATATAATGAATAGTAATGTATTTGACAATCCAAGGGACAGGGCATATGGTGTTATGTTTTCCATAAAGCATTTGGAATCATAAAATAAAATTATTTTACATTTATGCGTGTAACTAAAATCCGTGAATGATATATTTTCAATTTTTTGTGATTCTTTTTTTATTTTGCATGTGCTACATCGATTGTTGTTAGCCATCTAGTTTGAGCTTTTCTTCTTTGCATTTATCTACTACATTTCTTTTTTATATCAAAAAGCATCTTCAATATAAGAATTTGATATTCATGCATGTAATTTTGTTATCTACTTTGAGTTCTCTTTGCTTAATATTTGAAGCAATTGGTGAAACTATCATCCTTATGTCCATTAATTGAACCTAATTCTATCATTGATATAAACAGTAATGCTTTTAGACAATCTAAACTAATGATGATTCAATAGCTGCTATAAAATAATTTTATGAATTTTTATTTTGTCAACATCTTGGTAGTCCTTCGTTTATCTATAAACTGATTTTAGGAAGAAGACTATACAGGGCAATATCTTAGTGTGGTAATATACACTTGCATCCCTAGAAATATTTTGATTTTTCACGTTGTTTGCTTTCTGTTTTTTTTTTTCTCTTGCATGTCTACTTATAGGTGCTTAATATAATGTTAATAAGAAACACCAATTTATTTTTGGCGATAATTTTGTTACTTGGAAAGTAAAAACAAATTATTGTGGCCAGATCCAACATAGAAGATGAATACAGAGCTATGACTCACTTGGCATGTGAAATGATGCATTTAAAACCTATTTTTTGGTTATTCAAACTATGATGCTATAGCGTGACATTCATCTTTCCATCTATATTGCCAACAATCCCATTTTCTATGGGCCAACTAAATTTATTGAAAATGATTATCATTTCATGTGAGCTGTTTTTCCTACTCTTCAGTAGGATTATTTCTCACATTTTCAGTTCACAATAGGTGACGTTCTTTTTCACCAGGACCAGGATCGTATATCATTTTCTTGTTTATGCAACAAAATAGAGCCAATAGTTATTCATGCGTCAGCTTAAGTTGGAGTGTTGGTAAATATTATATTGTTGTGATATAATTTTATATTTCCATGCCACATTTTTCATTTCCTTCTGTATTGTTGCATGTATTTTTATAGCTACCTATTTTCATCAGATAAGACTCTAAATTCTTCCTTCTTAACAGCCTCAATGAGAAATTGTCAGAGTTTCCAAACAAAAGTATGGGGTTTTATACGACACTCATGATGTTCTGCTAGTCTAAAGATGAACGTTATCACGAGGAGCTTTAATGTCTCCATAAACCTTAACTTGTTGCAGTGGATTTTTTGTCAATTCATTCGTGCATATGGAATGCAAATGTTAACAAAAAGGCTAATCTAAATCTTAAAGAAAAAAAAAAGGGAAAAAAATAAAACCAAATATCACGGAAACATAGCTACAATAAGGTACCTTTGATTTTCAGAACTAACATTTATGAAAACATTTGTGAAGTGTTGGGTGTCTCAGTGATTTCTCGAAGACACCCCTCTTGAAAATATTAAAAAGGAGATGTGCTTGTTGTGATGCCTGTATCCCTTTAGTTACTGTGGTGCTTCACTAGGATCTCATCTGCCTCGTATATATTTTTCCTGCCTGCTTGTTACCATTTACGACATTTTCATGCTTATGCTTTAATTTTTTTAATATTATTTGTTAACTGATATTTCTTTTCTGCTGCTCTCATTTGATCATTTTTATTCTTTTAGTGGTGCTGAGGGAAATAATGATCGTGCTACAGGAGTATCTGAGCATGGGACATTGGACCAGTCTGGTGGATTTTATGTAAGCTGTGGCGTCAACAGTACAAGTATGTGAAAGGTCATCACAATAGTGTGCACATTGCTAGTTCCAAAAGTTGTCACAGGGTTAATTTGTATCATTTTAAGGTGCATGTGACTCATCATATATATATATATATATTTTTTAGTTCATTGACATATTTTTTTATCATCAAAGTTTGTTTTATGCATTCTGATGCTGAATTTTAGCAAATATATGGAATGTTGCTATGTGTTTCTTTCTGATAGTGCCATAGTTGCTTCTCGAATTGTTTTTTTGATGCATTGATGACGTCATTGATACATCTTTGTGCGGTGGATGCATGAAGCACATGATGGTTTCACAGGATTGTTTCTGCTTCCGAATGCTGATGTGTTTGTACTCATATTGTTAGTGCTGTCAGAAAAACTCGTCATTCACCGATCACTAGTGTTTAACTCGCTAATTAGCTCGTGTTTAATGCATCCGTTAAACAAGTAAAATAATTTTTTTAGTTCGATTTATAAATGATCAAAACAAGAATAAATTTTTTTCAATCATGTTCGTCTCATTTTGACTCAAACTACTTAAATAATATTATTATAATATTTTGTATTGATTTTTATGATTTATTTTTAAAAAAATGTTAAATTGTATTATTTTTAAATCATTTGAGCTAATTTTGAGCCTAACATGAGATGAAACTGAACAAACAAATCTGAATGTAGTTGAACACGACCATGCTATTCACTAGCCATTCTGAACTTGAGCCTAATATTTTTAATATTTTTTTTTTAATGAGCCGAATACAAACAAGATATGGGCTTTCTTAAATTTGGCTTGGTTACATTCGTATCTATAGTGGAGTTCTGCAATTTTGGTTGAACTAGTCTTTTGATTAAGCACTCCATCTTGCAGATCCTTTATTAAAATCAACTAGCGAGGTCATTGCTTCTGGTTCTCTTCGGTTTGGTGCTTACAACAAAGTAAGTTGGAGTTCCTCTTCTGACACTGTCTTCGGTAAGAACTCATGAGGTCTACTTATAGAAGGAATTCTGATTAATTTTTCTTTTTAAACAGAATCCTGCTTCAGTTGTTCTTACTCCAGAAGTTAGAGTTGGTTCCGTTACTGTTGCCCAGCTGAAGGGACAGGAAACTGGTCCAGTATCTTTATCTAGTGGTCAGCTTGAGAACTGGGAAGAGCCTGCTATGGCAGACAACAGTCCAATGACTGACACCTCTACAGATGTGGATACTGATGACAGGAACCAAAGGGTGCTTCTCTATTTTTTTGTTATTATTTTTAGCTTGTTTTTTAACTTAATGATTTCTTCCTTCTTATTTTTATAGTTATGGCGTCTACAATCATTGAAGTTCAATATTATCCCATTTGTTTGGGATCAATACTTGGACTGGGTGTTTTTTATTTTTTTCAGTTTTGATTTGCATTCTTTGCCGACCCCACTTAGTGGGATTAAGGTTTTGTTTTTGTTGTTTGATTTGCATTCTTTCATGTCATGATTTTTACTAGAGATAGAATTATAGCCCTTAATATTATTGTTGATATTAAAATTTCTAATATTTATAAGTGCTTGTGCTTCTCAAGCAGGTTTAAGACAGATCTTAAAGAAAAATTTTGGAATGATCTAGAAGAATTAATACAAATGATACCTTTTAAAGAAAAGTTTTTATTGGAAGAGATTTAAATGGACATGTTGGTAGAGTGGTAGAAGATTTTAGAAATATTTATGGTGACTACGGTTTTAGAGCGATTATGAAGAAAGTATAATCATATTAGATTTTGCTTTAGCATATGATTTTGTTTCTTAATATTTTATTTGAGAAAAGAGATGGACATATTATTACTTATAATAATGGATCTAATTAAACACAAAATGATTATTTTCTTGTGAGAAGAAGAGTTTGTTGAGAATGTAAAGATTATAAGGTTATTCCAAGTGAGAATTTAAGTACTCGACATCGATTATTAGTTTTGGATTTTAAGATGTAAAATGAAGTATAGTAGGAATCATTGTCATAAAATTAGATGGGGGCACCTAAAAGACAAATAAAATTATTTTTATGAGTAAATTTTGAGATTTCAAGCTTTGGGATTTTCATGAAGAAGCAAATTCTATATGAGATAAACTCACAAACATTATTAAAGAATTGACAAGATGGACTTGCAGAATGAAAATAAAAAGTTTCTATAAATAAAAATAGTTGGTGGTGGAATACAAAAAATGTGCAAGAAATGATAAAATATAAGAAGTTGTCTGCACAAAAATTAGTTTAAATATAAAAGCTTAGAGAGCTGAGAAAAATATAAGAAAATTATTTGTGATGCTAAAAATTTTATTTTTAGTGATCTTCATAATAGATTAAATACTAAATAGGGTGAAAAACACACACACACAGATATATATATATATATATATATATATATATATATATATATATATATATATTAGTCAAACAAAGAGAAAAGAAAAATATAGATTTAATTTAAGTGAAGTGTTTTAAAAATAAAGATCAAATAGTGTTTTTTTTTAGAAAAATATATTCAACATAAGTCGGTTTAATAAACTTTTTCAATGAATTTTCCGAAAATATGATCGACCTTGATGATCTTAATATCATTAATAATAATAAAATATTTAATTTATACTATTGCATTAGTAAAAAAGAAGTTGATGAGGCTTTAAAGAAAATCAAAGATAGAAAATTAGTAGGACATAGTGATATGTCAATTGAAGTGTGAAAATATTTAGGAGATTTAAGAATTTCTTGGCTTATTAAACTTCTTAATATTATTTTAAAACCTAAAAAGGTGCCCGAGGAGCCGCATTTTTAAGAATAAAGGGGATGCACAAGAGTGTGCAGATTATGAAAGTGTTTTTCTTAGTAATAAATATTCATCATAGGTGGGTGAGCTATTTTAATAAAATTTTCAATGAAGTTTCTAAAAATATGATTGACCTTGGTGATCTTAATATCGTTAATAATAACATAATATTTTATTTTACTATTGCATTAGTAAGAAGAAGTTGGGGAGGCTTTAAAGAAAATAAAGGTGGGAAATTAGTGGGACCTGATGATATCTCAATTGAAGTGTGAAAATATTTAGGAGATATGAGAATTTCTTGGCTTACCAAACTTCCTAATATTATTTTAAAACCTAAAAAGGTGCCCGAGGAGTGGAGGAAGAGTATTCTGGTCCCCATCTTTAAGAATAAAGGGGATGCACAAGAGTGTGCAAATCAAAGAGGAATCAAGTTGATGTGTCATTCTTGACAATTATGCGAGAGGGTAATTGAACATGGGTTAATACATGTTATAAAGATTTCTCATAATCAGTTTGGATTTATGTCGAATAGGTCTACTATGGAAGCTATGCATTCATTAAAAGGTTTGATGGAGAAGTACGAAGGGAATAAGAAGGTTCTACATTTGATTTTTATTGGTTTAAAAAAAGAAAAAACTTATGATAAGGTTCCAAGAGAATTTCTTTGGAGAGTTTTAGAAAAGAAAAGTGTTGATGTGATTTATATTCAAGTCATTAAGGATATGTATACTATAGTTATTATTTGTGTTCAAAGAGGAGGATTGACCAAATATTTTTTATTTCGTTGGGATTACATTAGGTATCGACTTTAATCCGTATCTTTCTGCTTTAGCTATGGATGCTTTTAATAGACATTTATAGGAGGATTCAACTTGGTGTATGATTTTTGGTGATGATATTCTTCTCGTGGATAAGACTAAAGAAAGAGTTTAGGAAAACTTGAATCGTGGAGGTTTAAATTGGAGTTTAAAGGCCTTCGTTTGAGTAGAACTAAAACTGAATACAATGAATGTAATTTTAGTAGTAGTAGCTCTAGTGGCAGAGTTGTAAATATGAGCGATCAAATCATTAAAAGGTGTGAACATTTTAGATGTCTATTGTACAACGTGATGGTGATATAGATGGGGATGTTATTAGTAGAATTCAAGTTGGTTGGTTAAAGTGGAGGAATGCTTCAAGCCTATTTTGATAGATCGAGGGTCTGGTTGGGGCAGCTGGAGCTTATTTAATAATCTGCTGATAAGCTAATTAAAAATAATCTGCTGATAAGCTAGGTGTGGTGGCTATTACAAATTTGTATTTTTTTGGAAAAGCCTGACTGCAAACAGAAAGCTGCCAACACATCATAGGTGCGGTGTGAAAAGACTATTTTTAGAGTTTTGAAAACGCATAAGTTGCCAAAACGCAGTTTACCCAAACAGGCCAAGTGCATTTTCAAAATGCCACCGCACCAAATAAACTGCCCCAAACGGGCCCTGAAAGGAAAATTTTATAAGATGGCGGTGATACCTGCAATGTTCTATAGAGCAGAAGTTAGCCTTTAAAAGAGAAGCGTAAAACAATGAGTGTTGCCAAGATGAGAATGCTCAGGTTGATGAGTGGCTTGACACTTAGAGACAAATACGAAATGAATATATCCATGATAGGGTTGGTGTACCTCCAGTGGCATACAAAATTAGAGAGAGTCGTCTTAGATGGTTTGGTCACATTAAACGTCGACCATCTGATGATCCGGTTATGAAAGTAGATATTTTAGATTTGACTTATGTTAAGAAAGGCAAAGGTAGATCTAAAAAGACTTGGGTGTACTGTATAAAAATGATCTTAATTTATTAGAATTAAGTGAAAATATGACTCTAAATAGGACACAATAGAGAAAAAGGATTCATGTAGTGGGCCCAACTTAGTGGGATAAAGGCTTGTTCTTGTTGTTGATTTGCATTCTTTGCTTGCTTCTTTGTAAGTAGAGGATATATTTTTATTTATTTCCAATATAGCAATAGTGTACTTCATGGTAAGTGTAGCTGGTGTTTTGAATTCTTTCATGGATTGCAGTATTTGAGTTGCAGAAAGCAATAATGTTGCTACTGAGTTTTATAGGATTGTTAATTTGAAATATGCTCGGCGTTTTGTCCTGAAGGACCTTCACATTTTTACTATTCTATACAAAATTGCTCAGCACCTTCTTATATTGTTTTTCTTTCCACTTATCTTGTTGATGCCTAGGAAGTAATGTTATACTATTGTTTTAGTAAGTTTGTATCGTCTTTTTTAACTTAATTCAGAAAGATAGTACATCATTCAATGTTGGCAGATACTTTTTTTAATCGTATATTTTGTTTCTGATCACTTCTCACTAATTCTGATGTGCAGTTTGATAAAGGACAAGCTGTTATTATAACAGCATCTGATTCTAGTGACAGATCTAAAGGAAAAGCAGGGGATCAGAAAGTAAACTTTCTTTCTTCAAATATCATATTTTCTGAATTTATTTTTGAAAAATTATTTATATTATATGCGATATTTTGTCAGACTCTTAGACGGCTTGCTCAAAATCGTGAAGCTGCAAGAAAAAGTAGATTAAGGAAAAAGGTAAGAGAAGCTTCTTCACTGATTCTTTTTTTTACTTTAGTAGTTCAATTTACTAAAAAGAAATTTTCTCTGAAAAATTCTTGTGTGATATGTTAAATACTTATCCTTGAGTTGTCATGCTAGCATGTTTTTTAGGTAAAGTGAATAGGCTTTAGAATATAAATAATTTTTGGAAAGTGAGAAGTCGGGTATTTTTTTTGAAATGGGTGTAAAATCAATCATCCCTTTTGCGACTATTAAGAGGAATGGGCTCAAATCAGCCAGTGACAGCAAGGTGCGCAAACCCCACTGTTAGGGGAATGCGGTAGAAAACATACTAGAGTAAGCGCGAAACTGGGGAGGAGATGACTGTAACGACATAGCCAAAACCCCGTATCAGGAATGACACGTCAAGCTGAGAGGCGGAGGCGAACTGTGAGCTGAGAGGCGGAGGCGACTAGTGAGCAGAGAGGCGGAGGCGACTCTAAAGAAATCGTCGGGCAAAGAGGCTGTCTATGAACGCGGAGTCGTCCTCGTCGTCAGGCAGGAAAGTCGACGTGCGAGAATGAAGGAGGGAAACCCTTCGTTGTCAGGTATGCTGAAAACAGGAAACACACCTCATTAAATAGGTAAGATATTAGATTTAAAATTCAAGTTTACTTATTTGTAGAGTTGTCCAAATTGTTGCAAATTATAGGTCTCACTACACCTTGGACTTGCTCGTTGATTATGAATGCCTATTTTTTTTTCCACTATATGCTATCAAAATACGTGTGGTAGACAACTAAAAAGATGAGAGATAGCAAAGAAGTGGCAAGCACTTGATCAACTAACGATTAGATTGACTTCCATATATGAATTAGCTCCCTGACATCTTATGACTTGGAAATTCAACCCCCTCGGCAACCTCCTTGAGAATTGTTTGTCAGCCTTCCATTCAATTTAACATTGCACCTAACACATGTTAGATATCTACATGATGAATCTTCCAAACATATCGTTGACTTCTCCAAGCTGATTTTCAGTAACTTTTCCTTTACCAATGACTTCATTACGCTACATTGCTAACTTCATCATGTTGGCTTCTTCATTGGTATGCCTCGACATGTCACCGACTTCGCCAAGTTAGCCTTTTCTCGAGGACGACTCCATTTTGGCTTCTCTTAAGTTGGTGTCGGCCGACTTTTTTTTGCTTTTAAAAGAATATAAAATTCTAGTGATTTAGTTTAATATAAAAAGGTATATGATTTTGAAAGTAGTTTTGAAAGTAGTGTATTTTTAATTTTGAAAAATGAGACCGCCTGGATCTCATTTGTCCAGTAATTTGCATAATTGTGTCACAGTGTCACAAGTGATACACCTTCTCGAAAGAGTAATGTATCTTGCGACGGTAGACCCAATCATACGAACTAAAGGACTCGTGACATCCGTTTGGTACGCGAACGCTTTATATGTGGTAGACAAGTTCCACTTCCTAATAGAAATACTTAGGTAGGGTTTATTTTACCTAGGTTCGAGTTCCCTATAGACATGAGCCCCTATAGTTAATTACATCTCAAATGGCTGTGGTCACCTGATAAAACTCTTGATAATGATCGGTGGTTCGTCTTGAGAATTCGAGGTTTAGGTTTTCACGGTAGGACGTGGAAAAACAAGTGGGAGTGGCTCGAATGGGAGCAGTTATTTCAGGAGTCGAAGGAAGCAAAGGTAGGGGATGTCGCGGATGCGAGCGAACCCCGGTGACTTCCGACTATCATATGGTGTGCTGCGTTTTGGAGACGACATTATTTAATTGTTTAATCATGCCGATTTTATTATTTGGGACTTACACTTGCATAATACCTCATCATGCAAATAGCTACGGAGATATGAGGTTTACGTCAGTCTTGTACTGACAACCTCGGAACCTAAAGCGAGTTAGGACTTACTGTCTGTGCAACACGGTTGCACGAAGCTTAAAAGGAGAATGAGGGTTCTACGTTGTCTTTGGACGAGCTACCTCGAAGTCTATATGTTGTCATTTAAACTAGGAAAGAGTTTCTTGAAGAAGATCATTTTGTTGCTCGACCGAGTTCATCGTTATCTTTGCACGGAGTTAGCTCCGAAGCTTCACTGAGAATGTACTCTAATGTCTAAAGTTCGAATGATTTTGTCGAGTGTATTCCAATGTCTTGGTGTCGAGTTTGATTTTGTTTTGTTCTTTTTCTTTTGTTTCGGTTTCGGGTTTCGCATGCAAAATATATAGATTGCAAGTATGTAAAAGTACTTGAAAAGTAACTTGCGATAAAGTAAATTGTAGTTGAGTAATTTGCAGAAATAAACTTTAAAAGCGTCACTCAGACATCTCACTACAGTTGTATGACTTGTATTTCAAGCATAATACCATTTGCAGGAAATAAACTTACAAGCAAATTATGTAAAAAAAGAAAACCCATCATAAAGGTCAAAAAATGAACGAATCATAGAAATAACAAATAAAATTTGTAGTCACATATAAAAGACCAGAACTAGGTGTGAGACGTCAGTAAAGGCAGGGGGGCTCAGAGTTGGACTGTGTGCTTTCCGACCTTGGATAAGAGTTACCGACCCAACGCTCTAAGGAGGGTAGTCCTTAACCCAATCCAAGTGATTAGCCATGGACCTCTGTATATTTTATAAGAAATAAATTCTTTGATTTTCATGCAAAGATTGTTGTTTAAGTTTTTCATGCGAGTTTTTTTAATGACGAAAGAGATTTTTGTTTTATTATTATTTTCCTTTTTATAAATATTTTGTAAAATTATATAGTCACGAGTTAGTCACTCTAATCGTCTTGAGAATTACTAACGACCTAAGATTGTCGGGGGAAACGATCTCACCAAGGGTCGGCGAATAGTATCATCGGTCCTTTCCTCTCCCTTATTGAATGTCCTCGAGGTAGGGGATACTATCCTAATTATCCCACATCGTATCCCTCGTATAGCACACATAAGCATTATCATCGTCGCCCTCGCCACCTAGACCTCAGACTTACACCAGTCCGATGATCCATATGTGGCGAACAAATGTCCCCGATTGCGGGGAGGATTTGAGCGTAAGGTTCAGGCTCGAATCCGGTGCAGATGGGTTTGATATTGGTTAAGTCATTTTAGGGAATTCACGATTGATTTAATTAAGGAAGAGTGAACCGAGCCTCGGTGCATTCTGCGGTCGCAGTGTCTTGATCGACTTGTGAATTAGGGTCGAGTGTCTGAGTTTCACTATGCATTTGAAGGTTAGGTAGATGGATTCTCACCTAGAGTGTGCTCCTAAGGTTTAGGAAGTCTGCAGTTAAGGTTAGGTGGGTGACTCACCTAGGGCGTGCACCTAAGGTTTAAGAAGTTTATGTTGTGGGTTAGGTAAATGAGGTTTCACCTAAGGCGTGCACCTAAGGTTTAGGAAGTTTATGTTGTGGGTTAGGTAAAGGAGGTTTCACCTAAGGCGTGCACCTAAGGTTTAGGAAGTTTATGTTGTGGGTTAGGTAAAGGAGGTTTCACCTAAGGCGTGCACCTAAGGTTTAGGAAGTTTACACTCTAACTTGTGCTTGAAGTGGCTAAGAGTGACTTATCCTTCCTCAAGTTAAATCAGAAATTCCCTTTTTTGTGACTTAACCGTTTTAAATAAAAGAAACAAAACAAAAGAAAGAAAACCGACCCAAAATAACAACATTTAAAGTTTCATCAACATGTAAATCAGTGATTAAATGATGCCCAAAATCTTCGTGAAATAAGCCCAAACAACACTTTTGAAGTCAAAAACGATAATTTCAAAATATCCCGAATAATCATTTCAAAATGCTTTCAACAACCACAAAACGATATAGCATTTAAAACATTCCAAAGCATTAAATGTACCAAGCAATTATCAAGGAAGCTAAATCATTTAGCAAGAGAAGTCATGCAAATTTATTCGAAGCATAGGCAAAGTGGCATGTGAGCATTGAAGTTTTGCGTGAATTGTAATCTTCATTTGACAACATACAATTTAAGCTCAGGTGTTATGTATGTAAACACAAAAGGATCATGTAGCATATATGCAGTTTGCCCGAAGAAAACTTTATGCTATTTTGAGGTTCAAGTTCTGATGCGAAGCTTCGTTAAGCATGAAGTGACATTCATAACAAGGAATATGCGATTTAAAAGCCAAAGTGTTGCAAATAATTTAACACGGCGCTATCAAAGAGGGATCCACACTTATTGTTATTATTTATCTCTCTCTCTTTTAGGGAATATTGTCTCCAATTCACAGTGAAGCCTTCTCTTGCTTACATTAAGAAGTTTAGATCATTATAACATTGCGAATTATTAGAAATCATACGATAGCACTTTCTGAGTCACAAGTCATGATCAACGGTAAAAGCAGATGATCCATTAAACAAGGAAAACCACATTTCATATAAACTTCTCTTATTTATATTTCTCAATAGATTCGAAAGTAGATTTCAACTTCAAATAAACAAAAGCAGTATCAATGAAGAAGAGAAGTTCATAAACCCAAGCAAAGCAATTAGTGTAAAGCTAATGGTGACAATGAAATTATCCTGTGTGGAGAAATATCCGAATAAGCGAAGACTTGTTAGATTCGAGATGAGGCTTACCAAGACACAGACTTACTTTGGGACTGCAATAGATGATGTTCAAGGAGCTTCAGCGTCTGGTGGGAGCGTCGAACGACTGCTCGAGGTAGAGCGGCGCCTGGTGGGTCGTGCGAGAGCGCAAGGTCGAGCGGCTGGAGGCTTGCAGGGAGCAGGAGTCGGCTTCCGTCCCCAAGTGCAGAGGCTAGCGGGAAGGGTTCTGGAGACGGAATCGAGAGTTTTCTCGGTGCAGAGAGGAGGCGTTCGGGGGTTCTGCGTGAGGAGGCGAGCGGGATCGAGTAGAGGGCGGATCGGGAGGAAGATGGCGAGTGTCGAGAGCGGGGAGCAGACTTCGGTCTCGGTGCGGGGAGTCGGGCGAGCCGATTCGGTCGAAGGTGAAGCAGGCGGGAGCTGTTTGGGTCGCGCGAGAGAGGCGCAGAGAGGAGCAGGGCTTCGGTCGCGAGGAGGAAAGGGAAGAATCAGCGTGAGAGGCTTTCAGTGCAGGGAGGAGGAGAATCGAATCCAGAGCAGAAGAAGACGGGGCCAGTGAGATTGAGAGCTTTTGGTCCCCCTCCGCCTGATTTGAATGCGAGGAGAGGTTGTATAGCCGTAGAGACGTTGCGGGAGGCATTGGCGGGGAATTAAATGAATTCCATTCAGGGACAGTCTTACTAGGAAAATAATAACCCGTAATCAAATATAATTAAGATAAAATTATTGGGTTAAATTTGAAATTCAAATTTTAAAATTTGAAACATGACTAGCCACAGCTCGTATTCAACTCGTGTCGAGCTCAAATTGAACCCGGGCTGAGTCCGAACCCGTGCCCTGCTAATTAAAAAAAATGTGCATCGATTTTCGTGTTGCTTGCCCGCACATGGAACCATAACAATATGGGTGTCCTTCCTAGCTAAAGTCGACGTCCCGGACGCATACGTGTAGTCCGTTTCTTCATCCGAGGTCGTCCGGACAAGTTCGCCTACGATCGGGCCAAAAAAAAGCGTCAAATTGTGGTGTGCGCGAATTCGAGTCATGAAGGATTCACCTAAGGCCGTCTGATCCTATGGGAACTCATTTTCGCGCCCTCTGCATGTTAGTCCTTAGCCCTTGCAACCAGGAGTCGAGTGCTTGGGACTACTCATGCGAGGTCTCACAAAAATGGGTCAAGAAGTGATTCGAAGCTCTATGGGAGGTGGGCTCCATGACTAGTCCGCTAGGATGGTCAGTAAGGAACCCCTAAAGCTAGATCCTAGGATCTAACGTGAAGAATGCTAAGACCTCACTAAAAATGAGGTCAACAGTTGGACTGCTACCAAACTTTATCTGAGAACACTATTATCCGTACTGTCTTCTCAAAGAAGAGCTTCTTGGTGATGTCATGGAATCAACCTGTTCAGTAAGTCAGACTCTTCTATAGCTTTATGAGCTCGGTCACCTTTTTGAGCTCCCTTCTCAGCAAGTTGTCCTTGGCGAGAGCATGGAGTCAGTTATGATATGCCAGTGTGCTGAATAACTACTACCAAGAGACATACATGTGATGGGTATTAAATAGAAAAGCTTTTGGAAAAGAAGATTCAATATTAACTGAGGTTACGATGACCTTCAATAAACAAGATTAATGAAGGAGCGAATTCATATGCTAAGGATTTGGTTATGAATAATTGACGAAAGAGAATTCATATGCTAAAGGGTATTCAATATAGCCTTACAATGTTGGATTCTTGAAATCATGCCATGGAAGAAAACCTCTTGCTTTCTTGTTTTCTAGAAAGTAGAAATGGTGGTTTAAAGTCAATGCAAAAATAATCAAAAACTTTTAAACCTACTCATTTTATAAAAAATCTAAACTTGATTGAAACTAATGGTGATCTTACTAATTTGAAATTGAATAAAAGAAAATTTAACTAAGCCTAAACAAATTAGTAAGGTAAATCCGTAATTTTGTTGATTGCTTATTACCCGCAACATTGTATTGGATCTATTAGATTAACTTTTGTTGACGAAAGAGATGGTCATCCCTGTGGATTGTTCATAGCTTGCTTGAAACCACTTTGTGCTTGTTCTTAAAATATATTTTTGAGGTTTTGTTACTTCTTTTTCTAATAAATTAAGTTATTTATTTAAAATAATCAAAACAATTTTTAAGTGATTTCGTTATTTTAACAGCATAAACACTTGTCCATCTCATCAGTCATCCCCGCCACCACTAATTCCACTGCCATACAAGCCATTGTCACCTTAGCAATTGTGGCTGCCACGGTTGTTGGCCCCAATGTTCTGCCACCATGACTGCTGTTGGCTTGTCGTGAGACCCAACGTGGCATGTCGCCGCCACTGCCGTATATATTCACTTATCAGATATTCAATAATAATAATAAAAAGAAATTTACTTTTAAGATACCAAATATGTTTTTTTATTTCTAATATAAAATAAAACAATAAACAAAAACTGAACATAAAGTGATTCAGTCTTCCACAATATTCTGCACCATCTTAAATCCCACTATTAAGCATCAGGCATCAAGTTCCTTGCTGTCAGTCACCTTATTGACATATCAGAAGCCTCATTATTTCTTTTAGAGCACTGAAAGTATGCATTTACAGTTTCTTAATGTCCTTTAGGCACACCATGAAGTGGACATGTTCATCGAAAAGAGAAGCGCTGGTTATTATTTTTATTTTTATTTTTTATTTAATTATTATTATTTTTTTAATCTGGCAACAGGATACCTGTTATGATATGTTAGCAGCAATATGAACACGTCATTTTCCATATTCTATGTTGACAACTTCTTGTCTTCTGCTATTTAAATATTTCCTGATTATTCTTGGACTTTTTTTGTCCTGATTAATCATATGAATAAATAAAAACTCTGATAATTCATCTTTTTTTAATGACTGTCATCCTGTAGACTTTCTTCTCCAAAGCGGTTAACTAGTTGGGGGTTTTGCCACAAATATAATTGTATAAAAGTAAAATCTGTTTTTCTGATGTGCACTCATTGTACAGATAAATTTTGCATATTCATTTTGGTCCTATCAAACTTTGAAGTTATAATTTTTCATTATTTCATTATGATTTGCATTGTATGAAAATTTGCTGCCTTGTCTAGCAGCATTTTCCATTTTCTTTAAATAAAATTTACGTTTCAGCCATGGATCTGTCTGTGTATCAGGCTTATGTTCAACAGCTAGAAAATAGCAGGTTGAAGCTCACTCAACTTGAGCAGGAGCTACAAAGGGCAAGGCAACAGGTATGCGCTGTTTCTGCTTCAACTTTAATGTTGGAATGACCTTCCATTGATATGTTTTTTAATTCAACTATTTGCAGGGTATTTTTATTTCAAGCTCAGGGGATCAGTCACATTCAGTTGGTGGAAATGGTATATTATCTTCTAATTTTCCACTTAATAGTGCATGCTGTGTACCCAATCCCAACTCATACTATTATTTGTATAGCAACAGAGAATTTTCTCGCTCGTCTTTCTTTTCCTTATGCATTAAATCCATAAAAGGCATGCTTTCATTGTCTAACGATTTAATGATGGAAAACATGCTTTATGATTTAATGAAATTTTTTTTTTCCGCTCATTTGGAATGTGAGAATGAAATCCTTAATTTTGTGGGATTTTGAAGTTGTTTATGGAGTTGTAAATCATGATTGATTTCTAACTTCAACCAAACAAATGACCAAATTTAGAAAATTTATCATATTTTAAAACATATTTTCTCAATTCAAGCAACCAAATGAACTCTAATATGCATGGGCTGGCGACGTACTTGTCGTGGGAATTAAGCTTTTTCTGTTATTGCTGTTAGAATAATGTGCAGCAGCAACTTTAAATATCAAATTGCACTTTTTTACCATGTTCGTGTCCTCATCCTGCCACCAATTTTCACGAAAAGGGAGCTGAAATATAAAAGTTAAACAGAGTATTCTGAGGATAGAGTAATCCTTTTACAAGTGCATAGAATTTAATGCTGAAAATGATTTGGAGCTAAAATTTTACTTTTTTTACATTTATACCACTCAAATCTTTTATATCACATCAATAATACCACCATTTTAACTTTTAAAAAGTGATATATGCCTTTTTATGCATAAGAAAGATGGTGTATGTAAAAATTGAGGTTTAAGTGTTAGATGTAAATACATAGGAATTGAATGGTATGCAATTCTTACTAATATTTATTCCTTATGCTTGCCAACCTCATTGTTCAATTATAAGAAGTAATGGTTTTCAGGAGCGTTGGCATTTGACATAGAATATGCACGATGGCTCGAAGAACATAACCGGCAGATCAATGAACTGAGGACTGCAGTGAATGCTCATGCAGGTGATAACGATCTACGCATAATTGTTGATGGAGTAACGGCACACTTTGATGAAATATTTAGATTGAAGGGCATTGCTGCTAAGGCTGACATCTTTCACATGCTCTCGGGCATGTGGAAGACGCCTGCGGAGAGGTGTTTTCTTTGGCTCGGTGGCTTCCGTTCTTCCGAACTACTCAAGGTGATGTTAAACATTCATTCTTCTCTATCATTCATGTTTGAATTAAATCTCATACTTAAAGCGCATTTTTTTCCTTCCATAAGTTTTATGGTTCAGCAAAATATTATATGTTCATCATTTTCCTTATTTCAACTATTAGAGGTTCCATTTTGAATCTTCCTCCTTTCATTCCATTTGAGTCACACATCAGGTATTCAATCTGTTATACATTAGAATTTTCGTGCAGTTCTAACCATGATATCTTATATACACATTTTTATGCATAGACAAGGTGGCATATATATATAAAAATTAAAATTTAGGTGTTAGATATATAAATAAATAAGAATTGAGTGGTATATATGTAAATCTTCCTTAATTTTATAACGATGAAAATGAAGTCCGTCTTACCCAAAATCGATCAGAGATCATCATTCTTCATAAACTAATTTAATTATCATTGGAAACCTCACAGTTACTGGTAAATCAGCTGGAGCCCCTAACTGAACAGCAGGTGGTGGGACTCTGCAACCTTCAACAGTCCTCACAACAGGCAGAGGATGCTCTTTCACAAGGCATGGAAGCTCTGCAACAATCTTTGGGCGAAACTCTAGCTGGATCTCTTGGATCCTCTGGATCTTCCGGTAATGTCGCGAACTATATGGGACAGATGGCCATGGCCATGGGGAAGCTTGGCACCCTAGAAAATTTCCTTCATCAGGTGAACATTTTCTCAGCCACCACCATTTCCTCTTTTTTTGCTCATCCCAACTCAGTAGTGAAGAACCCTCTTATATTCGTTCTCAGGCCGACAACCTCCGACAGCAGACGCTGCAACAAATGCATAGGATATTAACGACTCGGCAGTCCGCTCGAGCTCTTCTCACCATTAACGACTACTTCTCCCGGCTTCGCGCTCTGAGTTCTCTCTGGCTCGCCCGTCCTCGCGAGTAATGAACAAAAGTAGTCCCTTTTTAGTCTTTGTTGGATTCAATTGATCTTTTGGGTTGCAGTATTTGCTTTTTGATTGATTTGGTCACTGTATTTGGCTGTAGTCTTTCTTCCATTGAAGAAAGAAGCTATAATCAGTTTTTCCAATGTTGTAAAAAATATGTATTAGTTGTGGAGATCCATAGATTTATGTGTATTATCTTCTGTAACAAAGAATGGAATTGTTTATTGTGCAATGTAAGAAGTTGTTTTAGTTCAGACTTTAGAAACTGAATAAAATGGTTGGAAATTGATGCAGAGCTTCTAAGACTTTGATAGAATGCTGAGCAGACATTTTTGTTGACGGTTCTATATTTATATTGGCAAAGAATGAAATTGACGCAACTACAACTGTTGTGCGCGTTCTGTGGCCTGTTTGTAGAGTAGCCGCTTTGTCGGTCGTAAGTCCCCTAAGGTCCCGGGTTTGAATCCCACGTTGTAGTATCGTCACTTTAAGGTAGGTGGTACTCGAATAATTTGCACACTCCTAAACTTGACAGGAGCTAGCGCATAAGGATTAATTGGCAGCTTCACCCGTCGATCAATCTTTAATATATATATATTTATATATGTATATATTTGAACAAATGCTATGATTCGATCTCTCTGAATGAATCAGACCTAGAAATTTTGAAAATTTTAGAAATGGTCAATAGGTCTTTTACCTCGTCTTTGAGAGCTGATTGAGCAGTAGCTTTGGGTGATTTATGGTCATTTTTATTTATTTTATTTTTTGGGGCATTTACATACATACCACACAAATCCTATTTATTTACATATCTAACACTCAAATTTAATATCACATTAAAAATACCATCAATACTAACTTCTTGGAAGTTTACATTTTAATGCATGATTCATGGAAACAGCGGTATAATTGTAAATATTAAATTTTAGGGGTTGGATTTGTAAATATATAAGACTACTGAGGTATGTATGTAAAATTTTCTTTTATTTTTGTTTAATATATATTTTACATAATTTTATTTTTTTTATTTTAAAAACACTTAAGAGGTGGTTTTGAAATTAAGTTGATTTATTTTTAACATGATAAACTTGATTTTATTTCAAATTATAAAATAAAATAATAAAAAAAGACCAACTTAGATTTAATTTACAATTTTATTAGCATGATTAGTTATTTTTGGCGTACTTATGATTAGTTATTTTCGATTAATTTTTATGGTAAAAGCGTTCATATTTGATTTGTACTGATTTGTTTATATTAATTATATAATTTAAAAATTCAAAAAAAATATTTAATTTCTTATATAAAATAAAAAATTCAATTTATAATTGACTTTTTATATAAAATTAGTAAAACATGATAAAAATTTGAATCATTATTTAAATTTTCATTTATAGTTGCTAAAAAATAATTTTATAAATATAAATAAACAAACCATTAAAAAGGATTTAAATTAGATCTAACTAATTTATACATAATAAATAAAATAATGTATAAATTATAAATATGTATTCATGCAATAAGATAACATAAATAAGTATTAAAAATTAATTTAATGAAATAAAAAATAAGAAGAAGTTATAATAAAATATCATATAATTAATTATTAAATAAATAATAAATTGTTTTTTTAGCAATAAATGAGTATATTCATAAACATTAATAAAATTATTCATTAATAAGTAAGTTATTTTCTATTCAAATTTTATTTATTTAACCTTAGAGTTTTGAGAATTTGTTCAAATTTATTTATTACATACAGACCACCTGAAACTTGCTATTTACGAATCAATATTTCAGATGGTATTTATGTAATTATCCATAAAAAAATGCAAAAATTTTGAAAAATATAAATGTAACCCTTCTTAACGGACGTTGAGTTTGGTTAAAAGATTCAAAATAGTTTATAAACCATAGCAGTTTCCGCGCATCGCATTTTTGAGGTAGGAATTGGGAAGATAAAAGGTAAAGGAGGCTCTTTTATTAGCATGGAGACAGGTATTGCCCTCCGTCCACATTTATCCTTCTCTACTACCTTTCTGTTAGCGAGAAACCCGCCATGAAGGGATCCATCGCACTATCTTTAGAACTTTCAGTTCTCTCGCTCTCCAAAGCCATCGCCTTGTCTTCCTCCGTATTCACCCCCTTCCCTCTCCAGCTATGGCCCTCACTCCAACCAATCCCTACCGAAAGGAGGTACCTTTAGATCTAAGAAAAAAGGATCTGTAAGAAAGCAATGGCACGAAACAATAGTGAAAGCCATTGATATACAATGTTTTGCCTTTAATTACTTCTGTTTTCTGTGATCTATCGCTTTTTGCAATGGTTGATTGCCTTTCTTAAACTTACGTTGTTGAAAAGTTTACTTTTTTGAATCTTTGTAGCTTGTGCTCTTCATGAATTTGAGTAGCCTCTTTGCTGCGATCCTTGTCGCAATCCATTTTCTTCTAACGGCTTTCGGTTAAAAATGTTGTTTTCTCTTGCATTTTCTCTCTTGAAATTGTTTATTTATTGAGCTATGGATTTAACTGTTCAGAAAGAAGGTTGGGTAGCTGTGCCACAATTTGGAGGTTGGGATCAGAAAGCCGGAGGAAAAACGCCTGATTACTCCATGGTTTTCACCCATGCTCGTGCGAAGAGAAAGCAGCAGAAGGTTGAGGTGAGCAGTTCAAGCCTAGGGCATGAAAGGGAGTTCCTCAATTTTCCTCACCCGCGAGCAGAGCAGAATTCTACCATGGTAATGATCAAACTTTGCTGTGTTTACATTAATGTCTCTTGTTTTAAATCATTGAAAAATGCCAAGATGTAAAAATGAGAAAAGTGCTAAAATGATCCCTGGGTTTTCTGCAGGAGATCAATTTATTTCTAGAGTCTATAAAAGTATCAATCTGAAATAGTCTCTAAATACCTTAAATTCAGAATTATTGTAGCTCCCATTGAATTGAGGCATTTACATACATACCACAGAATTCTTATGTATTTATATACCTAACACCCAAATTATACATACTATTCAAATCATTAACATCACATAATTATACTTTTTGATGCATAGGTTTATGTCACTAAGGTGTTATAAATGTAAATAGCAAACTTTGGGTGGGTAGATA
This sequence comes from Papilionanthe hookeriana x Papilionanthe teres, assembly GCA_022702705.1. Taxonomy (NCBI): domain Eukaryota; kingdom Viridiplantae; phylum Streptophyta; class Magnoliopsida; order Asparagales; family Orchidaceae; genus Papilionanthe; species Papilionanthe hookeriana x Papilionanthe teres. The sequence continues at coordinate 115,852,745 of CM040432.1, forward strand.
TGTAAATACACAAGACTTGTGTGTTATGTATGTAAATTTTCAAAAAAAAATTGGGAGACCAGTTTAGCAATTTTATAGATTCTGAGACTAAAATGGCCTCATGTAAATAATAAGGGGACTATTTTGGCACTTTACTCATGAAAGATTCTTCAACTTTTATTGGATGAAGAGTTGCTTTCTTTTATGTCATGAGAATGGATTGTTTAACTCTGCCTCTCATGTGGCCTTGCTTTCTGATGTTTGAGCACAAATAGTTCCAAATCTTAAAATGGTTGGATGAGATGATATTGCTCAAGCATTTGATGCAAAGTGACACTGATAGGGGAGAAGTTAATGCAAGTTCCTCAATCATCATATCTTGGCATTTTTTTTTGCTTTATATTTTATTTGGAGTGCAAAGATCACAACATTGAGGCTACTATGGTACTGTAAAATTCGTGCTTTGTCTAGTTTTTTTTTTTATTTTATTTTATGCTACTTGTTTAATAATTTTATTGAAAAATGTCTAGATATTATTTTTTTAGTTAAATTTCTGTTATTGAAGTTTTAACTTTGTGGATACAATGCTATGCATAGTGCTTATGTAGGCACTCAGTTTGTATCAGAGGAAAGCTTATTACAAATCCAAGCTTTTGTTGAACCAAAGGAGAAAAAATACAGCAAATTAAAATTTAAAGTGAGGGTTGGTAGGAGGTTTTAAAATTAGTGCATCCATTATTAGAAATTTGAAATTAAAACAATATGCGATGCACCTATTGAAACTGACGACATTATAGAACTTTGAACAATTCCAAGTCGAAAAAATGCTAAAAAATCAACTTGCATGATTAGTGATTAGTCGAGGATGCTTTGTAGAAAACAATGGTTGCTAAAGAAGGCAACGACATATTAATCAAAATCCGGATTCACCAAGTCAATGTCCAACCTTTTTCAGGGCATTGGACCATAATGGGTTCATATGGGATACATGATTTCAGTATTATGTGATACAGAAACCTATTGTGATATGGTTGCGATATGGCTTAACTTTGAGATTAAGTTAGCATGGCATTCATGTAGAAGCAAATGATCATCTCTTTGATAGAGAATCATTTGGACATGGAACCTGAGATTCAATGTGAAAAAGTTTAAATTCCTCTTGGATTTTAAGACTTGTACAAGTTTTCTTTATAGGTGAAGTTCTCTTTAAGCAAGAGGTCGCCCTGAAAAAAGAGAACATATTTCTATAAAATGAAAAGAAGTTACATCTCTGAAGTAAAGAGGCAAGTAAACACAAAAATATTATTTCTTTTCATTTAAAGAAGAGAAGATGATTAAATTAATCTTGTCAGCTCTTGGCACCTTGTTCTCGGGCGTTGAAGGAACGTAGCTCAAGTTCTTAGTTCTCAGCTTTCCCTGGATTTGTTAATGGAAACAAATTTTTAAATCATTAGTGTTCCAGATTCTTAGGAGAATATTTCCTTTGAAGATTTGTAGCTTGTAGCACTTTGACCTTTTCTTTCCTTGATGATGTAGAGTCCTTTCTTGTTGGTGAGAACTTTTCTTAGCCAAAAAGTTTTCTTGTGGTATGTACCTTTCTAAGCAGAAGGACAACTACATCAAATACCCTTTGTTTAAATTGTTGGTTTAGGAACCTCGCAATTTGGATTTTCTCGCTTCCTGATCATATAGGGGATTTGGTTTTGGTTTCTTCCAACAAATCCAATGGACTTATATGTTGCTCTTGATTACTTCGATTGACTTGGACATCCTCTAAATGGGCATCAAGAAAGTCTTTTTTGTCTCGATTGTGGGACAAAGATCTTGGCAAGGACTACTGCTTCACATCCAAAGGCAAGTGAGAAAAGTTTCCATGGTTACTATAGGAAAGGTTTCCCTTGTTAATATAGAAGATGTGGTTCAATAGAAATGGACTTTATTGAATTTACTTGGATTTTTAGAGATCTTTTTCTTCAATAGATTGATAATCGGTTTGTTCGTCGCTTTTCCTTAGTCATTAGTTTGAGAAAAGTGGATAATAGAGAACTCGAGGTTAGCATCTTTATGGGAACATAGATTAGCTAGCTTCTTTTCAAACTATTGCGGTTTGTCTTTGATAATGATAATGCTAATGGCAAGCTAATTCAAGTGAAGATTTTTTATTGCCCGAGATGTTCTTCAGAGAGGTTCTCTTGAGAGGATTTTTTAGAGAGAGTCCTTTTATTCATGCACTTATGTAAAGCTTTTGCTGACACAACATCGTCACATCAGATTTTGATCACACCTTGTTATTTCTCAAATAAGCATATGAATGGTAGAGATTGAATCACGTCTTTAAGAATTATTTTGGCTTTGCACTGATATGTTATTGGGCCACCTCCAAATCAGGATTGTCTAGTATTAGGACTATGCAATCACTTTTCAATCATTAGAATGCGTGGGCTATTTTATTTGTTATTGAACTATAAATTTTCTCCAATTTTACTCATTTAGGATACTTTGAACTTCTAAATTGTAGGAGAACTTTTTAGTTTTAATCTCCACTTAAAGTTCTTGTTAATTTATTTAGTGTTCCATGATAGATGATGTTTTTTGCTCTCTGGAGGATCATCCCAACCATCCTTGGTGGCCTCCATGACAATTTTGTGTCATATTGTTCGTCACGTGAAGTTCACACCATTTTCGTCTCCTTCAGGAAAATGATCTCAACTATACCTTGTGGCCTTCTCGACCTTTCAACATCACCTTGTTTGTCGCCCCAGAGTTGCAACACCTTCTCATTTAAGGAGAAGAACCATACCAACCATCTATGTGGCTTCCTATCATTTTAGAATCACATTGTTTGTTGAACCTACGTTGTGTTATCTTCTCCTCCAAGAGAAGTATCATCTTAACCATCCTAAGTGTCTTTCGCTAGCTTCTCCTCCAAGAGGAGTATCATCTTAACCATCCTAACTGTCTTTCGCAACCTTTCAACATTGTCTTATCCATCTTCTCTATTGCATTACCTTCCCCTTCAAGAGAAAGATCATCATAGCCATTTTCAATATATTCCTTAGCTTTCAAATTTGCCTTGTTTATTGCCTTATGTTCATGCCATTTTTATCTAAAGTAAGAAGACTATCCTAGCTATGCTTAATGGCCTATTTGTGCTTTTAAATTTTTCTTCACTCGTTGCCTTAAGGATGTGTTGCCTCCTCCTCTAACACGAAGTCCATCCTGACTATCCTTAATAGTCTCACCAATTTTTCAACATTGTCTTGTTTGCTATCCTAAGTTCAAGTCAACATCTCCTAGAGGAAAACTATCTTAATTATTCTTAGTTTCATATCAAACTTTTTTGCATTGCCTCATCAGTCACCCCATTATTTTGTTAGCTTCATCTTAAGTAGGACCATCTTGAACATTCTTAGTAGCCACCATGAATTTTTATCATCACTTCATTAAACACATTCAGGTCATGTTGCTCTTTTCTTATGGAGAAGGACTGACTTGATACTTGGTTTGTCGCATCACATACATTGAAGATGCTAACTTCAACCTAATTTCACTTTGTATTGTACTTTTTTCAGGTTGTGAGAAGGTCGACCATTTATAACTCACATTTATTATAAATGAAAGTTGTTTTATTCGAGCTAAGCCTTTTAATTTTTTTTTTCCGGATATTGCACTCGACAAATCCTATTTTCCTTGCTTATTTTATTTTACATTTAAAGCTATGGCGATTGAGATGTCTCCCGGTCGACTCAACTTTAGTACAATAGTTTTTGTTGTGCATGGGAGCATTTCCACCTTCTTCGACTAACAACTGTGATGTTTAATGATCATCCATTTGTATGGACCTTACTGTCCCTTAATACATTCTTGACCAATCAAGCTCTTTTAGCTCACCCTCCTATAAGTGATAATATATCATCTCGACAACATAATGAAAACAAATCACTAAGTCTCCATAAGGAGCATAGTAAGACTTGGAGGGCAACCCAATTTATAGCTTCAAAAAGTTGTTTGCATCAATCTTTTGTGCTTTATTATAGTTGGGTGACATTATATAACAAGTTAGATATTAAGGAGGGTGAAAAATATATATGTATAAAATAGTCAAATAAAGAGAAAAGAAAAGTAGAGATTTAACTCAAATTAAGTGTATTAAAGATGAAAATCAAAAAGTGATTTTCTTAGAAAAAAGATATTCAACATAGGTGGGTGAGTTATTTTGATAAATGTTTTAATGAAGTTTCTGAAAATACGATCGACCTTAATGATTTTAATATCGTTAATAATAATAATAAAACATTTCATTTTTACCGTCGTATTAGCAAAAAAGAAGTTGATGAGGCTTTAAAGAAAACAAAGAGTGGAATGTCTGTAGGACCTGAAGATGTCTCAATTCAAGTGTGGAAATATTGAGATGATTTCGGAGTTTCTTGGCTTACTAAATTTTTTAATATTATTTTAAAAATTAAAAAGATGTCCGAAGAGTGGAGGAAGAGTATTTTGGTCTCCATTTTTAAGAATAAAGGTGATGCATAAAAGTGTGCAAATTATAGAGGAATTAAATTGATGTGTCATACTTTAAAATTATGGGAGAGGGTAATTGAACATAGGTTAAGATGTTTTACCAAGATTTCTCATAATCAATTTGGATTTATGTCGGGCAGGTCTACTATGGAAGCCATACTTTTATTGAGAGGTTTGATGGAGAAGTACAGAGGCAATAAGGAGGATCTACATTTGATTTTTATTGATTTACAAAAAGCTTACGATAAGGTTCCAAGAGATATTCTTTGGAGAGTCCTTGAGAAGAAAGCTGTTGATATGACTTATATTCAAGTCATTAAAGATATGTATACTATAGCTGTTACTTGTGTTCGAATTGTAGGAGGATTGACCAATTATTTTCCTATTTCTGTTGGTTTACATCAGGGATCGGCTTTAAGCCCATATCTTTTTGCTTTAGTTATGGATGGTCTTACTGGACATTTACAAGAGGATGTACCTTGGTATATGTTTTTTGCTGATGATATCCTCCTCGTGGATAAGACGAGAGAAAAATCCCAGGAAAAACTTAAATAATGGAGGTCTGCATTGGAGTCTAAAGGCCTTTGCTTGAGTAGAACTAAAACTGAATATATGGAATGTAATTTTAGTAATAGTAGATCTAGTGACAGAAGTGTAACTTTGGGTGATCAAATTATTAAAAAGTGTGATCGATTTAGATATATGGGGTCTATTGTTGAAAGCGATGGTGATATGGATGGGGATGTTAATAGTAGAATTCAAGTTGGTTGGTTGAAGTGGAGGATTGCGTCGGGCCTTTTTTGTGATAGAAAAGTACCACTGAGACTGAAAGGAAAATTTTATAAGATGGTGGTGAGACCTGCAATGATATATGGTGCTAAGTGTTGGCCTTTAAAAGAGAAGCGTAATGCTAAGTTAAGTTTTGCCGAGATGAGAATGATTAGGTGGATGAGTGGTTTTACACTTAGAGACAATGCGAAATGAATATATTTGTGATAGGGTTGGGGTAGCTCCACTGACGAACAAAATTAGAGAGAGCCGCCTTAGATGGTTTGGTCACATTAAACGTCGACCATGTGATGATCCGATTAGGAGAGTAGATGTTTTAGATTCGACTTATGTTAAGAAAGACAGAGGTAGACCTAGGAAGACTTATGCTTATTGCATAAAAAATGATTTTAATTTATTAGAATTAAATGAAAATATGACACTAAATAGGACGTAATGGACAAAAATGATTCATGTAGCAGCCCGCACTTAGTGGGATAAAGGCTTTGTTGTTGTTGTTGTTGTTGATTATAGTTGGGTGGCATCTTCTTACTATTGTTAATAAGAACATTTTGAACTAGTTAATTTACATCTTTGCACAGGTAGCTTTTGCCCTTTTAGAGTTTCATAAATGTTTGACCTATTCTTTGATGAGTTTCAACCTTACTCTATTTAGAAGCAACCATCAATATTAAATGATTTTTGAACCCTCCATCATCATGAAGTCTTGCCTTATACAAGGAGCATCTTAGCATGGCCATTTGAGATGGTAACATTGTATTAATAAATGTCAACTTGAAGTCAAGGATAATGGATGATCAAGCTACTTTCTCCATCTGACTTCTAAAGTATGTTAAAGATATAAATTCCATGTTCAAGCATTGTGTAACATCGATCCTTTCTTCTGAGCCAGCAACATCACTTGCTACTTATGCAGAGTTTCGTCACTTTTCCATCATTGCCTTAATAAGTTCCTCACCAAAATTCTGTAAGATTGGTTTTTAAAGAGCAAAGTCCTAGGAATTTAAGTGAATGAAAAATACTTCAAAAAGGCAACGATAACCCAATGCTTACATGATCCTCAACCTCATTAGTAATCCTGTACATTTATGCATTGCAACTCAAAATTAATCACTTGATTTTTGATGGATTAAATATGGATTCTTATATAGATGGATACATTTATGTAGGCTACATTTGAATGTATGTGATAAATCTTTGGTGGATTCAACGTGACTTATTTCATAATAAGTTTTAGTCGTCATATAGGCCTTTGGCCAAGAAATCTTAGAAGCCTATCAGATTATTTAACAAATCCTCATTCCCAAAGCAAGGTTACGACATCCTCGAACAAAGTATAACTTAAATTACGCCCGCCCAATGGTCAACAACTTTGAGATGTACTCATTACTATGAAATCATTGACATTGCATCTCCTATAAGTTCATAAGAAAGTAGTTAATCTTTGGTACCAATCTTCAATCCCTTAAAAGCTCCATAATGGATGCATGCTTGAGACACTCTTATGATATTATAGTTCAAGTTGAATTCCCGACTTCACAACAAAACTTCAACAAGTTTTTCTTCTAAGAGCCAATTTTCTATAACACCTTAGATTGCCCTAAGATCAATATTTTAAAACTAGACAGCGCTGACAAGTTTTACCAGTTGACCATGAAATTGGTATATGGTTGGTTTGGGTAGCCTCAAGGATCATTTTTGCATCTCGATTACATAGAATCGACTAATGCAAATTACTTATTTATCTTTATTTCTCAATTAAAGAATTAAAAGTTTTCATGTAAGTTTTAATTCTATAGATTATATTAATTCAGACAAATAATTATTAAATTAAAAATTTTAAATATAATAATTAATATTAATTTAATCAAAATAATTCATTACATGCCCACTATCTAATTGATTTAAGAGCTTAAGCTATAGAACTATTTTTTCTATATAAATAGTGAAATGTTAAATTTTTTTATGATGTTGGACTAAAAAATTATGTATGCTGAAATAACCAATATGAGCTGAGCTACTAAAATTAAGAATTCGGCAAAGCTTTAGAAATATTAAATGGGTTTCTAGGAATATTATCATAAAATTTAAGTTTTTTTAATATTATAATTTTTTTATTCTTATTAATTATTATAAATTGTATTATCAGCATAAATTTTATTCCAAGTATAAATTATTTTTATATGTGTATATCTTTATTACATTTGTTTTTAATTTTTTTCAAATATATTTAAATTATATAAATATATATTTACCTATTTATAATATATATACAATTATATATTGATGAGTGTTATATCAACTTTAAAATTAATGATTATTTAAAATGTTACATGTATTCAAGTTGTGTTTTATTTTCATAGAAAATTTAATTATATATTTATATTATTTCATCATTTAAATCATAATAAAATAATTTAATATTTACTATGTTATCTGATTCAACCCCGAATGAACATTTGAATTTTGATATCTACTTCCTCTGATTCAATGGTTGATTTGATTTCAACAACCTTGCCTAGGATTCATCCAATTGGGCGACAAACATTTCTCTTACTACTCCATGGATCAATCACATGGCAATATGTATTAGACACGAAAAGAATATATATCTTCTTTTGGGGGGGCTGAGTGAAGCTTCTAATTTGGATAATAATAAGATTAGGGTGATATGTATGACAACTTAGTTAAAATTTTCATTGAAATTGAGGATCTCTACCAGTTGATATAATTCGAAAAATCTCACAACCGTGCGGATGTCACAATAAGATAAGGAAGAATAAAATTTTATTGGTCAGATAAAATTGTAGAACCCAATTACAAAATAAAGATATAATAGTAGGCATCAACAAAACATTAGAAGTTCCATTTTTTCAAAGATTGATTATTGTTTATGGCTTGCCTCTTATTAACTCTACATAAAAAATGAGACTTCATCACCTTCTCCTTGGTTTGGAATGTTTCCTTTTCATCCATAGTTAGTTTTGTCTCCTACTATAGCACTTGCACATTGCTTTCTCCTTTTAAGCAACTTCATCTCCTATTGCATAGTCGTCTATGTTGTTTTTTCAAATGGCTTCACCTCCTAACTTTGCAATTGGTAACATTACTTGTTTTTCGCAATGCATCTTTGCGTATCCTACTCTATTATTGGACACAGTGCTTATTATATCTTGCACAACTACGTCACATTTGTCATATACTTTTCTTCATCTTTTGGATTTACTCTGAGCGCACTTCAAAGCCTTTTGTGTCTAGGATAACTAATAAGAAAGATATCATAAGAAATTATAACTAAATAAAAATAATTCAAAAAATTATAGAAATATGAATTATAAAGTATGCGTATTTTTGTTAATTGTGCTAAGCTCATCAAAAAAAATATTTCTTTGAGCACTTACAGTAAATTTTATGACAATTGCGTAGCGCAAAAATTCCCGCACAACCAACATTTTGAGGTTTTATCCTATTAAAATTTGAGTTCTTTTTCTAAATCTTTGTGGAATGTCACAACACATAGGGTAGCACCCACAAAAACTTTTCACAATTTTTGGCAAGTAATAAAGTTGTTCAAATGTTTTCATGTTGGAAAAAAGGAAGGAAGAAATTTTTCAAAGCCTTGATTCAAACAAAAATTTTTCCAAGCTAAAAATAATATTTGGATGCAAAGAAATTGTAGGGGAGAAGAGCATGATATGGCTACAACCATCAAGAATTTATAATTTTTGTTATAAAATTTGATGAATAATCATTGATATTCTAACTGTCAAAAATTTCAGCTTTTGAAATCTCATGTAAAGAATTTTTCCAGAAAATGAATTAACTAGTGTTACATGTTGAAAAACTTATGCATGAGAGCATGCAACGAATGCATTCAAGGAAATTATTGAGAAATAAGTTACAAGTTGTGAGAAGTATTTTAAATTGTGAAGAAGGCATATCACAGACAAAATCATTGCAGAAGCAAGGAGGGCTCTTCCATGATCCCATCCCTTGCCTTTGTTATCCACTGCATAGCACTAATGGGACGTCGCTTTAACTTCTATATCCAGACAAACATACAATGTTTTTTTTCCATGTTGATTTTGATTTATTTTTTGAAGAAAATGCATCTTTAAATTAGTGATTATAGACTCCCGACAATGAGGCTATGATTCACAACCTTGTTTCCCATGTCAGTTTTGATTTCTTTTTAAGAAAAAATTGAATCTTTAAAATAAGCTAACAATTGTTGGAATTACAAGCATAAGTTCTGGCATTGAAGATGAAATATCAATGTAAAAATAAGGCATCAAATCAATTATCACTTCCAAAGTTAACTTAGAATGAGCAAATTTGAAGTGATTAAAAACCACACCAAAGGATCATCTTATTACGAAGTTTCCGATGCTCCAATAGAAAGTCAAGTCTGAAAATCCATGCATCGCTCAACCAAATTGAACCAACTTTTTTTAGATCATATAGACTTGACCAACTGTATACTTTGCTTAACACACATATCATGCCAATGAAAGCTCTATTGTTGCCGTCACCGACCTTTTTGGAAACACTGGACTATCCCATGACCTCAGAATGCTCTTATCAGTAGCATCAACTTGATGAGTTTATCTTTTCAATGAGCGGTTGTTATGATTTTTGGTTCTCCGGAGTTCATGTGACCTCAATAGGCTACCATTTTGTAGGTTTGTAGGGATGAATGTTTGCTTTCATAGATATGGATATTTTGATAAAAATGGAGGCTTATCTTTGTGTTTTTTTCTCTCACCTTATACTTTAGCCAAGAACCTTTTTGGCTTCTTCTTGTTTTTGTTAATATAGTTTTCTGAATTTTGGTATGTGCCTCATAGAACTTGCAATGGCTAGGTATATGGTGATGTATTTGGCTGATTGTGCAGGGTCATCATCGGCAATGGCTGTTGTATGCTACCATAAGTCCATGTGTTTGGTTGAGCCAAATTGATGGAAGGATCATGTATTCACTTTTTTATCGCGGGAGGCGTGATCTGAGTTATTTTTATCAGCAGGAATAAGAAACTTTTCTACATATTGTTGACAAGGATCTTGTACCCCACTCCTGAGATCTATAAATAGAATACTACAATTCCACTTATTAGGATTATTTTTGTTACAACCCAAATTTAGGAGAATTATGGAGCTCTAACTTCCACCTAAGGCTCTTATGGGCTCCTTTTGGAATTTTAAGAATCGTGATGTCTGTGCACTTCGGAAGGAGGATCGTTTTGGCCATCCTGATTGGCCTCTTTGATCTTCTTTCGCCATCTTTTCCATTGCTTCATGATTGCGATTACCTTCAAATCTCGGAGCATCTTCTTAGACACCATGGTGAGCTCTTCAACCTTCTTTCACCTTATCATCTATCATCCAATGGTTGTATTGTTTTCTCTCACACGCGATCATCTTAGATGGCATCTCCAATATTTCAGCATTATGTTGTCCCCCACCCCAATGATGTTGCCTTCTTCTACAGGAGAAGAATGGGTTTAGCCATCCTTGATGTCCTCCTTAACTTTTCCTTGCAACTTCTTCAACAACCTATGAAGTCATGTTGGTCTTTCCCTCCTAAGGAGATCAATCTCAATGCTTAATCTCATTGAATAATTAATATCGATGATATTAATAACAACCCCTTTCACCCAAATCGGAGAAGGTTTGTTTCTTTGAACCACTACTACTAGTGAATACTATTTTAACTATGTTAAGTCCTATGATTTTCCTTATTTTAAACTTTCAACATTAAAATTTATCCTTTACTCCCTCTATCTTACTAAACTAAGTATATGCATGTCCTTTATTTAAATAGAGGGATCTCTATTCCTCTCTTTCTCTATCTTCCTGATTTCTAGCTCTCAACAAGCAGAAAGATTAAAGTTGCATCCAAAGTATTCCATACAAATGCAGGAATCTTTGATAGAAGCACTTCAATTTTAAAACCAAAAAACACCCATGAAGTGTGCTTATGCGCAGACATAAAGACTAAGGCTCCGTTCGGGACAGCTTATTTGGTGCACTCAGACTCGTTCGGATAAACTGCGTTTTGACATCTTTTTCAAAAAACAGCTTTTTCAAACTGCTGTTTTCACACAGTTCCTCAGACTTTATGCTTCATCATTGCATTATAGTTTACTAATCGTTTTCGTATCGACTTTCATATATTTTAGCCACATCATTCTAAGAAAATGAAAGCATATGCCACTTTTTGGACTGATCAATCCCCTAATCATTAATATGTTCTGACAAATCTTTTAATTTTCTTTGCAGAAAAAATGGAAGTTTTTCAGCTGCCTCAGCTGCGGAGTTAAGGACTGAAGCCCATTCTGCTATCTGATCTCTGTATATTGTTTCCTATCCATAAACATTTCAGAAATCCTTTACTGCATTTCCATTCCATAAACTATATATAATTGTTGTTCTGAACATCCTGTGGATAATATTCTATGCTGCCAATTTTCATATTTCACAAAATACAAATGAAATTTATATTATTACTTATTAAAACTATTTATTTGCATTATTGTCTTCCTTCTATGATGATATTGTTTATGCAAGAATGTTTCCTTGGTGAATGTTAAATAACATTGGTTTGAATGGACTAATTTGAATAAATGATAGTCCAAACTAATTGGGTTTGTGATGTTTTGATCTATATTTGCTTAGAATGGGCATTTGCATCCATACCACACAATTCAATGTATTTACATATATGTCCAAAAGTTTCATGTCACATTAAAAATACCTCCATTTTAACTTTTGAAAAGTGGAATATGCCTTTTCATGTATAAATGAGATGGTATGAATGTAAAAAAATTGAATTTATAGTGTAAGATGATATGTAAATACATAGGAGTTGAATGGTATGTATGTAAATGTATTTATTGTTATTATGACATTTTGAATTAATGATTATTAAAATAAGTTTGACCTATAAGTTAATAAAACTTTATTTTAATTACTGTTTGAAACAATTTGTTATTAATCAGCTTAACTTTTTGTTTGCACTCTTCACTTTGAGACATATATAATGTTTTCTTTAATAATAATAAAAAAAGGAATAAACCAAAATTTGAACAAAATTAATTATGAAAATTTGAAATTCATTTTCATGCATTTAATAAATTTAAATGAAAATCTAAAGCTCGGAATGGGCTTTAAATATATATAATATGGATATATATTTCTTGAAAGAATCAGTATTTGGTAGAGGCTCAAATACCGATTCCTTATGCGCTGCAGCCCTATGATGAAGGTTTGATGTTATGTGTTTATATACTCAAGAACCTCGTGCCACAGGGATCGAACCCGTGACCTGAGGGGACTTACAGAGAACCCTGCCAATCAACAGGCCACGACTTGTGGCGCACACACACACATATACGAGCCCCCACCCGTTCACATGTGCCTAACTATTAAAACTGTGATCTGAGGGAATTTACGACATTCAAATAGGTTGCCCTACCAACAGTTCAAAATTGGCGGCATTAATGAAAAAAATATATATATACAATAATAACCTAAAATGAATAGCTAATAAAAAATATTAGCTTTGCACAATAATGAGCACAATACAAATTGTCCATATATAGCAATAATTTTGAACTAATTTGAGGCCTATACCGACCAAATTGTATCAATATAATGTGATAATTATTATTATTTACTTATAATATAATAAAAAACATTTGTTTAAGAACTCTTTGAAATAACACCCCAATAGATAAATATTTTAAATAACAATATGATTAATAAATATTTTAAATAACAACATGATTACTTAACATGCAATATTTATTTTTAAAAATAATCAAATAAATAAATTCATGTCAAATTTATTACATCATTTTAGAAAAATATTTCTTAACATCAATACCTATCCATATCATTTTGAAGAAAAATTGGGTTAATAACCAATTGGATTTTATCAAACTAAAACTTAATGTAATTTTGAAATTTTACAATAAAATTGAATCATATTCATGTTCATAATGAAATTAGGACTTATCAAACAATCATATCTTGTTAAGTAGAATAATATGTTTTGCATGTAATGATCTACCGTTTTGAAAAGCACGTTTCACCGACATTATCTTATAATAACGTTCTATTTTTTTCAATTCGGGTAGGATAAATAGGGGTGTAAACGAACCGAACACGAACGAACATAGCTCGTGTTCGTGTTCGGTTCGTTTGAAATTTAGTTTGTTTGAAATAAATTCGTATTCGAAATTGTTCGTGAAGCCACTTTTTATGTTCGTTTCTTAACGAATAAGTCGAACACAAGCTGTTCGCGAGCGACGAGCTAGTTTGACAGCCCTAATATTAATACATATAAATAATATATTATATTTATATAATATAACTTATATTATATAAATATATAATATCTATATTTGTGTATTATTAATATAATATATTAATATATTAATATATTAAACTATTATATATTATAATTTATAAAATTTAATTTTTTACAATATCATAAAATTTTTATATATACTTATTTTAAATTATTTTATATTTCGATCAATAACGATTCAAACACGAACGAACGCATTACTATTCGTGTTTAGTTTATTTAACTAACCGAACGAAAAAAAAAATTGTTCGTATTCATCTTGTTTACTTATTGAACGAATCGAACACGAACTCCTCGACGAACCGAACACGAACTGTTCACGAACAATAAATTTTTTGACAACCCTAAAGATGAGCTTTCGAGCGCTACATTTGACACTCTTCTTTTTATTTCTAATCAATATGCTATACATTATAGCACATGACCTTTCATATTGCTTCAAATTCTAGTCGTGTCCCTTCTTAACAAACATGATAGCTACGAAACCTCTGTTCAACATAAACATAGAAATTTAAAATAATAATAATAATAATAATAATAATTATTATTATTATTATTATTATTATTATTATTATTATTATTATTATTATTATTATATTAAATGTATCTATGTATTATTTCGGGAAACAGTAGGAGCATGAAGTGATATACTTTAATGTTGGGAAGGTAAATATATTTTTAAAATTAAACGGAGTGATATAGTTTAATGTGGGGAATATTACTAATTTTTTATTATTGTGAGTGTATCGTTTCATGAAATTGAGTTCATATAATTTAATATTGAGAAAATGAGTTTTGTTTTGTATTATATATACATTATATCATGAAACTGTGGAAAGATGAATAGTTTTGTTAATATTATACATACAATATTTCATTAAATTATGTAATTATAACTTTTAAATCTCTATATTATCATCATATCTCATACGGCGTCAATAACTTCACATCATCCGACATAAATCTCGAGGTTTCATGCGGTTCTCGAGATAATTTTAGTAAGAATGTTCAAATCTTGATAAAACGTCATCAAGATCTCTGATTTCAGCAAAATTATGGTCAAACTGATCGGCTCGATGATACGGACCCAATGATATCAAAATTAGTCTAAATTGAGTCAAATCAAGCTCAGATCAAGTCATGAAACCACTATTGAAAGTTTGTCAGACATATTCATAAGGTCAAATAAATGTCAAATCTAACAAGTCTATAGTTGAATCGAGCGTCTCGACAAGACAAATCTAATGAACCCAATACTACTAAATTCCGATATCGTTAAGGTGCTCAATTCCGACATCGTTAAACTCTTTTGATTGTCTGATCAAAGTGGTTCATATTATTGCATTAATTCCATCCATAATACTAAAAATTGAGGCTCATCCCTCTCATGAGAGGAATGAATTTGAAGCATTGAGAAGTAGTTGAAGTCCAGCACCACCCCTATCGTCGTCGACCGCAATCTACCACAATCGACCGCCGTCGATTACTACTGACCGGCATCGATCACCACTGAACATTGTCGAACACCACCTGTCGGCCTCCACCTATCCTCATCGGCCGATGTCTGCTTACTACAACAAGTTTATTTGTGCACCAACATTGTAACTTTGTAAAGTGTTCAACTCTTTCCCACTTATGGGACAAGCGATTGTACATGTAATAAACACTTTATAGTGGATTTATTCAGTCGGACCAGATCTCATGATTTTTTCACTTTTTAGGTTTTTCACGTAAAAAATTTTGGTGTCATTACTAATTATTTTATTTTTTTCGAGTGTATGCTGGATCTTCTTACTATGCTAAGACGATAATATGTTTCTCTACCACAATAAATTTTCTAATAAGAATCAATCTCTATAAAAAAACAAATCAATATGATAAGTGTTACAATTTAATATTATGATCATCATTAAGTTCAAGACAAAAATAAGAAATACAAATTGCTTTTATAGTAATAGAATAAAATTGCAGATGTTAGCTGTTTTGGCTTACCAATGGTTATGTTGGTTCTCTCGTTTTTCAGTCTCAGCATCTAATTCGTCTCCTAACAGGTGACTAGGGTTTTGTGAGGTTTAGCAGCTCGAACCAAAGTCCATGGAGACGAAGTTTAGCAGCCTCGAGGGAGAAGAAGAGGAAGAGGAAGTGGAGGACGAGGAGGAAGGAGAGCAGGGAGGATTATGGGACGATTGGCAATCTGATGAGGAGGACCCATCGTCAGATTACCTGTGCCTTTTCTGCGACTTAAGATACGATTCTACAGAAGGATTGTTTGAGCACTGTATCTTCGTGCATTCTTTTGATTTACGTGGCATCATTAAGGATTTAGGGCTGGATTTCTATGGTTCGTTCAAGCTCATCAATTACATTAGGTCTCAGGTGCGGCTTCAATACTTATCACTTTTTGTTATATGCTCTTTTGCTCCTTGTGAAGTTTTTATTTTCCTTTTTGTTTCGTTTTTGAAACTGAAAATATTTTTATCTTAGATTTTAAGATCCTTAATACACGTATCTTTGATTTATAGATCATTAGTCGAACAGCCTATATGTTGTTACTTGCGCTTCTGAAATACTGCTGGGGCGTATATCTATACAAAGCCGTCTATCTGTTGTTTCGTTAGAAAGGAAAAAAAAAAAAGACCATAAAGGTTGAAACTTAAGTTAGTGGATTTACTTGATAAGTAAGCCTAGCACAGTTTAGTTTGGAGGAAATATTGAGGCAAAAAAGAAGAAAATAACTTTACTCTTGACTCACTGAATTTCATAAGAAATTTAGGAAAAATAAATTCACGGTGAATCACTGGATGATACTGGAGTTAACCCAAATTCAAAAGGTCTGCAAAGAAAGACTTTTGACAACACAAAAATAATGATACAAATATAGAAGGCCCCCTTAGGGTGATGGCGAAGGTGGCCAATGGCGGCTGGACAACAATTAGAGGGGTTGGTTGGTGGCTGTGGTCACAAATAGAGGCTTGGAATGGTGTGACTGTGGTACTTGAAGGCAAGGGTGGCGGCAGCAGGACAACAGAGAAGAGGGTGACGGTAGTTGGCTGGGAGGCTGCAAGGCCAGTGGCAGCAGACTGGGAGGGAGGGGAGGTCTTGTTGTGGTAGGTATGGGTGTTGTAGGAGTGCCAACAGTAGCAAGGAGTGGAGAATAGGGTCGGCGGTAAGGAAAACAGGGGAAGGTGGACTGCGGAGGGGATTTGGGGAAGATAGATATCCCCGGACGATCGAGTTACAGTTGGAGCTCCAATTGAATCTTTAGAGAAGACCACCACCTCAAGCGAGTTATAGCCGAAACATCTCATCGCCTTCGGATACATCCCTAGAAGGGATAACAGTCATGGTGGCTGGCTTGGACAAAAATTTAAATTCTGGAAGACAAAAAATAATCATAAGCAAAACAACAAATATATAATAGCCAGGAGATAGAATAGAAAGGGAAGGCTTTTTCCCTTGGGCGACAAATAAAAAAGTTAGGGGGAAGGAGTGGCAAATAGAAAAGGCAACAAGGCTTTTGACGGTACTTCCTGCCCCCATCAGATCAAGAAATGGGCCGGTTCAGCCTCATGTTGGGCCGGGATACTCCTGGCTGAACTAATTGGCTGGTTCAACAGGTCCCCTAAGCCCCGCGTCACAGGACTATAAGTTCATTAACATGATTGAACTATTGAAAGGTGGAGCAAAATCTTTTACCTCTCGTTTTAGCGGAAAGGGTTTTTGGAAGCCTAATCAACAATGAATTTCGCTCTTTCAGTTGAAAACTTGCTATTATATTCATATATTCTTCAATTTATAAACATTCATATTGCATTACTCTGGGTCCAATATTTGGTTTGCCGTAGAATATTCATGTTTTTCATTTGCGCTAATGTTTTGTACTAGTAGTTTAGTTGGTAGAGAGAGATTTTGATTGCCTTACTTTGATTGATTGTCAAAAAACACTATCAGGCGAATAAACATAGGGCGTGACATTTTTGTATAAAACACCCAGACAATGAAAAAATCAAGGAGCTTTGCCTATTTGAAGTAGCTTTCAGTGTTAATTATTATTAGGTATAAAGTGTCATCCTTTCCCATACTTGGAGAAAGCATTTGTACAATGCAAGTGAAATCAATGTTGATGAGATTCATCATTTTCGCAATATAATGAGTTTGAGTATCTGGATTGTTTTTATCTAAGAGTTGGATGGAGTGTGCCTTGAAGGCTGAAAATTGAGCATTCTAAAGTGTTAAGAGGGTCATTATGGATGGTAGGGATGGTACTTCTTTTAAAGGTAGAAATTTCATGAATTGTAGGAGGTGACGTTGTGATGCAGGAAGGCTGTGAGGGTCACAAGTGGTGGTCTTTTTGGTCCTGCTCTTGAGGTGAAGTTGACAACCTAAAAAGGACCACTTGAAGTCATAAGCAATCTAGAACTGATGGGATATTGGAGGTGTTTAGTTCAATCATTCCCGAAAGGATCGGTAATTAGTTGTGTGGGAATTTGAATGTGGCCTTGAGTCAATATATGATTGGAATTATTGGTGATTGGAGTTGGAGGTGTTCAAAACAATTATTTTTCTAGACAATCGGCTTGTTTAACTAGTGCTAGATGCTGTACAATTGTAATCAGTTAAGGAAACTCTACATATGAATGGAGAGGAGTAGGGTACATGATTGGGTGATGTGTGGTAGGCATTGGGTGATGGAGGTTGTTGTGGGATAATTGACGTTGTATTATAATGCACAGGAATTAATACAGGTCGAGCAATGGTGGGCTTATTTGTGACCATGAAGTATTAAATATGAAAAATAAATAAAACCTTATTCTATTTATAGTTTGAATGAGTTTTCAATTCCACATCCAAAATTATACCATAATATTCCTCATTATTATTATTTTTATTATTTTATGCACTAAATTGCATTATTTTTTATCATAAATTGGTTGAAAAATCTCACCTCTATTACTAATTTGATTGACTCAGTTAGGTTAGGGTCAGATTGGTCATCGATAATGCGTAGTGGCTGCCCTTGTTTTTGAAATCATCAATAAATGAAATATTCTATTTTGAATATCTTGATGACACGAGCTAAATGGAGTTTGTGAATAAAAATACCAATTGTTCTATTTTCCAAAATAATTTTTAGGAACTTTATAGATCCAAGTCGGGGTCGATGAAAAACAATGATGATAGGTTTATAAAGGTATTGATTGTGGATAATATACCATGCCAAATAAGATTATTTTTACAATGTTGGAGGGTACAAACACAACATGCATGATGACAAGGGGTTGGGTAGTTGATATAGCATCCCTAACCTTTAGAGGGGTGGCGACACTCCGATCACCATCGAAGTTTTGAATCTTATGTGTGTTATTCGATTATCTGAAAGAGAAGGAGATGATGTTTCCGTTCATTCAATCCACTTTGGTTCGACTAATTGGAGCTCAAATTTGGTGATTTTGATGTTTTTTATATTGTTTTCTATGAGTTGTTCATTTTGCCTACATGTTTTGAAAGTTGGAGTTCAATAGGCATCGAAATCGATTATCAACATTTTTTTCAACTATTTGAGTTATATGTGATTTGAATGAGTTAATAAATGTAGTGAATCAAATATAATCTTTGATAATATATCAAGGCATTAAGATGCCTTGCCAGTGGTTTCTCGGGTGTTGTAATTTTAATTATGTTATACGGATCAATCTTCTCTTCGTAGATTTTTTTAGTTTCATCTAAGTATACTGTTTTATTGAATAAGTTCCCTCAGCAAACATATTTTTTGTGCATAGCTTTTTACTAAAGAATTATGAATCTTTAAATTCAAAGTTTGTTCATCAAACTCTCGGACCCGTTAAGTATTGTATCACTTCCTAAGTCTATCGATAACATTGGAAATCGAGTTGCTTTATACAACATATGTGGTATAACGCTTGAGCTTCTTTTGTGATCGATGATAAAAGACCGTGGTTGTTTTTTTCATTGGTGGTTGAGATCCACTGAAGAAGAGGTAATGACAATTTGTACTATGGCCAATCAATGATGTAGGAATAAAGGAGGCAAGCAAGGCTAATGATGCCCAGTTATGCTTGGATGATAGATTGAGTACTTCGACAGTTAGGATTTCCAACACTGGCTAGGCATAAGCATGTTTTCGATGCTAATGGCTGTTGAGGAGAAGGTTAGAAGGCGATAAGGAGCAGATTGATGAGTGAAAGTAAGGAAGATATGAGGGTTGAGACCAAGGGAGGAAGCATCGGCTCAGAGAGAGAAGGTTTTGATTGAAAGATATTAAAACACTTGATTTGTTGGAGAGAAAAGTGATGGATTCAAGAACGAGAAAAAGGGGAGTTTAAAGGCCATTTAATTGTATTCTTACACTAATATCTGAAGCTAGGGAAAACAATCTTGATGCTTTAGATGTAAGTGAATTTTGTCAAACTATGCAAATCTTATCTTTTATTTCATAGTAGTTTTTGTAGATTATGTAAAATTTTGGTTATTGATTTCACTTTGCTCTCACTTAGTTTTTTCCAAACAATGTGTATTAGTGTTATGTTTTGATGTCTTAAGAGAAAAATAATCGCAATGACTTTTTCGGATGAACATATGAATATCAACAAGTTTTATGATTAATATTTTAGGTACTTGAAGATGCATATCGTGGATTAAGGGTCATCTGTACTAGACAATGCTACATATATCTTTTTAAGGGATGAAGCTAACAGCCATAAGCTAAGAAGATTGGTATAGCTTGGACATACAGGCATTGGAAACTTTTTCACCTAATACTTATAAGGAATAGTGCAATCAGTATTTGGCATGGGAAAGCTAGATTTGAGTAATGAATGGTCCATCATAATCTATGAAACGCAACGCCTTCAATTGTGGACAAGATTTATCTAATGGTTAAATTCTTTAACCTTAAGATGATAGAGGGAGCTTATGAAACCAGCATATTGTTAAATTTAATTTCGTGACAAATTATTTATGTTTAGTTGACATATAATTCAAAGATAAAGTTTGTGCCTTAGCTTGTTGTCATCACTTACAAAGATGTAGGGAAGAATTGTAACAATAGTTAACAGTTACTTTGGGTCTTTGAAGTGGAAACTTAATGTGTTCATGATTTGATCTTAAATGCTTTTTATTTCAGGTAACTATTTGTTTTTTAAATTATTATGTTATTAGTAAACTTATATATCGATTTGTTGTAATCTACTCTTATTTCTCTAATTCAATGTAAAAGCATGTTGATGTTTATCTATACTTTTGCAAGAAAGCTTGTTCTTGATTTATTTATTGTCTTACTTTTTATATGCATGTTTAATTGCTGTCAAATAATTAAATATAAAATCCAATTCAATAATTCTATTGAATTGTTTGTTCATTTAAACCTTAAAAATTATTTATTACTATAAGAAGCCAAGAACATTTTATTTTATTAATTTGTTTATTTTCATTTAAGTATATTAAATTAATTTTGGTATATCAACTACAAGCAAAGCTCGACTAGGGGGGAAAAAAGCTAATGAATTCCATAATGAACATATATATGAAAGCTTGGCTTGAGCTTGAGCTTAATATGAACAACTTCTAGTATGGACAAGCCCAGTCTAATCGATGTAGTATTTTGCTTAGCTTGTTTCAATTATAGCTTAGATAGTGCGCTCTATGAACAATGTTTCGTTTATATAAAGTCTCATTTATATTTTTTAAATTATATAATTGGACAATTTTGAACAAATTTTTAAAACTCATCATATAAATTGAACATATTTAAATATTGACTTGCATGTTTATTTATGTTCATGGACATACTAGGTTGTTGCTTAACTAGTAGCTCGCAATGAATTGGAAAAATGTTCATTTAATGATGGCTTTAGTGTAGATTTGATGGCCTATTATATGTTTTGTATCTTTTTTTTATATATTTTGCACACTACAAAATCTATTTGTATTAATGAAGGTATAAGGATAATAAAAATATCAAATAGATAGCTAGATACATAGTTTTTATTTATTTATTTATTATTAATATCTAAAACTCATGAAACAAATTAAATAGTACACAATGAATTATGTCAATTTATTAAAATCAAGAAATCCCTTGTACAGTGATTAAGCTACATGTTTATGTCATTAACATCAAATATATACTTTGGTAGATTTGTTCAAAGTTAATTTACAATGCGAACTATATTAGAAAACTAATAAGCAAGCTTGATTAAAACTTCGAGTCATCTTTAAGCTCAGCTCAAAGCCGATAATTAACTAAATGAATAATCTTAAACAATACAATCCTTGATATGATGCTGATCATTTATATCCCTAAATGGCACAGATAGATGATTTTTTCTAGTCACTAAGTAAAAAAATTAAATTAAAATTGGAAGATTGTTATGATACGGAGTTCCAAGTTCCTCAATAATTTTTTTGCCCAACTAATTTTAAATTTTAAACATAAAATGTTATTGAGATAGAATAATTATATTTTTAAAGTTAAAATTCATTCAAATTGTTATCTAATATCATGAGATCAAAACCTTTAATTTATTAATTATTCCACCGCCTTCTTAATTCTATAAAAGGAATTTAATTTTGAGTTGCATGGTGCATCTCTTCGATGCATGGGTTTTCGGTTCCTCGTATTGATGATGATAAAAGTTCTTAAATGTTACTTTTTTAATAGATGGCTAAACTTGACGCTTGTATAAGCAATAACATGAGGTATTTTGGATGGGTTTTCGGTTCCTCGTATTGATGATGATAAAAGTTCTTAAATGTTACTTTTTTTAATAGATGGCTAAACTTGACGCTTGTATAAGCAATAACATGAGGTATTTTGGATGGTCAATGAAGGAGTCTGTAAGCAAGGCTGATGGTATAGAGTTTTTTTTCGAGACAAGATTGGCTGGTTTGATCCTTAGGAGTTATTGGAGCAACTTTTAGGATAAACTTGTTGTCGATATTGATATTGATGAGGAGAAGACAAGTGACCAACAAAGAGGAAGGCATAGGTCAAAGACGTGCTACTATGTATGGTTTGCAATTGCTTGGGTTTTAATCAAATAACAATGTTAAGGATTTAATACAAGCACATCATATGCTTGGTTGGCTTTGATTGAAGGATACTTAGATTTTTGGGTTTTGATCAAAGAACAATGGTCAAGATTTAATTCACACGCATACATCATATGCTTAATTTTTTTTTTCTTGGAGGGGTATTTAGATTCTTGTTTTGTTGGAGTGAGGAGAGGGATTCAACAGTGATGAAAAGTTGGAGAAGATTAGAGAAAGAAGAAAATGTTTTGAGGCCATTATTTGAACTAGTGAAAACAGTATTTCTCTGTAGCCATGGCTGTAGGCAATCTTTACTGAACTACATAATCTTCTGTCCCTTATCTTTCTATTATTTTCTGCGTATTAAATTAATCTTTTGGCTCCATTCATTTCATTGTGGTTGCGTACACATTTTTTTCCAGACATTTTCAACCCTCAAGGTAACACTTCACTATTTTCACTCTATAGAATACCTGCGTTGGCTTACTACATATGGATTGGAGACTCGTAGATATTTTTTTTCATAATGGAAATTCAAAAGAGAAGCAAGGAACACAAAAGTTTGACTTGCTGTTATAACCTGTTAAATTGGAACCAACAATTCCAGTTCAAGATGCCATTGAACTATTTTTATGATTTCAGTACGTTGTGGAATTAACATGTGAAAGAAGTCACAAAAGATGAGAAAATCTGATTAACTTTAGCTGACATTCAATATCTTTAATGACTAGGTTGCAATGAACAAATGTTGGCGCTGTGATCTCTTATTCAAAAGCATTACAGATCTTCAAAACCATTTACATGTTGCTGAAAACATTATTAAAGATGAAAAACTTCCATGGGACGATGAGTTATATTTAAAACCATTCATGATTGATGATGCATTGTTACACAGTTTTGCTAATGACGAGGATGAGGAGGATTTTAATCCACCAGTCTCTAAAGAGGATATTCTGAGTGAACTAATGAATGATGTTGAGATCGCTGAAATTTACAATACCGACCATACCATTTTAGATAATAACATGCTGCAGGCTAGTGCTTGTCTTGATATTAGAAGGCCTGCAGCTGCTGAAGAGAATGTGGCCAACGTTTTTGAGAAAAGCAAAATCAACGGCTTTTGTGGAGGGAGCGGCAGTGTGGAATCAACTCAAAAGCGAAAAGGTCGTCCGCTTACTGTTTCTTTTGCTAATGTAGCTGCCAAAGAAATGAAGCATGTTAACGATAACTACTTTGATTCTTATAGTTCTTTTGGTATTCACAAGGAGATGATTAGTGACAAGGTATGTGACGCCCTTTAAAAGATTTTGCTTTATGAGAAATCAGTGGAGACAACTTCTTTATATGTGCTGCTTGAATCATGTTTTTGAGTTGTAGTTAAGTAACCTAATTTGTAATTCCATTGTTTAGATGAGAACAGAGGCTTACAGAATTGCAATTTTGAATAATCCTTCCTTGCTTAATCAAGCAACTGTTATGGATGTTGGTTGTGGCACGGGAATTTTAAGGTGAGCTTTAATTTAAATATCAATTTCATTTATGGATATGTACCATTCCATTGAATATAGTGTATGAATAGCTTAATCAATGTTTTATTGTTGCTTCATTGCAGTCCTATTCGAAGTAGCAAATTTTATTTTCATGATTTTTTAGCTTCACGGTTTAATGATTCCTATTAAGTTTCAGGCCATCTAGTTTTAGTATTTTTCTTATGATGTGTAATAGGGTGTAACATTTTTTTTTAATTGATTATGAATGTTCTTTCTATCGCGCTTAGAATGACCTTGTGTTGATAAATGAATTTGTTTATAAACTTAATTAGATAGCATATTAAACTTTGCATCTCTAGTAATTTTGCAGTTCATGACTATTGCACTTAGAATGACCTAGTGTTGACAAGTGAAATTTGTTTATAAACTTGATTAGATAGTATATCAAACTTTGCATTTCTAGTAATTGTGCAGTTCATGACTATGCTTGTATTCGTTCAATTCTGATGCGTAATTGCACAATAAAGGAGTTGTATCTGTGCCTAATACCAAGCTGCATGTGGCTTTTATCAGTTAATTTAAGCTTCTTATGAAGGACACGAACTATGGAGTACCTTTCTTTTTGCATGTTGCGTGTTGGCTAGCTTGTTCTCCAATGTAAGTCATTGACTTGCCATTTTATTCCCTTAAGAACTTTGTGTGGTAGATTGGCCTCTAAAATTGAGAAGTGATTATATTAGATGATTTGATTTTATATCCTCATAGTTGGTATCTTTGTATATGCCTATACATAGGATCAAGTATTCAGTTAGTAATACATGAAATAGGTTTCTTCATAACATGGTACCAAAGCAAGGTTGATGTTTCTCTGGTTGAGCACCACTGGCTCATCTAGATAATTGTCCTTGAAATAGCTTACCCTCATGCATATGTGTGCACTATTCGCACTTGCCTTAGCACACTCTGTACTTGCTTGCTCCTTGAATCATTTGCACATCTCTTGGCCTACCATGCACACCGCCTACACCTACGTCCACTTGCCACCAAAAAATGATCACCACTCGCAATTGAACTTGCTTTTTGCCCACACTTGGGCAGGCCCACTCATCACTTTCCACTCTTTGTTGGACGTGCTATTGCCACCCTCGCTTTGTCTAGTTGCGCTTGCTAGCATAAACATTTTCCATGTATGTTCTTTTACGAGTTGTGCTTATGCTCCTCAAGTTGGTTTAAATATAGGATCTAAAGATAAATTCTGGAATGATTTAGAAAACATACTGGCGATACCTGCTTGAAGAAAGAAATTTTATTAGAGGAGATTTAAATGGACATGTCGGTAGAGTGATAGAAGAT
The DNA here is from genome assembly GCA_022702705.1 of Papilionanthe hookeriana x Papilionanthe teres. NCBI lineage: Eukaryota > Viridiplantae > Streptophyta > Magnoliopsida > Asparagales > Orchidaceae > Papilionanthe > Papilionanthe hookeriana x Papilionanthe teres. The sequence continues at coordinate 115,878,299 of CM040432.1, forward strand.
TTCGAAATATTCATAGGTAGGCTACGGTTATGGAGCGATTAATGAAGAAGGTAGAGCCGATTTTAGATTTTGCTTTAGCGTATGATATGATATTCCTAATATTTTATTCGATGAAAAGAGATGAAGCGTCTTATTACTTATAAGAATGGATACTAATAAAACATAAATTGATTATTTCTTATGAGAAGAAGAGATCGTCGAGATTGCGTTCAAGTGAGCGATTAAGTACGAACTTCGATTATTAGTTCAGATTTTAAGATGAAGAGTTGTAAAATAAAGAATACTAGGATTCGACATTGTAGAATAAGATGGGGGCACCTAAAAGACATAAATAAAATTATTTTTATGAGTAAAATTCGAAGATTTAAATATTTGGGATGTTCGTGAAGACGCGAATGTTATGTGGGAAAAAATAACTAATACTTATTAAACAAGTGGTTTAAAGATGTCTTGGAGAATCGAAATAAAAAGTTTACTATAAATAAAAATAGTTGGTGGTGGAATAATAATGTGCAGAAAAGATAAAATATAAGAAGTTATGTTATAAAAATTGGTTTAAATGTAAAAACGTAGAGAGCGAGAAAAATATAAAACGGCCGCGAGGGAGTGTAAAAGAATAATGCTGTGACGCTAAAAATTCTACTTTTGGTCATTTTTATAACATGTTAGATACTTAAGGAAGGTGAAAAATATATGTATAAATGCTAAGCAAAGACGAAAGAAAAATTAAAGATTTAACTCGAAGTAAAGTGTATTAAAGATGAAAATCGAAAAGTGATTTTCTTTAGAAAAAGATATTCGACATAGATGGGTGAGTTATTTTAATAAAGCTTTTTAATGATGATCTTGAAAGTACGATCGACCTTAGTGATCTTAATATCGTTAATAATAATAAAATTTTTCATTTTTACCGTCGCATTAGTAAAAAGAAGTTGATGAGGCTTTAAAGAAAACCTAGGGAAAGTACGCAGGACACGATGATATCCCGATTGAAGTGTGAAAATATTTTGGTGATTTGGAGGTTTCTGGCTTACTAAACTTTTTAATATTATTTTAAAAACTAAAAAGATGCACGAGGAGTGGAGAAAGAGCATTTTGGTCTCCATTTTTAAGAAGAAAGGAGATGCACGAGAGTGTGCAAATTATAGAAGGAACTAAATTGATGTGTCATACTTTAAAATTATGGGAGAGGGTAATTGAACATAGGTTAAGACGTATTACGAAGATTTCTCATAATCAATTTGGATTTATGCCGGGCAGATCTACCATGGAAGCTATTCATTTATTGAGAGGTTTGATGGAGAGGTACAGTGATAATAAGGAGGATCTACATTTGATTTTTATTGATTTAGAAAAAGCTTACGATAAAGTTCCTAGAGATGTTCTTTGGAGAGTTCTTGAGAAAAAATGTGTTGATATGACTTATATTCAAGTTATTAAAGATATGTATGCTAGAGCTGTTACATGTGTTCGAACTGAAGGAGGATTGACCAAGTATTTTACTATTTATGTTGGTTTACATCAAGGATCGGTTTTAGCCCATATCTTTTTGCTTTATTTATGGATGGTCTTACCGGCCATTTACAAGAGGATGTACCTTGGTGTATGCTTTTTGTCGATGATATCCTCCTTGTGGATAAGACAAGAGAAAAAGTTCGGGAAAAACTTGAATTATGGAGGTCTACATTGGAGTCTAAAGGTCTTCGTTTGAGTAGAACTAAAAGCTGAATACATGGAATGTAATTTTAGTAATAGTAGGTCTAGTGACGTAAGTGTAACTTTGGGTGATCAAATTATTAAAAGGTGTGAACAATTTAGATATCTCGGGTTCATTGTTCAATGCGATGGTGATATAGATGGGGATGTTAATAGTAGAATTCAGGTTGGTTGGTTGAAGTGGAGGAATGCGTCCGACCTTTTGTGTGATAGAAAAGTACCGCTTAGACTGAAAGGAAAATTTTATAAGATGGTGGCGAGACCTTCAATGCTCTATGGTGTTGAATGCTGGCCTTTAAAAGAGAAACATAATGTTAAGTTAAGTGTTGCCGAGATGAGAATGATTAGGTGGATGAGTGGTTTTACACTTAGAGACAAAATGCGAAATGAATATATCCGTAATAGGGTTGGAGTTGCACCGATGACGGATAAAATTAGAGAGAGTCGCCTTAGATGGTTTGGTCACATTAAACGTCGACCACACGATGATCCGATTAGGAGAGTGGATGTTTTAAATACAACTTATGTTAAGAAAGGCGAGAGGTAGACCTAGGAAAACTTGGGCTTATTGCATAAAAAATGATCTTAATTTATTAGAATTAAACGAAAATTTGACATTAAATAGGACGCAATGGAGAAAAAGGATTCATGTAGCCGACCCCACTTAGTGGGATTAAGGCTTTGTTGTTGTTGTTGTTGTTGTTCTTTTACGAGTTGCTACACTTCCTTAACATATGCCATTTGCTAACCAAGGTTATCTCTAAAACTCCAACAGTGCTTATCTGCTAACATCAGATTACTCGAGGTTTATCTCTAAAACTCTTTAACAGTGAGGGTGGCAATAACACGTCTAACAAAGAGTTTTAGCAAAAATATCAGATTACTCGAGGTTATCTCTAAAACTCGAACATTGCTTTTCTGCTAAACTTGCCACTCATATCCTTGCCCTCTTTCTCAGAAGGTGCCATGGCTTTTATTTTTGTTTTCATGAGTTGAAACCTTCCACCATCGATACCAATTACCGAATCATTGGTACCAAAAGCTGCTTTATATGGTCAAGAACTTTTCTCCTCCTTGTTGATCATCAAGATAAATTTCATCATCTTGATGTCCTTCCTTCACGTACTAATGGCACCACCAAGTTCCCCAAGTGGCAAGCATTTGCTTGTGTTGCTCTTATTGGTTATTTGGTGAACCATTTAATACTTAAACGGTTATTTTTCAAGATTCTACAAAAAAAGATGTAGGATTTTCTTCGATCCACATTTTTTAAGGAAAGTATTATCTCATGACTTGTACTTTATATATTGACATGTCTCTTTATTGTCATGATAGATAATCCAGTAGTATCATGATAGATGATGACTTGTACTCTTTCACATGTTTATTATCATGGTACTTTTGGATAACCTTGAGATACGGGATATAGATATATTATTTATTTACAACTCTACCGTTCTCAATATTTCTCCAATCTCTCATAGGTTTAATTTGCCTTGGTCATGGCTTTAGAGGTGGTCATGGGAATCATGACGATGGTGACATTTTAGTTGGAAATTTGGTATTAGATGGAACCTTTTTCCCAATTGTCTTCATTGCAGTCACACTAATGATCTTCTTGAATGCTTCTGGGAGAAATTCAATTCTTTTCCAATCGTCTTGAATGATCTTCTTGCATAGTTCTACCATCAGAACAATCTCTCTAGATATGGCCGATTGATTTAACATTTTTGGTCATTTCCGTCATCTGCTTTGTTGTATGTTTTGAGTTTTAGATTCAGGTTCCTCTTTTTACATAAAATTTAATTGCAAACTTTTCCTCTCTCTCCACTAGACCTCCATTCCCCACATGATTGCAGTTGATGTGTCTTCTCTCCTGTCTTTGGAAAATGCGTCATGTATATTTTGAAATGCATGTCTCTTAGATTTTTTACACCCAACAATCTTTTGTAAATATATTATTTATTCATTGTTTAATAAAGACTCATAATTGTTCTGTAAACTTCATCTCGTTGCATTCTTCAAGAGTCAAATTGAAGTAAAAAAAAAAAAAAAAAAGTGTCAAATTTAAGTGGATGATGCTGAACGTGTTCATGCTAGTGGAGTCTATTACCTATAGTTTCACCCTCTCCTCTAATGTTACTCCTCACTAGCATTGTTTGTTGCGTCATTCTCCTAGAAAAATTATAATTTTTTCCATGTTTTTACCCAAATTTGATTTCCATGCCTGTGAGCTGGGTAAACAACAGTGTATTCTTTGCATCTTCTATCACTCGCCATCGTCCTTATCCTTTTTGATTTAGTTAACTTAACGATTGGGTTCCGAGCCATTTTGCATGGAGAGGAAGTCCATGTTGATCAAGTGTTAAAGCTTGATCATGATTTCAGTAATCATTTTAATGGTTAGTGATGAAACCAACTTAGGGGAATCCACTGAGACTAGCCTACGACATTAATAACAAGCAAGCATTACCAATATCACTCCAATTCTTCTATTTTATTTCAAAACATTGCAGTTTATATAACTTTTCTAGTACATGTATCATGATGAAATATCAGAAGACATTTAATTACATTAAATTGGAGAGAGGGGTGAATGAACCAAATAATTGGTTCATTGCCTTAACTTTTCTACATCTTGACCATGATTCTTCAAATGTTCTTTATTTCTTTGAATGTCTTTTATTATTTTATGAGTGGCTAAATCCTCTTGATGTCCACATAATTTTCATGCAAATGGCTTCATATGCTGATTTTCTTACAAAATGGAATTGTAGGTGCGGTGGCATTGTACTTGCGGACTAAAAGTTAGGCTTTTGCATGATATTTTACATTTAAACAAATAGTAGGTAGGCAAATATTTCTCCATAATAAAAGTACAATAAAATGTCAAGTCATGGCTACGTAAGAGCACAAGAAATTAACTGATTGCATAATCTTTAATCCTCTTCAATATTTCTACCCTTGTATAATTAAGTATTGTTGGAAATATATCCAAATGATAATAAACATTTAATGATTGTAGAAATGAAATTTGAAAACGCAAAAAGAAAAAAAAATTAAAAAATATTATGATAGATAGAATGGAAGCATGCATTGCAAATGATTAAGGTAACAAACATGATAAATAAGACAACCACTTAAAACTTTTCATAACAGCTCAGATTAATCAGTTTAAGCAAAATCCATAAGAAGGATTTACATATTTTTAGGGAAGAAATTAAGAGACAATGTGGAAGAGGTACTTGAATGAGAGAAATGGATTTTGGAAACAAAAATCAAGATCAAGATTGTGGTGTTAAGGAAGGAATTCTCACTAAAAAGGTCCAACAAATATACTTATCAGTTAACTTGATTTACAAACAACATGCGGTGAAGCTCATTTGTTTTGTTACCAAAATGATGGAAGAAGGATATTTTTTTCTCTAGTATGAAAGCTTCATCTGGTTCCAATAATCATTTTAATGGCTAGGCAACCAAGCCAGCCCTAAAAAAAGACTAGTAAGTCAAATTTAACTACATTACCAACAAGCATGTATTCTAGTAGTATCTATTTTATTCCAAAGCATTACAAGGCTTTATATAGTTCTTCTAAAACATGTACCATGATGAAATTTCAAAAGACACATTCAATTACATCAAATTAGAGGGAGTGGTGACCTTCCACATGATTATCAACTAAGAAATTTGTTTATTGTTTTAACTCTTCAACTTTTGTACAAGGATTCTTCATGGCTTCTTAATTTCTTCAAATGACCTTCCATATCTCATGAGTGCCAAAATCATCATGACGCCCGCATAAATTTTCATGTGAATGCTTTTAGATGTGGCCTTGCTTGCAAAATAGACCTTTAGGTGATGTGGCATGGTTGGAGTCTGGACCAAATGTAGTCATAGGACATTTTATAGTTAAACATATAAAATCTGTCAATATTTCTCCATAAAAAAATGGATAATAAAATAGCAAATCAATATTACATAAAAGCATTAAAAATTTGACTCTATGTCTTGCATAGCATATTCTTACTCATTTAGAATTTTGATATTTTGTCAAATTCATTGATGATTTTTCTTGGGTTATTCTGGTCTACTTATTCAACATTTATTTAGTTTTAAAATTTTATCAATAAATTAAAGTGCACTTTTCCATCTTCATCAAAATCTCTCTCTCTCTCTCTCTCTCTCTCTCTCTCTCTCTCTCTCTCTCTCTCAGGCGCGCGCGCGCGCACACACACGCAACAGACATACATTCTGCTACACATTCCTTTTATTTTACTGCATAGTTCGTAATACAGTAGTATGTTAATGTACGTTTCTTATTGCTGTACAGTCTATTTGCTGCTCAAGCTGGGGCTTCAAGGGTGATTGCGGTTGAGGCAAGCTTGAAGATGGCTACCATAGCTACTCAGGTTTTTAATCATTCATAGTGTTCAATTATTTTTTGTTTCTTGGATATATTATAAATTTCTTTATGTGCTTATTGCTTGAAAAATACAGATTGTCAAAGACAATGGATTTTTGTACGAGGAGCACAACGAAGGTGGGAAAGGTGAAGACAACTGTTCTTTTGGTGTAATTGATGTTGTTCAGACTATGGTCGAAGAACTCAATAAATTTAAAAAGATACCTCCACATAGCGTTGATGTTTTAGTGAGCGAGTGGATGGGATATTGCCTTTTGTACGAGTCAATGCTCAGTTCTGTTCTTTATGCACGTGATCGGTGGCTGAAACCTGGCGGTGCTATCCTACCAGACACTGCTACTATTGTAAGGAAGTACAAAATCTGATACATCTTGGTTTATTCCGCACTACTGTCATGCTAAAAATTCAATGTTTTTTCTCATTAGCTTGTTGCTGGATTTGGAAAAGGTGGAACGAGCTTACCGTTTTGGGAAAATGTGTATGGTTTCAATATGAAATGCATTGGCAAGGAAGTTATGGAGGATGCTGCTTGTTCACCCATCGTTGATTTCATGGATGGTAGAGACATTGTAACAGAATCTGCTGTTCTTCAGGTTTATTTACTGACAACGCTTATCTTCTGTATTGTACACAAAAAGCCAGTGGTAACTCCGAGCAATTATTTTTTTCTTAATTGATTTAGATTGTAGCACTTAGTGGAAGAAATTCCACATCAGCTGTTCAACTTGAAAATTTTGACCTAGCTAAATTTAGGATTTGATATTCATCAAGTTTTGAAAAGGTTGGGCATCCTTAAGATAACTGATGAATCATTATAAATTAAACTATCCCAACACACTAAAAATCCATTGATACCACTCTTAGTGTTACATGCAATTCCTACATATGAACTATATTTTGGAATAAGATGATTAGATTCATCTAATAATGTATTAGATGTGACTTAGCTAGAAGAGGATGAATGCAAGGTAGAATCCATGGCTTTAACAATAAATTTATGAAATAGTCACATTAGATGCATTGAAGTTTATAATATTGCTGGAATTTCCTAGGGTTTTCACTGATGTTCGGTTTTATTTATTCCCGCCTTGTTTTAAGTATTAGATTTATGCAAAGATTTGTATTAAATACAGGAATTTGTATTAATTCTTGCATTATTCTTTTCTTATTTCTCTTTATTATATTTTTATTTCCTTTCTTATTTCTCGTTATTATGTTTTTATTACTTTCCTTGTGAGTGTCACTGTAATTGGGTGTATATATTCCCCTTTCTATCAATGAAATTTAAGCTGCTCTATTCCACAATTCAACATGGTATTAGAGCCACCGCCGGTTTTCCGTGCAGCTGCTGCCGGTCTTTCTTGTCAGGTCCATTGTAGGGCCTTCTAGCAGTCGGCCATGACTGGCCTCTTTCTGCAGTAGCTGTGCTTCTCTACACTTGCTAGTTTTTTTTCCCCGCAACATGTGCTAAACCTCCCGTCAGTCTTCCTTTGGAAGTTTTCCCTGCTATTTTTTCCCCCAATGCCTGTCTCTACTGCTACAGTTCGCCTTCTCTTCACCCTGCAACTGTCCATCTTCCCCACAGCAGTCTGGCATCCACATTTGCTTGGAATCCCTTACCTATAGGAGTCTGACATCCATACCTTGCAGCTGTCTGCACCCTACGACTGTCTGACTTCCTTGTCACAGTCTTCAGCTTTGTGCAGCTTTTTGACAGTGGTCCAAATTACCTGCAATTTTATTCGATAGTCGGTGACCGGCTGAAATCTGTCGATGTCTTGGAATCCCAACCACATCTCCTTTGGCTCAGTCGGAATCATGACAGACTTCTCCAACACTGAACCAATTTTAGGAGTCTCATTCCACTAAAGGATCGACTCCAACTTCTGTTCCCCTGCAGACCAGGGGACCATAAACCAATATGAACTTATTGATCACAACTCATAAACTGAACGACAAGAACTTTTCCAATTATCTTAAGCGGCGTCTTTGTTCATTAAAGGAGGTGAAAAATCTGATTACCACACAAGTATGATCCATGAACCTCCGAAGACTGACTCAGCTTATGGAGCTTGAGAATTGGAGAACTCCATGGTCATATCATGGCAGATCAACTCCATGGAAAACGTCAATTGGCCATTCAAATATGTTCCTCCCTTCCTTTAGCAGCCTTTGGACGGTAGTCCATGATACCTACTCGGACGTAGGGAACTCCAACCAACTCTATAAGATATCTAAGAAGATCCGACAGACAAAACGGGGATCAAAGACCGTGACCCAGTACTATAATGATCTAGTGGCACTATGAATGAAATGCGACCTGTTTTACGATTATACTTGGGATTCGCTGACCTCTCTCTCTCTACCAGAAGATTGTAGAAAAGGATTACATGTTTCAATACCTGGCAGGCCTCAATAAAGACCTGGACAAAGTTTGAGGCTGTATTATTAGTCTGGATCCTCTGCCTTCAGCTCGCGCTGCTTTCATTGAGATTCTTGTGAAGAAAGTCAGAGACTTGTCATGCTTGACACTTCCACTCCTTCAACTGAATTATTCGTCTTGGTCTCTAATAGCACCTAACCCTCTTCCATGCCACCTCGGGGAGTTCACCCTTGTGATTTTTGTCGCAAACCCAATCACACTTGTGACGAGTGTTGGAAGCTCATTGGAAAACCGACACACAAACCTTCTGCCAAAATCTGACATCAGAGTCTACCATAGTTCAACCGGCTCCTACTCGGAATATTCCAGAATCCTTCGACACTCTGAAAAAGTCAGATAGAGCAATTGGTCATGCTATTTGCATTCAATCAGTTCTCTGCTGGTCCATCGACCTTCCACATTTATCAAGGTACTGTTCCTATGACACTTAACATCTTTTATCTCCTCTATTCTGTGGATCATTTATTCAGGTGTCACGGTCCACATGATTGGATACTCGAAAGTTTTCTCGATGTACTACCCATGCTCTGGGAATGATACAGTCAAAATTGTGGACGGCTCCTGTTGTTCTATTGCTGGTAAAAGGATGGTTGTTCTAACTACCGGTCTAACCCTAAAATCTGTGTTACATGTTCCACTGTTGAAGTGTAACCTTTTATCAATTATTAAGTTGACCGATGACATTGATTGCATTGCGCTTTTCTATTATGTTGTTTGACTTTCAAAATCATCATTCGGGAAAGATGATTGAAACTGTTAAGCGGTTTGCTGGACTTTACTACTTCCAAGAGAAAAGCACGGAGCACGAGAAAACATTCCGCTGAGTAGCTGTAGTTTATCTCGAGTCACTGAATGTCCCGTTATGTTATTGCGTTATCGTTTGAGTCATTATAATTTTCAGTATTTAAAACATTTGTATCATTTGATGTTTACTAATAAAATTCTTTCTAATTTCAATTGTGAGATATGTCAGCCAAACATCATCGAGTTCATTACCCACCCCACACTTACACACCTTACGCTCATTTTTCACTCATTCACAGTGACGTATGAGATCCCTCTCGCACTTCCAACTACACTGATAAATGATGATTTTTTACCTTGATTGATGACCACACTTGAATAACGTGAGTCTATATTCTAAAAGACAAAGCAGAAGCTGATGTCACCTTTCAAAATTTATACATTTCCATTTTGACTCGATTCAAAATTCCAATTAAGGACCTCCAAACCAATAATGGTCGTGAGTTTTTTAACTCTATTTTAGAAGAATTCTTGATAAGTAAGGCATTCTACACCATAGCTCGTGTACGAACTCTCATCGATACAATGGGATAGCCAAGAGGAAAAACCGACATCTCCTCATTATTGCTTGCTCTATTATATTTCAATTTAATGTCTCGAAATGTTTTTGGATTGATGTATATCGTCTTTCACCTATCTCATAAATAGAGTCCTCTATGAAAGTCACAACTTCTGAAGCCCCTTAAATGTTTTGATATCATGCTTTCCTGCCAATCAGGTCTTCTCCAGTTTTAGATCCCAAAATTTTTGGATGCAGAGCTTTTGTTCGGAACAGTGAACCCACTCGGAGTAAAATTGATCCCACATTCATAAAATGTGTCTTCCTAGGGTACTTCGCCACTCAAAAAGAGTATGAGTGCCTTGATCCTATCACAAAAAAAATCTTTGTGAGTATTCATGTCTCCTTTTTTGAAAGTATTCTCTATTTTTCTATCTCGACCTCAAATGGGGGAAGCTAGAGTTCTTGGGCACTATTTCTTATTCTACCCCTCATTGTTCCTGCGACCGAGTAATCTCTGGTCCCGGTTGTTCCAATATCTCCTCTCACTCTCCGTGTCTATGCTCGGCGCACTCGTTTCGATGCACTTACTCTGGAACGTGCTACTTCTTTGCAGGACCTTGAATCTACCTCGATCGACATCTCCAATACAACTCCTACTGCAAATGAGAAGGTGAGTTCTCCAAGCAAGGTACGCTCAAATGGGGGGAAGCTAGAGTTCTTGGGCACTATTTCTTATTCTACCCCTCATTGTTCCTGCCACTGAGGAATCTCTGGTCCCCGTTGTTCCAATATCTCCTCTCACTCTCCATGTCTATACTCGGCGCACTCGTTTCGATGCACTTACTCTGGAACGTGCAACTTCTTTGTAGGACCTTGAATCTACCCCGATCGACATCTCCAATACAACTCCTACTGCAAATGAGAAGGTGAGTTCTCCAAGCAAGGTACGTAATTGATCATGCTTCTTTTATTCCATGGCAAAATATGTCTCTTTTCCTTTGATGGAACCATACGTGGGCCGTCGCAGATATTCCTCGGGGAAAATAAACAAGAGGATGTCGATGGATTTTTAGCATCAAGTTAAACTTTGATGGGTTCTTTGAACGCAAAAAAGCACGGTTGACCGCCTAAGGGTACTCACAGACCTACGGAGTTGACTAAGGAGACATTTGCTATGGTGACTAAGTTAAAAGTATTCGAGTCCTATTGTCTCTTGCAATGAATCTGGCTCTGCTCTTATTCCAGCTCGACGTGAAGAATGCATTCATAAATGGATATCTCACAGAGGAGGTGTACGTGTCCATTCCTCCAGGCTTTGAATCTATCGCCTCCTAAGGGCAAGTGTGCTGGCTGCGAAAGTCCCTCTATGAACTAAAACAATCCCCACAGGCCTGGTTTGGCAAATTCACATTGTGATAGTGGGCCATGATTTTACTCACTCAAGCTCAATCGGATTACACTCTCTTCTTCCGAACATTCATTCAACAACCAAATTGCTATCGTTATTTTCTATGTTGATGATATTGTGCTCACAGTTAATGTCTTTTAGCTACATCCATTGAAATGAAGGACTCGAGATCTGTCTAGTACCTCTTTGGCATGGAAGTTGCTCGGGCATCTCTGGGCATTTGCTCTTATCAATGTAAATAGGCACTTGAGTAGTTAAAAGAGAACAATCTTCTTTTTTGCAAATAGGCAGTTGTCCTAATGGATCCCAATGAAAAATTAGTTGTTCTCAATGATGTTTCAATGAACAAGACTCACTACGAGTGACTTTCTTTCCTTTTAAATCTAATAAAGCTTCTGGATTGGATGGTTTCACTTCAATTTTTTTCAAAGATGCTTGGCATATTGTTGGTAATGATTGTATTTCTGCTATTAATGATTTCTTCATTACCTCTAAACTTCCTATTAGAGTTGAGCATTCTGCTATTGTTCTTCTCCCTAAGAATAATACTGCTAATTCTTTTAGGACCTATTGTCAGATCTTCTTGTGAGGAAACTCATCTGCCTCACCCATATGCTGACCCGCTGGGGGCTAGGGGCTAGACTGGTTCAATCCGGTTTAGCAAGGGATAGGGTGTTGAATCAGCTCGTCTCCTCCTCCTTTCTATTGGACGGGAATTAATCCCGCATTCCTTTTTTCGTTTCCCACATATCCTGCATCCATTTATTTGCTGTTTGTAGTGTTAGGGTTCACCTTATGTTATTTTTTTATTTTAGTTTGTGAGGATAACCGCCGACATCCCCTCTTCTCCCTTGCGAGGGCTATATCCGAAGGCGAGAATGCGCTCCGGCTATAGCTCGACCTAGGATGGTCTGTGTCCCTTTTTGCTGCTCGCTGCCATCTCCCCTGGATCTCCATCCTACTCATCGGCTGCTGCTACCCCCTCTATTGCCGGTTCCCTTCTCTAGCCCCAGGGTTGTCGTAACCCTCTCAGCCTACTCCTTGTCACTAATCCCCACTGCTCACTTGTCAGCCTCTTTCCTGTGAAACGCAGCGGTAGGTCACCCATCCTGGCCGCTGCAGTTTTTTTCGTGAGTTTTCCCAACCCCAGCTGATCCCGTATCCCCTTTCCTTTCCCTCTCTACTGCCTTAAATCCATCCCGTAACAGCCAACAGATCCACTGTAGCATCTCCCAACCCTTGCAGAACTACCGCAAGCATTCCCCGGGCCCCGAACCTGCTGCCTTGGGGTCCTCCCAAGCCTCAACTTGCTAACATCAAACCTACCCTTGCCTCCACGGGCTGCGTCCACTTCCTTCCCTGCTATCACCATAGAACCTTCCTACAACCATCCAGTCAGCCACTACCTATACCTTCTCCTGGTTCCCTTCTCACAGCTGTCCACTGGCCATCTCGTCTCAAACTAACTGGAGAGTCATGTTATATTGTATTTCTTTTTCTGTTATGAGTCTTAGTTGTTTCCCTTTTGAATTTGAGTAATAATATTCGTATTTTCATTGTAGTTTGGGCTTTTCTCCGATATCATTTGTTAATAGAGCTAGTTCAACCCTAGTTCTATCTCGAGTTTCCTATTATGAAGCTTGCAGAGATTGAAGAATTAACACAGGAAAAATTACGTTGATCGAGATCCGGAGAGTCGAAGAGGATAAAGAGATGAGGATCTGAATCCCTTCAATAGAGATAATTTCAGCGACGAAGAAGATAGGCCATGGCATTTCAGAATCTAGTATCAGAGAAAGCCTAGAGAGGGATATCTGAATCCCCCTTAGAGGGAGACTTATGGAGAGGAGGTATCATGTGGAGGATACAGGATACAGAGACTTTGGCATCAAGTTAGATTTGTCAGAGTTCGAATGAGATATGAATCCAGAGGAATTCATTGATTTGTTACAAGCTGTTGAGCGGATCTTCGAATATAAAAATGTGTCATAGGATAGGCGGGTCAAATTAGCGGCTATCAAGCTGAAGAATAGTGCTTCTGTGGTGGGAGAACTTACAGAGGTAGAGGAAAAGAGAGAGCAACGATAAGATAATCAGGTGAGAGAAGATAAACAATGCAGAGGAAATACCTCTCATCCCATTACCGTTAGGATATGTTTCTGAGGCTCCATCACCTACAACAGAGAGATTTATCAGTAGAAGAGTTCACAGAGTAGTTTGTTCTATTGCAGATGAAGTGTCTTACGGAGCCAGAGGAGAGTACAATAGTCGGATACCTTGGGGGCCCAAAGCCTAGTATTAACAATGTGGTGCAGCTACAATCGTACTGGACGCTGGGGGATATCCAGATACTAGCCCTGAAGGTGGAAATACAGTAGAAGCAGAGCCGACAATAGTCATCCTTTAGGCAACAACCTTCAGGCAGAAAGTCACCTACAATTACAACGACCGACAAAAGTCCCCCGAGAGAAACATGCAGGATCGGGCAAGGGAGTGACACTGCAGATCAAAGCGGGAAGAAACAAGAGAAATGTAGCTCATCCAACTCCATAACGTTTAGGAAGTGTTACAGATGTCACAGTACAACCATGTAACCTCCAGTTGTCCCACAAGCAGCGAAGTCACACTCGCAGATCAGGATTTTGTGGAGGAGAGTAGCGATATGGAGAAAGTTGAGGAACAGGGTGAACTGTATCAGCTTCCCCTAGATGAAAGAGAGGCGCGCTTGTGATTCGACGAATCCTGTAGATTGATGACACAAGGGATTTGCAGTAGCTTCGATGAATCCTGCAGATTTGAAGTTTATCAGCTTCCCCAGAATTAAGGAGTTAATTTGTTTGTTCAATCAATTTATCATATTTGATAGGAATAATTTTTTTTTTACTTTTTTCCTTTAATTTTGATTTTAAATGTTTACTTATTAGACTCGCTATATGAGACAAGTTTTGTTCAGTTGCATATTTAGGATGTACTGCACCAATGTAATCAATTGATTCTCCAACTAAAATATGCATAATTTGTTTAGCTTCACATTTAGGAGTGGATTCAATTTCACATAGAAGCTCAAATTCATATTTAGAAATTCAAATACAGGTCCTCATCCAAATTCGCACATTTAGACCCTGACTCAAATTCAAACTTTTTTGTTCGCATGTAAATTCAAGCATATGTGTCGAGTAATTACAGATTCAGGCTTCTTACCATCAAAATAATCTAATTGTATGAGTAATCATTTATCTAATTCATCTTGTAAAAGAGACGTATGAGCTACAAGTTCTTAAGTAGGATCGGGTTTCACCATATATGATTTTCGTCAGTCTATGATTGATAAGTTGGAGATAGGAAAACAAATATTTATTTTTTCCTTTAGATCGTTTGGAGTAGCTGGTAACCTGTAGCCTGAAACAACCGTAATCTATTGCCCAAACCTTTAAAACACACGATGGTAACAAAGTAGTCTGAAGGAATTCCGCATCAATATTCCCACATTCCTTACATAGAACCCAATTCTTATGTGTTCACATATCTAACACCTAAACTTTGTTTTTTACAATTATACCACTCAACTCATTCATATCACATAAAAAGAATACTACCACTTTAACTTTCAAAAAGTGATTCACATTTTATTCATAGAAAAAGTGGCATGTATGTAAAAATTGGTTTAAATGTTATACATGTAAATACATAAGAATTCATTGGTATGTATGTATATTTTCCATATTTTTAACTGTTGTAGAATAGAACAGGATTTTTTGATACTTGTTATTCTTAATTACTTCAAATTTCTCTTTTACTTCCGTTTCAGACTTTTGATCTGACCACAATGAAACCAGATGAACTAGACTTCACTGCTACCTGTGAGTTGATACCAAAACCAAGCCCAGAAGAAGCTTCTGCTGATGCTAAACCCCTTGTCCGCTGGTGCTATGGCATAATTCTATGGTTTGAGGCAGGTTTCACAAAAAGATTCTGTAAGGAAATGCCAACGGTTCTATCCACTTCGCCGTACTCGCCGAAGACTCATTGGTCTCAGACCATTTTCACATTTCGAGAGCCAATTGCCATGACATCTGCCAAGTCCTATGCGGAAGATTATGGACTTATAGGCACGGAATGGCGCCCTGCAGCAAGAATTAGCTCTCGCATCAGCATCGCTCGATCTTCAGTGCACCGGAGCTTAGACATATCCATGGAGACTACTGGAATCACCCGTGATGGGAGGAAGCGCAGTTGGCCTGTTCAGATCTTTGATCTCTGATATCTCAGCTCAGGTTCTTTTTTTTTTTTAAATTATTTTTTTTGGGTATTTACATGCATATCACTCAATTTCTATGTATTAACATATCTAACACAAACTTTAATTTTTACATTTATGTCATCCAAATCATTAATATCACATCTAAATTACCGCTTTTTTAACATTTAAAAGGTGCACTTTCATGCATATTTAAGGTAGCATATACGTAAAAATTAAAGTTTTGGTGTTAGATATGGATATACATAAGAATTTAGTGGTATGTATGTAATCTTCTTTTTTTATTGTTATGTTTTCCATGGAACTTAAAAAGACGGACTTCTGCTCCGGCTTGTATTGTTAGCTAGGATGCTTGCAGTTGTTTCTATGACTGTCAACTTTGATTGTGTGTACTTCAAGCAAAAGAGAATAAATTGTTTAAGTGTAAAAACATTCTCCTATAGATTGTGTTTTGATGATTAAGAGAATGAAATGAAATCCAAATTAAATTATTTGCTTCAGATGCAAACTTCATTTGGGTTTTTTTTTATTTATTTTGTTTTTATTTCTTTTTTTAAGCAACGCTATAAACTTTAGGCTCAATATCGTTTTTTTGTTGGTATGCTAATTTATGGCTTATGTTAACTGAGGGAAAGTGACATTTTTTATATCAGAAAAGAAATGTATTATTTCATTCTTTATATGAAAGGAATCATCAATTTTGATATGCTAGGGTGCCCAGGAAAGTTGTTCGACCAAAGTTCCAATGTCAGCCTTTAATCATCTAATCCCACAACTCCTATAACATATTAAAATAGGTGCTTATACGGATATACTCATTTTGTTTGGTGCAAGTTCAACTGAATAAATATTTATCTTCAAAATACTTACAAAAAAATGACGACTTCAGTTACAATCATCTCGCATCATGCTTTATAAATCATTTTGAAGAGCAGGTTTCAAAAATCTCCCATCAATTCTTTTTCTTGAATATTGAGTATGTTAAAGAGTATACTCAGACCTCTGCTTGTTTCCATAAACTTAAATGAAGATTTACATACATACCACTCTAACACCTGAACTTCAATTTTTACATAGCTATCCATGAAAATATGTATTCTCTTATGAGAAGTTAAAATGGTGGTATTTTTATGTGATATGAAAGATTTGGGTTGTATTAATGTAAAAATTAAAATTAGGTGTTGGGGATTAGGTGGTATGTCTGTAAATGCCCCACAGTTATAACGGGTTTTAAGCAGGAGGCTGGAGTAAGGGCTACCCATACTCAGATTGAGAGCTATAAGATCCCAAGATGTTGCAAGCTCTTCATAAGCAGGAGGCTGGAGAAAGAGCTACTCATGGTTCAGATTGAGAGCTATAAGATCCCAAGATCTTGCAAGTTCTTCATAAATTGTTCCCCTACAGGTGAGCCTGATTTAAAGAATACCGCTGGGTAGCCAATAGGTGCTTCCACCCATTCTTCCAATCCTTGTTGTTGATTATTTTCTGATTCAGGTGAAGACATTCCAAATATTTTTCCAGTCCATATATGTTTCCAAGAACATCCCTGACCCAATGGGAAATAGGCTTTCACTTTCTTCTTACCCTTATCTAAAACAGGAACTACTAATATCTCAGTTCCTATGAGAAACTGTTGATAAGTCAGGCTGTGGATGTGCTCATCATTAGGATAATGAAGAAACAGATGTCGGGCAACTGGTAATCCAGTCTGAGAAGCTTCCTGTTGATCAATATTTCTATCAACGTATAAGAATCTAAAACCTGATGCATTTTTTTTGTTATCAATTTGAACATTTGAGAGAGAGAATAGGGTAAAAAATGACCCCCAGATCTTTTGTCAGGAGTCATTTTAGTCCCAGAGTTTATAGAAGTGTCAATTTAATCCCTAGACTTTTTAAAGGGACTAAATTGATAACTTTTATAGACTTTTTAATCCCAATAAAAGTGTCAATTTAATCCCTAGACTTTTTAAAGACTTTCTAAAGGGACTCTTTGAGGATTATTTCAGCTCATATTAAAAGAATCTGAGGACTAGCTTGATATTTTTATAGAATCTAAGACTAAAATGGCCCCATGTAAATAGCCAAGGGTATTTTGGCACTTTCCTCATTTGAGGGATTACCTTTACTAGTTGAGCTCTATAAAATGTCCAGGCCTTGTAAACCTTCGCAAATCTGGAAAAATGACTCAATGTTTTGCTGTTGGAGTAGAATTGGCAGTTTGATTCTGGCTTGTTTCCCTGCAGCAACATTCAAGTTTGTATTGTGGCAATGAAGGGTTACGAAAATGAGGCTTCTGTTTCTTACTTCATGTGTTCTGTAGACTGTATTGAATGCATTCAACTCCATCCAGCGCAATAAAAGCTCTTCGCTTCGTCGGTAATTTATCATAGGGAAGTTTACTGCACAGTATCCTCCAATGTCACTATGATTTAGAGCAAAACCTGAGAGTCCACTGCTGAGCAAGCCTGTAACACTGCTCTTGATTCCATCGTTTTGCTGCCAGCTTACCATTTGGTCTCCTTCCCAGAAGAGCATTGCCCACTTTGGGCTCTCTCTGAAGCCAGCCCTCATAAAGAACACCAACCTTTCTTCATCATCTTCCCCATCCTTAGATTTCCACTCATCCACAAACTCTCTATTCACTCTTGCCCATAATTCTGGATATTTGTTATGAGCAGTGATAGGATCTTCACCTGTTCATTATTGACTTATTTATTTATTATTATTTTAATGGTATAACAAACGAAAAGGAGCTATAATAGGAACCTGAGAAGAGGTTGGCATCTAGAGGAAGGCCTTCGCCAAAATCTGCCATCCAGCCACTGATACCACAGTCTACCATCTCATGAAGTATCTTCTTGAACCAACTGCTTGCATTTGGGTGTGTGAGGTCTAACATTCCTACATCGAAAGCAGTGTAGGGTATCATGTAGGTAGCACCATTTTTGTCTTTCACCAAGATGTCTAACTCTTCTGCTTCTTCAAAGAGATTTTTGTTCTTGTTTGGCTTTTCGTTTCTCTGCAAATTAATTGGTTCCTTAGAAACTAAATGCTTCTGGTTTATATACATTGTATGCCATGTGCTATGAAATCAATGTGATGAAAAACATAAGAAACAAAGAGAACACAGATTTACATTTAAAATTTTAGATGGGAACTACCGTGGGACACACACACACACAGAGAGATAAGTGCCGAAATGATTTGACTGTTTTGTGGAGGGTCATTTTAGTACCAGAGTTTATAGAAGTATTAAATGATCGCCGACTCTTTTGCGGATGGTCATTTTAGTCTCAGAGTTTATAGATGTGTTATTTTAGTCCCTAGACTCTTTTCATATGAGTTGAAATAGTCCTCAATGATAACTATTTTAGCCTCTAGTAAAATAGTTTGATGACATATTTAACACTTTTCTAAAGTAGTTATGGGATTTTTTTGGCACTTTCCTCTATATAGTTAGATTACTTGTTTGGAAGAGAATTACCACCGGAGCAAGGCAGGGGTTGCAATAAGCCATAACTTTAATGTTATTTGTTCTAAAATCATCTACTAATTCTTCCCAACCAGCATAGTGAGTAGTGTCAACCTCCCAATTCCACCAGAGCTGAGACCCAATTATTGTTTTTCTCTTGCCAACCCAGTCCTACAAGGTTGCCAAATTTAGCAATTAAACCTCTATTGAAAATTTCTTTTCACAGATTACTAGCATTGAACTGAAAGTGATCATGCAAAAATTTTTTTGAGAGCAGAACTTATGATTTTGATGTTTTAGTAAATAATCTAATAAATATGATATATTTGTTCTACTTTCTGTTAAAACTATGAAGACTAGATTGTTACCTGTAACCAAAAGGCTGACACAGGAACATCATGATCTCTTAGTTGATCCCAAACCCTCCGAACAGCTTCAGTACCTCCTTGCATGCCAATAACAGCGCCATTAATGATCCAACTTGGTAGCTCTGGAGGCCTTCCTATGGTTTCTGTGTACCGTTCGATGAACTCTGCAGGTGAACTTCCATTGAGTATTCTTCCACCCACAAAGTTTCCATGCACCTAGCCAGAAGCATCATTAATGAGTATTATTTATCTTGTAAGAATGTTGAATGAAGAAAGGATCAAAATGCAATATTTGGATCTTCAAAGGTAATCACCTGTATCTGAACTCTATCATATTCTGTTAGATCAAAGATTGAGTAGTCGTATCCTTCAAGGTAAAGACATCTCATTTTTGATGTCATGTAGAATGGTGAAGGAGCATAAGTTGTGCTCCAATCACCCCCTGATCTATCAAAGAAACAATACACATATTTTTTCCGGTAAAAAAAAGGAAGATTTACATTCATACCACTCAATTTCTATGTATTTACATATGTAACACACCCAAACTTCAATTTTTTACATATATGCCACCTTAACTATGCATGAAAAGATGTATTCACCTTTCGAAAGTTATAATGGTTGTATTTTTTTATGTAATATGAAAGATTTTGGTAAAGGTTAAATTTTGGTGTGTTAAATTTTAAGAGATTTAGATTCTAGCTCTATACCTGTAACTGACCAAATTAGCTGCAAATGTAATGGGCTGATCTCCTCTCCCAATGCCTTGCTCCTGCACCAGTATAGGAACTCTTCTTCCTTTAAACTCCATATGGGAGAATTGTTCTCCAAATCCATAGAACTTCTCATCTCTCTCACTCGAATATGTTAGAATAACTCTGTTCAATTCCTTGAATCCATTAGCTCTCTCTCCTTCCTTCTCATCATCTGAAGATAAATACAGAAAGTCTCTGCGGCTGGAGAAGCATGAGACCCGATGTCGTCTTCTAACTCGAACCTGCTTCCACCTCTGGCCATGGAAACCTTCTGAAAACCCTCGGTAGACTCTTTGGCTTTGCTGCTGTTTCGTCTCTCCAAACTTGACCTGGAACTCAACCTGATTGCTGTTCTTCTGATGAAATAGAACATAATACCTCACTGCAAGAGATGATTTCCCAGCCCTTTGAAGGCTAGGGTTTCTTCCCCAAAACCATAATTTCCTGGAAGCAAACCTTTTAGATATCTTGCTGGAGATCCAACCACTGATCACTAAAGCTGGAAATTGGATCCTCTCCAAAGGTCCGTGAAGAGCATTCTTCTCATTTGATTGAAATAATCCATGGAGAAGCTCATAATCACCCTTTACTTTCCTCTCAGTTTCAGAACTGCAAATTGCTTTGATTTCTTCAATGGTTTGATGATCACAGAGGAAAGAGACATCCCCATCCTTGATCACGAAAGAGCCTCT
The DNA here is from genome assembly GCA_022702705.1 of Papilionanthe hookeriana x Papilionanthe teres. Classification (NCBI taxonomy): domain Eukaryota; kingdom Viridiplantae; phylum Streptophyta; class Magnoliopsida; order Asparagales; family Orchidaceae; genus Papilionanthe; species Papilionanthe hookeriana x Papilionanthe teres. Next base: position 115,899,142 of record CM040432.1, read on the forward strand.
GCTCTCCTCCACCTCTGTCTTCGCAGCTGCGGCAGAGATGAACGCCTCCCCCGGTATGCTGGACCATAAGCTTCGATCAAGCTGGGATTTGTGGGATATTGACACATATCCGCCATTGTTGGAGCTCCAAAGAAGCTGGAAATCCTCCCCGATTTGGTAAGCTTGGCGATGGGGAAGAAGTCTGTTGTAGGAGAGGGTTCCATGGATCACAGGGAGGGATTTTGAGGGGGAGGGGGAGGGGAAGGGGTTGTTGAGGTGCTTGTGGTGCTTTTTGGTGATTTTTAATGGCGGCATGCTTGTGTTCTTGGCGATCAAAGATCATGGAGGTTCTCAGAGAACCTAAAATTCTTATTTATTTATTTTTTTTTTTGCTTACTTCTTATACAGAGGCGGCTATGGGGTTGCTGACTAGCTGTGATCAGTTTCAGGGAAAAAATTTGGGTCCATAGAGCGTACACAGCGATGCGTCCGTAAAAAAGTAGACGGGGGTTACAAGTATGTGATAACCTCCTTGTACCTCCTGTGTAACTCACTTGTAACCCACGCTTCTATTTCATCCATTTGTACACGGGAGTTACGCGGGAGGTAAAAGAGGGTTATAACACTTTTTTAACTCCTATGTAACTCCCGGTGGGACCGCAAATGACGACGTGGCATCATCCCATTGGCTGTCGGACGTATCGCTGCGTACGCTCTCTGGACCTAAAATTTTTCCCAGTTTCAGTCATTTATTCGGAAAAAATATCGCGTGCACGAAAAGAAAATAATACCTTTTGGAACTTATTTTTATTTTATTTATTTTATTTGTGAATTAAAATTGGCAGTTTTTTTTTTTCCGTAGAGGATGCATCTAACCCACTGATTGGTCTCCATCCATATCGTGTGGCCAGAGGCAGCCTGCGTTTGATTGTAAAAATTAAAAAAAAAAGAAAATTAAAATGTAGGGATGTATGTAGACGAAGAATTGGATACCATACATCCAAATGCATCTGCCTTTAATTTGAACAATTTTCTTGGGGAGATTCAATTTGTTATCGATTTTTGAATTCTCTACGTTGGACTAATAATGATAATGATTTTAAATTTAATTTGAATTTTCTAATTTTGTGAAATGATTTAGGGCCTATTTGGGGCGGAGTTTTCCCCGCGGCACGATAACCCCCAGCCGAAATGACCCGTTTGGGGCGGTATAGTTCTTGGGGTGCTTTAGCCGTTTAGCTAAAAGCAGGCCGCGGGCATTTTTTTCTCTGATCTTTTATGCGCTTGCGCTTGGATTCTACCTCGCGTTCTTCTTCTGCCCTTTTCCTATCTCGCGGATCTTTTGCTTCCTCTGCCTGAACCCGTCATTCCGGACACCATGTTCTTCCGGTATCTCATTTTCCTATATACTTTTTGTGATGTTTTCAGTTCTCGTGGATTTGCATTGTATGGATTTATCTTTGTATTTTTTTTTGTTTGGTATTTTTGTTTGGTAATGGATCTTCTGTTTATTGTAGCGGATTTGAATGCGGTTTTTTTGTTGCTTGTTTTTGTTTTTCTCTGCTAAGAGACATGCAGTCATGATGTGTTTGCGCATGTTCATGCAAACTGAATTTCTAAACTTACATACTCTTTGAAATGAGGCATTGTATCAGATAGGGTCAAAAAATTCTATAATAGAATATAATTCCTAGCTACTTAAATTCAGTACTAATACTCCTTATTGCATATAATGAGAAAATATTATAATAAACGACACATCTTTTTTGTCATCATAATTATACCCACTACTTGGAGACTTGTAATTGTGGTTTGCTTGAGCATGCTCATGCAATTTCCAAACTTAGGCTAATAAAAAAAAAAATTTCACACGCACAGAAACTTTAAAATGACATTGCATCAGATAAGCTCAAAAAAATTCTATAATTTTGGTTTAATATGCATCTCTACTGAAATTCAGTGTGTTGTAAGAGATGGCACAGGACATCTTTGTCGTCATATTTATGCCCATTGCTAGGTGACATGTGTAGTTATGGTCTGTTTGAATATGCTCATGCAAGCCAAATTTCAAAACTTATGCTAAGAAAAACAAAATTTTCAATCACATGAACAGACTCTAAAGTGAGGCATTATATCAGACAGCCTAAGAAAATTTATGATATAATATAATGCATAGCTACTAGAATTCAGTATCGATACCCTTGAGGCAAATAATGAGAAAATATTGTACTAAAAGACTCGTATCATCATTGTCATCAGTTTTATCCCCATTCTTTATGAGACAGGTGTAGTTGTGGTCTGTTATTCATTGCTCATGCAATTTCCAAATTTATGCTAATAAAAGTAAATTTTCTCTCTCACACACACACTGACATGAAGCATTATTTCAGATAACCTCAAAAAAAATCTATGATTTGTGTATTATGCAGAAATACAAAAAAAATCAATACTGATATTCCTTAGGGCATATAATGAGAAAATATTGCAATAAAAGACACACATCATCTTTGCCTTTATATTTATGTCCACTGTTAGGAGACATGTATAGTTGTAGACTATTTGAGCACGCTCATGCAATTTGCAAACTTATTCTAATTGAAGCAAATTATTCTCTCTCACACACACATTTCTAAAGTGTGCATCAGATAGCCTCAGAAAGTTCTATGATATAATATAATGCGTAGCTACTGAAATTCAGTACTAATATCTATTGGAGTACATAATGAGAAAATATTGTAATAAAATGCTCATAAAATTTTTCCATCATTTTTATACCCATTGGTATGAGACATATGTAGTTGTGGTTTGTTTGAGCATGCTCATGCAATTTCCAAACTTATGCTAATAAAAATAAATTTTCTTATGCACACACGCTCTCTGAAGTAAGACATTACATCAGATAGCCTTAGAAAAATTCTATGATTGGTGTATTATGCAGCCCAACAGAAAATCGGTACTGATATCCCTTAGGGCATATAATGAAAAAAATATCGCAATAAAAGGCACACATCATCTTTGTCATCATATTCGTGCCCACTGCTAAGAGACATGTGTAGTTGTGGACTTTTTAAACATACTCATATAATTTCCAAATTTCTCTCACACATGCACACATTCTGAAATGAGGCATTGCATCTGATAGCCTCAAAAAAATTTTATAAGTGGTGTATTATGCAGGGATATTAATCTCAGACTGATACTCTTTGGGGCATATAATTAAATAATATTGTAATAAAAGGCACACATCTTAGACATCATATTTATGTCCACTACTAAGAGACTTGTAGTTGTAGATTGTTTGAGCATGCTTGTGCAATTTCCAAATTTATGCTAATAAAAACAAATTTTTCTCACACATGCACACATTCTGAAGTGAGACATTGCATTAGATAGCCTAAGAAAAATTCTATGATTAGTGTATTATGCAAGGCTAATGAAGCAAAGTACTGATACCCCTTAGGGAATATAATGAGATAATGTTGTAATAAAATATACACATCATCTTTGTCATCATATATATGCTCACTACTAGGATACATATGTAGTTGTGGATAGTTTGAGCATGCTCATGCAATTTCTTAACAAATTTTTCTCACACACACATTCTGAAGTGACACATTGCATCAGATAGCCTCAAAAATAATTTTTATGCTCACTTCTAGGAGACATGTGTAGTTGTGGACTGTTTGTGCATGCTCATGCAAACTGAATTTTAAATCGAATGCTAAGAAAATCAAAATTTTGAACAATTTCTGACATAGAATGTTTTGCATTGCTGCTGAAAATTGAGTGTTGATTGATGGGTGCTTCTCATGTTTGTGCTTCTCTTTGTGTTGAGATTACTATGCATTGGTACTGCAATCTCACTTTTATTCCTTTTTGGCTACTTTATGATAATTTATGTAAGAAAAGTCATGATTAATATCATCACTTCCAGAAGACATATATAGTTGGCTCAAGAGATATTCTTATTTATGAATGTTTGTTTTTGTTATCATTATAATAAAATGACTAATAAGACCAAAGCGGTCGGTACGCCCGCATTATGGGACAAAGAAACTAAAATAATATCTCATGACCTTTGCCTCAAGAAAATTGATTTGGGAAATAGGCCTACTTCTATTTCAACAAAGAAGGGTATTATCAAGAAATTCAAGAAGAGTACAAACAGAGAGTATGACAGGATGTAATTGAAAAATAAGTAGGATCAACTGAAGAAGAATTGAAAATTTTGGAATGAATTGATACGTAGATCAACGAGCTTGGGGATCCGGTGAAGCGAACCATTGATGCTCCCGAGGAGTGGTGGAGAGAAAGGCATGCGGTAAAACTTTTTTATATGACCCCTAAATTTGGTCAAGTTCATTTTATTTTTTGACGTTCATATTATGCATTTGTAGGTGGTGCCCGCTGCTAAGATATTTAAATTTTGTACCTGAGCTGGAGGAGTTGGAATAGATGTTGGGGGTGTTGTTGCTACTGGCAACTATGCATGTGCGTCTAATGAGACAGGGTTTGGTCGCACCCCTAAGAAATTAGTCAGCAATCTGTCAGGTGATTCAACTGAAGTCCTCATTCGGACCTCCACGAAGTTAAATCGACTTGTCATTTTAAGCGTCTGCGGGTTGAGAATAAAAAGAAAGTTGGGGCTGCTTACTTTAGAAGCAAGATATCACAACTAATGGCTTCTTCCAACAGTGATTTGCGGACATCTCAAATAAATTCTATTGTTCAAGTCGTGCAAATGTTCAATTCAGAAAATTTCTAATGATTTGTCGCTACACTTATTTGCAGTAGTGTTTGAAGATCCTACCCATAAAGAATTTTATGTCAACATTCTTGCAGATAAAAAGGTCGTGTACCTACAATATTTTATGAACGCATAAACATTTGAGAGATTTTTTTTATATTTAACACAGTCGCTTGGGACAATTATATTTGTGTATTGTTTTCCTTATGATTTGGCTATTGCAACTACTTGGAAGTTCACTTATTCAGTGTATCTTAAACTATTTTAATTATTTTCGTATCATAATTTGGTGGTGGCTAATTTGTTGATGCTTTTGTGTTAGACAACACGATATTGATCGACATGGATCCAAATCAAAGAAGACACAAATTGTGAATTGTAACTGTTGTATGCTTGATATACAAATGTTACAACTCGTAGATTGATAGGCCTCTTTGCATGACATCCTCATATGTTGGGGACAAATGGGTTGGGGAGTTGCTTGCTGACCACCCAAAGAGATTTAACAATATATTTTGCATGACACAGGCATTGTTCATTGATCTGTTGGAGGAACTACACGGATCTCAAGGACTTCATGGCTCTTCTAGGATGACTTCTCAAGAGGTGTTGGCGATAACCATCTACATACTATCCCATAATGAATCAATACGAACACTCCTTCAAAACAATCAGGAGGGAGGTTTTTTTTCACATGTCATCAAACCTACCAATCCTATGTTCGAACAGACCCCCACAGAGATTTCACACGATGCACGATATATGTCTTTCTTTAAGGTAATTTCTCAAATTCAGTACATTTAATTTTGAAAAAGCAACGCTATTACGAATTCAAACTTATGTTACTGGAATGGTATTGGAAAATTTGACGAAACACACTTTGATGCACGTGTTCCAAATAATGAGAAGGTTGAATTCATCGACTATTATGGGAGCCCGATGCAAAATGTCATGGTTATCACAACTTACACTTGCTTCAATTTTATTTTGGTCGGTTGGGAGGACAGTGCACATGACAATAAAGTTTTCAAAATTGCGACGTTGAATGTCACCTACAACTTCTCACATCCTCCTATTGGTACGCTTGAGACTTAGATAATCATGTTTTTAACTTTTACCTCAAAAGTAATTATAAAATTCATATCAGGTAAATAGTACTTGGTCGATGATGGATATTCGTTGTAGCGATAGTATCTCAAGCCATATCTTGATACGATATATCACATATCAGACTTTGAGCGAGTAAGCAATGTAACACGAGACAAAAAAGAAATGTTCAATAAATGACATTCCTAGTTACACAGTATCATTGGGAGGATTTTTGACATTTAGAAGAAGAAATGAGTTATACCGCACGATATGTCATCTTACTCGTTTCCCAAACAGGTTCGGGTTGTGATTGTCATGATGGAGCTCCACAATTACATTCAGCTTTATCCTTCCCGCAACGATATCAATTTCCATCACGCTGAAGAGGATCAAGAGCATGTACCTGTCGAAGCATTTGAGCACCGTCTTAGGCATTCTTTGGCACAACAAGAGATTAATGCTTCCACCACCTCTCCTGCAGACGGGGAAGGTGCAAGCGAGATGATAGATTTGAGAGAACAAATTACTGATGCGATTGAACTATTTAATATTTTATTATTTGTACTTTATTCAATATTATTTGTATTTTACTTACTTTATTCAGTAACACTTGATTTTTTTGTACAGTTTCCTTTTTTTTGTTCATACAATATTTGGGATTAATTGTTTGGGTTTTTTATGCATTTCATTTTTTTTTCCTTTTGGATGGTTAGAGAGGTCCATGATAAGGCTTTTGACCTTTATGGATTCTTCTGGATGCCATGTAAGTCGTTGTTGGTTGGTGTCACATGTGAAATCCTAATGAAGACAACCAAATTTCTATCTTATTTTCGGCGATATGGTTTTTGAGGATCTTCTAGATAACATTTTTAGGTGATATGCATATGTGACACTCGAGCTTAGTTTTATGTGGGTTAAAGGCAATCAAGAATCCTTGTTTTACAAGGCCTGTTGTTTTTTTGTAATGACTGATTTGTTGGTTGGTGTACTGAGTTTTCTAGAGACCTCACGCCTACTTCAAACTATTATTTATTACTTATAGCAATTTCAACTTGTGTTATGGCTAATGAATTGTCTGTTGTAGCATTCATGAGAGATAAAATCCAGGATTTCAGGAACCTCCTGACGATTGCTTTGCTATTGCGGATTTCAGACTTCACTGCTTACGTCGCGTCGGATGCATAACAATGAGAGGAAGTTCTACATGTGTCCGCGTTGGGCAGACGGTCCAGAGAAGTGTGAATTCTTCCGGTGTGCAGACAGTTCGTTAGATTCCATTACCACATTGATTGAAACTGGAAAGCATCTCTGGACGACGATGTAACTACTAACGTGCATCGTTTGCATTATAAAATCAATATTGTCATATTCCTAATTGTAATTTTGATTATTTTTTTTTTTTACTTTTTTGTAGCATACTTGATACTCAATGTTATGTGAGGTGTTTATCTAGATTTTTTGTACCGTTCTGAGGTGAATTTCTACTTATGAAGTATCAAATATATGACAAGAATAGTTTTGTTACAAACAACAATACAACACAAGGGCATAATGGTCATTTGTTTAGAAATAGTTGCCGCACAACTGTTTTCAAACCGGAGAAAACAAAGAGTTAGTCAGCTTCCCCGCAATAGTTTCCTGAGCAGGGTTGTCAAAAAAACTCGTTGTTCGCGAATAGTTCGTGTTTGATTAATTCAATAAGTAAACGAGACGAATACAAAATTTTTTTTTTTCATTTTGGTTTATAAATGAACTAAACACAAATAGTCGTGTGTTTGAACAAGTTCGAATTATTATTATTCGAAATATAAAATAATTTAAAATAACTATATATAAAAAAATTTAATTTTTTTAAAATAATTATATACTCTTAAAATTTTTCATATTTTAAAAAAAATTATTGAGAATTAATAATTAAATTTATTATCAATGTAATAATTCAAACAATTTAAACAATACAAACAACTTTGAAAGATTTTGAACAATTCAAACAATTTGAATAATTTGAACAATTCGAATAACTCAAATATTTCAAACATTCCAAATATATCGAATTAATTTCAAACAAATCGAATCGAACACGAACAGCTTCACAAACAATTACACTAGTCTATTTCATACAAACTTAATTTCAAACGAACTGAACACGAATATGAGCTCTATTTATTCGTTTTTGGTTCGTTTACACCTATGTTCTTGGGGCAGCTAAATTGCAGTAGCTTATTGATAAGCTGCAGTCACTCAAACGGACCCTTAAACTTTTTAGCAAATTTGAGAAATCGAATTGAATTAGAATTAAAAATGCTTGACTGCAGCATGCTATTGCCCATGTTCTTATGTTTGAATGAAGGCATGTCATTTTTTTTAAAAGGAAAAATAAAACATACATATTATTGCAGATTGGTATTAGCCAATTTAAACATATAGAAATCTAGACAACAAAAATTGTGACATAAGATATTAAAGTATGAAATTTGTAACAAATCATAAAAAAGTTTCATGAATGATCTTACCTTCTGCTGGTCATGTTTTTTTCTTTTCTTTTTTTTTTTTGGCTCGATCAGCTTGTCTGAGTTGGCTTGGCTCGACCAGCTTCGCTCGGTCAGCTTGTTTGAGTTGGCTCGGCTATTTTAAGGAATTCTCACTTGCAAAAAGTTTTTGGCCAATATGAGATGGCTAAAGGTATTTACAGGACTGATCTTTTTTCATCGTTCGACTCTCTTATGGATTTGATCTCCATAACGGGTCAGCTTTCTTTGGGTTGAAGATTTAAGGCATCCTCCTAATGAGTTACCGGATGAGTTGCTCTGTCTACATCAATTAGCCATTTTTCTATTAACTTTTGATTTGGTTAATTTTGCTCGGTCAGCTCAATAAGCCTCATGATCTCTTTATAGGGAAGCCTCTATATTTAAAGTTGGTGGGAAAGCGTAAATTTCAGCGAAAGCTTTTTAAAAAAGTTGTTAAAAATGTAATTTATTCAAACAGACAATAATGTGGTGAGATGTCGCACCACCACACACTGTCGTCTTAAATGGACCCTGAATCATTCGTTGGGCAAGCAAGCTGAACACGAACAACCTTTTGTTCGAACATACTTGATGCGTTTTAACTCGAAATAAAGAAATTATATAGATATTTATTTATTTATTTATTTATTTTTATCTAAGCTTAAAAATCACCATTGCCTTTGTGGTCATATGATTGTCTTTTATTACATATGAATGAAGCATATTCGAATCTAACATGCTACAATTTTTTCTTAATTAATTTAGCTTAACAAACAATGATAAACATTTTTTTTAGCCTCTCTATTTCCCAGTAGATAAGAAAGTTTTTGCTTGGACAAATAATTGAGGTTTATTTGGGCTGGATTTGGCAAAGGAGGACATGTGGTCTAAGGAGACTTCTGTTCCTACCTCTCCATCAGCTTGTTTAGGGCTCGTTTAAGGAGAAATATTACGTTTAGACGGCCAATCGTCGGGCACCACATTATCATATATGTCAGCAGTAGGCGACGTGGCGTCCAGCGGTTTGCTGTCAGGACGAAAAAATTTTTCCCTTTTGAGAGCGTGGCAATTCCTTGGTGAGGCACAGAAAACGGAGAAACAGAACGAGTGTCATTTGAAGGAGGCCCCTCACTATAGGCTTCGAGTCCACTGCGAAGTCCAAAATAACATATTGGAGATTCTCTGCTTGTTTCGAAATGAACTTTTGAACGACCAAGACCAATCACTCATGGCTAGTGATTTCACTCTAGTGAGAAATATGTATTGGTTTTTTAAACTTAAATAATCGAATTAACCGTTTTTATTTGATTGATTTAATTATGTTTATTAAATAATGGTTTTGATAAAACAATTTAAAATAAAAAAAATTAAAATTTAATTTATAAATAATAAAATTCCATTTTGATAATTTTTCTTTTGACTTAAGGCTCTAATTTAAACTAAAAAATTTGAGCTTCTCTCCTTCACCTCTAATGCTATTGAGTTTATTTTGTACCTATATTATACTTATCTCAGTTTAACTAAAATTGAAACAAATTAATTGATAAATATTTATGTATCTAACATTTAAAATTTAATATTTACTTATATAAAACTTTATTATCATAATAATACCAAACTTTATGCATATAAATATAAGTTTCAATATTAAAAAAATTAAATCAATAATATTTTTATAAGAAGTTTAGAATTCAAGAGTTATGTAAGTAAAAGTTAAAATTTAGATTTTACTTTTTAATAATGTAGAATTTAATTAAAAATAATTAATATCTATATTAATGTATGAAAAACACACCCACATATACGTCAAATTATTGCGTACATAATATGCATAATATGTACGCAGAGATGCATACATATTATGGGTATTGGGAGATTACGGAGGTTACAGGGGGGTTACTGAAGAGAGCATTGGGCGTTGTAACCCCCCTGTAACCTCCGTAACCTCCCAATACCCATAATATGTACGCATCTCTGCGTACATATTATTTACGCAATAATTGCTCCACATATACATATTGTACATAATTCTTATATATTTATGTACCTAACATCTAAATTTTAATATTTACTTATATAATACTTCATTATCATAATCAAATACATAAAAAATATATGTTTTAATTAAGAAAATTAACAACTAGTGGTGTTTTAAAATGATGATAAGAATTTAAGAGTTATGTAAGTAAATATTAAAAAGCTAGGAGTTAGATATGTAAATATATAGAAATATGTAAAATGTAAGTAATTTCATTCAAAATGTAATAATAGTTATATGTTTAATATTATGCTAATGATCTTTCATGATAATTGAAAAGTCAAATATTAGGGCCTTAATTACTATTCAAAAAGTTGTGGTGACTATTACATAGTTTTTTTTTTTTTCAAAAAATCATACCACAACTTTCTAGCAGCCACCACATTTAATCAAAGTCAGGTTGTAAAATATAGTTTTCCGCGGTTTTTTTGAAAAAAAAAGAGCAAAATACAATTTTAACACAAAAAATGCGACGCTTCACCACAAAGCTGCTCCAAAATGCACCCTTAATCTCGTCAAAATTAGCTCTCCCAAGGACCTCCCAAAACCAAAATATCTAAGGTAAGCAATAATGAGCCCTTATACAAATCAAATACTAATTTGGGACAAACAAAGTTACATCTCTTAAATTTCTAAGCAGCAGAAGAATTAATAAAAAAGTCAGAACACAGGTGCACGCTTGAATTATAGCATTAAGATTTCAAAATGATATTGCATTTATAACAAAATTTACAGAAACCAATAGAAAAGGTGCCAACTTTATAAAGCCTAAAGCACTAAAAATGCAGCGAGGTCCAGAACTTGCAGTTTAGAACATGATTACAGTAATCCAGGAAAAGAAAGTTGAAAAGAAACCCAAATCCATTAGAACTTCAGAGTTTTCTTCAGCTTTAGCTTCCCTCAGCTTTACCTAAAGCCCCTTGAATGGGGAGTCACCTTCTAGCTAATGATGGCACTGCTTTTACTTTTCTCTTTTGCAATGAATGTGCAATCCTTACATCTATGGCAACCTATTGCAGGGATCATGGGTTGCAGGCATGAATAATTGTTTTCAACTTGGTGTGTAATTTTACCTTTCACCCCATTCCAATTACCAATTGACATATCTACCAAGGTCAGGTGGTTTTATGAAAACGGCCAGGGATGACAGGCTTGGTTGCAGTAGTTTTCATGTGAGCTCACGTGGAGGAAGTAATAGCAGACAGAGGAAGAATAGTCGTTGTACAGCAGCAACAGAAGGAAAGGTGTAGTCATTTGGAACCTTCATGCACATGAAGTTGGAGGTGAGCTAATATGTTCTTTCATTTAATGGAATCTCTTGCTCAATTTCAGTAAAACCTTAAAATCTGGCTGTTCAGAACAGAAATATTGACGAAGAAAAGACCAAGGGATCAGAAGGCAGTACATGCCCACTTGTATAATTCTACAAGAGTAAACTGTCAAAATAGTCTCCTAATTATTTATATGGAGTTGGCTACAATAGTCTCTAGAGATGACTATTTTAGCTCCCATTAAAAAGTTTGGGGACTGAATTAACACTTTATAGACTAGGATTAAAACGGACCTTTAAAAAGTGAGATTCGAAGTGTTGTAGATATCTAAGTATTTTTGGGGGGTAATTGGTTCCTTCAAAATGAACATTTATGTGAGGACAGGCTTTAATCAGATCACTTAATGCGCTGCAGGAAATTCAGCCTAATGCCCTCTCTTGAGAGAAAATAAGAGATGTTTTCAGAAAGCTCAGTATTCTTCACTCTCATATTTATCTTTAAAAGGAAATTAAAAAATGTCAATCTTTGACAATTACTGAGATATAGATCTGAACAATTACAGAGAGGATCATTGATCCCTTCAATGAGACTTACTGAAGTTTTGACTCCAGTTTTCTTGACCCACTCGTCCTGCAAAAAAGATAGGCAACAAGTGACATGAGAGCCAAAAACATCCACATAGTTCTTTTTATGTACATGTTTAACAGGTAAACTTTCATATTCACATGCATAACACTTGAATCTTTAATATTACATAAAAAATACCACTTTTACTAATTTTTTAAAGGTTAAATACACATTTTCATACATAAGTTTAGGATACCACGGTCTTATGAATGTAAATATCAAACTTTAGGTGTTTGATTTATAAATAACTAACAATTTTGTGGTGTGTATGTAAATTTCTCTTTATTTTAATTGTAAGGTTTTGAGGCGAGCTTTTCTATATAGAGAGGGCCAGTGATTGGTTACAAAACGGAGCTTTTGTTTTTTTAAGGGCAAGGTGAGTACTCAAACCCTACAAATTATTCATTTTATTTTTAACCACTATGCTACAAGATCCAGCATTTGCAAATGAAAGCTTGATTTATCTCTGTTATTCTCGAACAAGCTTTTTGTTCTTCTTGGAATATGCAAATCACATGTATGCCTCTAGATGTGTAAATTATTTAAAGGTGGCAGAGGAGCGGGCCAAAATCAGTCAAGATTCCCTCCGCACCCCCTAGCTTATAATGCATTTTCAATCAAAAGTAATATCTGCCATCCCAAACAGTGGGTCAGATGTGGATGGGGGGCATGTGATGCATACATAATAAGTTCACTCAAGAATATATGGAAATCATCAGAGGAAGTTCTCATATGAGGAATAGAATCTTCCACAAATTCAAATTTTAAGAAAATATAATAATATGAAGCATGCAACTGTACCTATTCTTGAAGAAAAAAAAAAAAAAACATACTTTAGTATTCTAAGGGTCTATTTGGGACAGCTGCAGCTTATTGAATAATCTGCTGATAAGCTGATTAAAAATAATCTGTCGATAAGCTAGGTGCGGTGGCTATTATAAATTTTTATTTTTTTGTAAAAGTCAGATTGCAGCCAGAAAGTTTTGAAAACGCATAAGCTGCTAAAATGCAGTTTACCCAAACAGTCCTGAAGCGTTTTTAAAACGCTACCGCACCAAACAAGCTGCCCCAAACGAACCCTAAATTTCTCTCTCAGTGTCAATGGGTCAATAGAAGAAGCTAGAAAACCATCAAATGCCTCCTTTATTCTACCATTTATACATCTATATTTGAAAAAAAAAATTTCTTGGACTAAGAACAGCACTGGCTATGTGTATGTACGAGTGTGTCAACAATAAATATGCAGCCTGCTCATTAATGAACCAAAGCATGCTTGAAAAATAGCTTAAAGTTAGTATATACCTTTTAGCTACTCTGATTGCAAGGTCTGGTTCTTAGGACTATCTATCAGGCACAGAAATCATGAATAGACCGTATATACACACACAGAAATCAAGAACAGGCTTGAGTACAAGTTCTTCATGTTTCAAAATTTTTAAAACCAAGCCATAGTATCCCTCACCAACATCTAGGACTGAAACTCCGTACATTCTCAACTTTTTTTGTGTGTGTGTGAAAAATCAAATAAAAAAGTTGGGAGATAATGTATTGTTTCTGATTTTTCTCTATGGATGACTCACACTGGAGCTTCCCAAATCCCAAGCAAGCATCTTCTCTTATGAGAAATGTATTGTCCCATCCCTAGAGAAAGGGGTACTAATGCACCTTCATAAGGATTCCCTCTTTTTTCTTTGGGGAAGATTTACATGCATACCACACAATTCTTATGTATTTACATATCTAACACCTATACTTCAATTTTTACAAATATGTCACCTTATCTATGCATGAAAAAGGTACATGTCACTTTTTAAAAGTTAAAAAAGTGATATTTTTGATGTGTTACAGAAGATTTGGGTAGCATAAATGTAAACATTAAGGTTTAGCTGTTAGATGTGTAAATAAATAAGAATTGGGTGGTATGTATGTAAATGCCCTTTTTTTCATGTAGGTAGAAAGCCAGGAATGTTTGTTTTCAAAATCAAAACTTTATTTTTTGGTAGAAGCAACAGACTTTAAACCCCCACCACGCAGGCCAATGACATGTTTGGGAATAGAAAATGACACTGCGTCAATTGTGGATGGTAACAGAAGAAAAATAAACAATACCTCCAGTTATTTTCACCTCCTTTCTTATATCATGGAAGTCACGGGCCTGCTTTGAAACAACAAATAGAAGAAGAAAAGTAAGAGGTGGCAGCTAAAAGACAGAGGAAGCATAAGATAAACTTATCAATGAGCAAATGAGCAGGTTTCAAATTAAACAGCAGCTTTGTTTATATAGTTTATTTATTTTTGTATAATGAACAGAATTATCTTGCAAACACAAAATGATTACCTTAGGGAAAAGTTTCTTACATCTTGAGCCAAGTTTTAATTCAAACCTATGGAAGTTAACCACTTTAAAAGCGTCTCCCACTGAGATACTGTAGTTATACGCCACAACTTAAGACACTTTTTAGTCTAAGTGATACAGTGCAGTACATTTATTTTCATATATCTTCAGGTCTATGCATCTTATGTACAGATAAAATACTCTTAAGTTTGAGTAGAGGGAGAGAGGGAGAATACTTCAGGTCCCCTTAGAAGAGCTTGGCAGCAATATCTATAACTGAGAAGAAGAAGAAGAACTTCACTCTCTGCTCACTGCCAGAAATGGCCTTCTTGATGAGGAATTGTAGGGAGATGGTAGTCTCAATGGAGTCTCAAAAGTCAGTCCCTGCACCATTTCTCACCAAGACATATCAACTCGTTGATGATCCATGCACTAATCACATAGTCTCATGGGGAGAAGATGGCACCTCATTTGTAGTGTGGAGGCCTCCTGAGTTTGCCAAAGATCTCCTGCCCCATTACTTCAAGCACAACAATTTCTCGAGTTTTGTGAGACAACTCAACACCTATGTAAGCTTTGTACAGAAACCATCATTCCTACTCAACACATATGTAGCTTTCTGTTTTTCTCCATAGTCTTAATGAGGGTTCTTTCTGCTTCTCTTCCAACCTTAACGGTCTATGTGTAAGAGATTAAGAGTTCTAGCACTGATTTCTCAACTGTCTGGCATTGGCTTTTCAGCATGGTTGCTCCAATACATGCAGCATTGCTTTTTCTTCTATTCATTTGAATCTCTTTCTCAATGTAGAGAAGATTTTGTGCAGATCGCTTCTTTTGGAATCAGTTTCCCTCAACAAGTTCTTTCAACTGGATATTTTGATGATAGATACTGTACAAAAATAGTTCACTTAGGCAATCCACTTCAACTTTTTAGAGAAAGAGTTTTGAAAGTAATTTTAACTACACCTTTGAGACTTCAAGAAAAAAAAAAAAGTTTTCTCGTTTATGGCATGCATTAAGTTTTCCTTGTGAGCTTTTCTAACATTTCAATGGGGAAACTCAGCAACTCATTTCTTTACTTGTGTGTAACTGAAATGAAGAGAGGCTGTTGCCATTGCAACAAAGTCTTATTCTAACAAAGTAATGCTGATGATAAAGATCTCCTACATTCTGCAGGGTTTTAGGAAAACAGTCGCCGAGAGGTGGGAGTTCGCTAACGAGTTTTTTAGAAAAGGTGAAAAACATGTACTTTCCGAGATCCACAGAAGAAAGACCCCTCAAATCTCTCAACAATACCATCATCAAGACTACTACTCACCTTCAACATTTCAGTACCAGGAAGAAATGAGCCGTTGGATTGAGCCAAAATCAACTCTACCAAATAGTGATGCGAACACGTTCATTTCAGCACTTACTGAGGACAATGAGAGATTGAGGAGAAAGAATTCATACTTATTATCAGAAGTCGCACACATGAAAAAGCTGTGCAACGACATCATCTACTTCATCCAGAACCATGTCAGCCCAATTCCTGCAGAGCAAAGACTGGTCAACCCAAGACCTTGCACACTTGTAGAGATCGGTCCTTCAGATAATTCAGCAGCCCCTCTCTTAGAAGTACAATGCTCCAAAAATCATGGGTCAGTGGAAAAAGTATCTAAGGAGCCAGATGGTGGCATTAAACTCTTTGGAATTCCAATCAATGGTAAAAATATATTGCAATCAGAAATAGGTGGCAAAAAAGACTCTGAGAAAGAGTCCTTTGATAGTTAGTGTTGCACGAAGTAGGGAGCCTTGCAGGAGTAAACTTTAAGCGGTAAATCTGTAAATAGAATTATGATTGAGTGGAGAGAAAATCTTGATGTTCAGGTTGTTCAACTGATAAGTTGCTAGTGAAGTTCAAGTGTAGTAGAACTTAGGTTCGCTATGTTCATGCAATCTTCTTCTCTCATGCTTTCAAGTCCCCATTTTTTTGCTTCCACTTGATATATTCGTAATTAGCGACCCAAAAGTTGTCAATGCTCATAACAATATTGGATTTCAGTTCCACATATGATACGTGAAACATAGAAATAACAAGTGGTTGGGTTCTTATGAAAATTAACTATGAATATGCACCAGAATAGTATCCATAACACGCTAGATAGCAACTTTAAAAGAACAAAAGGAAGAAATATTGTGGGTAACAAAAGGATGCAGTAAGAGTGCTCAATAAAGCATCATAATTCTCCCAAAAAGAGTTAAAAAGAGTTGGCGCCATTAGTAGTAATACAATTATGGCTATGTTTAGTTGTGGAGGTTAGTTAAAATGGAGAAAAAGTGAAGAAGTGATTTTGAAGAAATGATTACTTTTTTCAATCATGAGTTGGGCATCTATAAAGCCATACAAACCTTTTACAAATAATCCCCAAACTTCTTCTATATTTTCTATTTACAATTAGACCCTCAAAATAAGATACAAATCTCAACACACCCCCTCAAGATGGGCAAAAAATATCCACTAAGACAATATTGTTACAAAACCTAGATAAATTTATTGAACGAAGTCCTTTAGTGAGGTAGTTGGTCACTTGCTCTCTAGTAGCCCATTATTCAGCTTTTCCTTAGTGAAGAATCTATCAATCTCCACATTTTTGGTTCTATCGTGTTCCACTGGTTGCTGGAAATGCTGATTGCTAACATGTTGTCACACCACAACTTCATTTGAGTTTCTTGATCCACCTTGAGCTCGACCAACAAGGCTATCAAACACATCTTCTTAGCAACTACTAAGACCATGTCTCTGCAGTCTGCCTGTGTTGTTGAGCTCCCTACTACAGATTGTTTCTTGCTCCTCCAAGAGACCAAATTGCCCCCTACGAACATACAATATCCTGAGATGGATCTTCTGTCATAGGCACAACTCTCCCAGTCAACATCACAATATAGCTCTCAATTTCAACATGCTCGTTCTTCCTAAAAATCAACCTCTTCCCTAGTGCATCCTTCAGGTACTTTAGAATCTGATACATTGTGTCCATATGACCCTTCTTTGGGTCATGCACATAGCGGGTAACCACGCTCACTGCAAATGAGATGTTGAGATGTGTGTGACTCAAACAGATCACAAAACCCACCAGTCTCTAGTATCTCTCACGATCAACTTACTCTTCCGCTTCTGCACTCAGTTTGACATGTTGATCAATTGAAGGGACTACGGGCTTGCATCTCAGCATGTCTATTTTTGTGAGGAGATTTTTTACATACTTTTTATGAGATGAAACCATGTCCTCTGGTCTACGAGTCGTCTCAATCCCAAGAAAATATCTGAATTGTTCAAGGTTTTTCACCTCAAATTATTTGTCCAACATAACCTTTGGTTGAGCAATCTCTGTCTCATCATCACCAGTAATAATCATGTTATCAACATACACATCAAAAATAGTGATGTGACCGCCATTTTGATGAAAGAACATCGTATGGTAGGCATTGATCTGGTGATATCTCATGCCCACTATAGTTTTTCTAAACATGACAGCGACTTCTTGAGCTTGCACACCTTGCCCAATGTCTGACCTTTGTTGAATCCTGGCGGTATGTCCATATAAAACTCTTTCAGTAACTCACCATGAAGAAAATCATTCTTCATATCAGTTCGTGTAACCTCCACTCACCATTCATAGCCAGAGAAACCAGTGTTTTTATTGTGCTCAAATTCACTACATGTGCAAAAAATCTCATCATAGTTAATGTCATATATCTAGCTATACCCTTTCCCCACAAATTGTGTCTTATAACGCTCCACTTTCGCTTCTGAATTTTTTTTTACTGTGAAAATTCACTTGCACTCAACTACTCTTTTCCTTGCTGGTAATGTTATTATCTTCCACACCCCGTTCTTATCGAGAGCACGAGTTCCTCCAGCATGACAGCCTTCCACTTTAGATTTCCTTAGCTATTAGCCAACACTCAGGTGTAGAAGCAAAGTCTAAAGATGCAATGAATGCTCCGAGTACAGATGACAAGTTAGAGTATGATACAAACTGAGTAATATCATGTGAGAAACCAAAACAACCAGAAGAATAACAATAAGGAGAATGACCTGCATTGATGTGAGAGGACCTCCTTAAAGTCATGGGAGTGGGGAGAAGAGAGAGAAATCATATCACTTGGATAATCAGATTCTGTAGTAGAAGGTGTAGGTGTCTCAGGAGTCGGGGTAGACCGGGACAAGAGACTTGATGTCACGAGTGACATGGCAGGCATTGTTCCCTCATTTTGTCTCCTCCTTATGTACACTCTCGGCTCCCTTTCAGCTTGAATTACTCCATCTTCAGGTTCATTTTTCTCGTTTTTCAGCTTTTCCTCTGTTGATAATTCTCACACAACGGGACAAGCTGTCGCTCCTATTTGTAACAATCTTTCACAATAACTACTCTCCCCCTCACGCCTCATACTTTTAGTATCAGATGAGTCACCCAAAGTTGAGGTCACCTTCAGGGTGTAGCAAGGATCGAGCTCTTTACAGGACACATCCTTACTCACAAACAGTCTCTTCTCTATCGTGCTCCAAAAAACATACTCCTTCTAGGTAACAGAATAACCTATGAAAACACACTTTATAGTTCTAGGATCTAGTTTCCCTATTGATGGTTTGTTGTCTTTCACAAAACATACACATCAAAAAACCATCAATGGGAGGATCCTGTTATTATTTTATTTCAACATCAGACAATGAGACTTCTAATCTAACACTCTCAAGAATATCTTGTTGATCAATTGAGTCGATGTCAAATCTGCTTACCTCTAGAAGTACTTTGGGACATTCATCATGATCATTATGCTTCGGGCTACCTCTAGAATGTATCCATTCTTCCTCTCTGCTACTCTATTTTGTGTCGGAATGTATGAACATGTGGTTTGATGATGTATCCCTTGGGCTGACAATTATTCCCCCAATGTCTTATTGGTATACTCTATCCCATTATCATACTTCAATACTTTAACTACTGCACCGCATGAAGTCTGGATCGCCCTGTGAAGTTTTTAATGTAGGCAAGCACATCACTTTTGTTTCTCATCAAATATAACAAAATAACACGAGAAAAACAATCAATGAAAGTCACAAAATATTTGTAACCATCCATAAACTTGTAGAACAAGGTTCCCACACATCTGAGTGCATCAAATCAAAAACATAAGAACTCATTTTACTAGAACTCACAAAAGAGCTCTCGTTGTGAGTACCAAATTCGCAAGCATCAGACACGAGTTTTGTTTATTTCTCTTTTCATAGAATGGACTAAATGAAGAGTGTCTCATGCATCTCTGATGAGCAACAAAACATCATTCACACTCCTCTTAGATCCTCCTGCCCCAACATTCTCAGCCATGGATGTTAAGCTTGAGTCCATCCCCTCTCTATCCAAGTACATGAGTCCAAAATGTCACTTGTCAGTCCCCTCTTCTTGAAAGACACATTTGTAATATCAAATGAAACAACAGTTGAAGTATAATGACATTAACGGATAAAAAATTCATGGGAAAGAAAAACAACATGCAAAATATTAGACAAAGTCATAGAATTTGTACACCCACTGTACTCTTACCAACATATTGTATTGTATCATCAGAGGTCTGAATGCTCTCTGGAACTATTAGGTGAGTATAGGAAGAGAACTCACTAGCAGCACCTGTCACATGTCTAGATGCATCAGAATCTATAATTCATTGAGGTGAACTTGTGGAGAATATAGACAAGAGCATGTGCATCTCAAGTATCTTTGGCTAAGTGAACACAACTAGCAGTGTTCTTCTTGGATGACAAGGTGGATGCATCCTCAGTCACATTACCTGCCACTCTTTGCTTCCTCTTTAACATCATTAGTAACTTGTGATCCTCATCCGTAAAGACTATCCTTGTCTTGCCCTTGTTCTATGCTACCAAGGTCCGCTTTGACAAAGAATCGTTAAGGTTGGGAACGATTGCTTCCATTAGAAGACGCTTGACTTCTCTTCCCCCTTGGCAACCCATTGCCACTATGGCTGCTAGAATTAGGATTATGATATGGGTATTCTTGAATTCAATGCGGGAGCACTAGGACACTGACCAGCCCTTGCAGTCCGCACCTTCTTGCGTCAAAACCCATGCGCGATCTCCTTTGTTCCTTCCCGGTGAGCCGCGATCGCGTCGTTGCCTTCCTAGAGAACCGCGATCCCATCTGTTGCCTTCCCGTCGAGCCGCGATCCCGTCGTTGCCTATCCGGTCGCGCCGTTAGCACCGAGCCGCGATGCCGTCGACAACAACGGCCGGCTGATAATTCTGAATGGATTAAATTAATACAATGAAAGTATTGACAATTTCAGTTAGTATTTAGAAAATATTTATGGTCATTGTAGCTGAATAATTTTATTGGGATTTACAAGAAATGAAAATTGTCATATTTTTTGTACATTAAAAGGTAGTTACGAAACTGCAGAAAAATAATTTAATGTTAAAAAAGTTACAGTGACAATTGTAATTTTATTTTATTTTTTAAGTAAGAACGCAGCTAGTAAGCTGTCACACAAATCAAGATCGGTAAGAAAATACAGGTTTCAGCCGCAGTTGCTAAAATATAGTTTATCCAAACAGATAAAACTATAGTGTAGTACCGCACCGCCACCTCAAAAGGAACTTTAAATGTTATTTTCATACAGGCATGATTTGGCATTTCCTCATTTTCTTGATTGTTTGATTTTATTGCTTTATTTTTAATAGAAAAGCCAATTTAGATTGTGCTTTGCTTTCAACTGCACGAATTCACTATTACTTTAAACCTAGACAATTATTCTACATCATTGTCAAAATCAGTCATCAAGTGAAGGTAAAGATTCAAATTTCTTTTCTTTTATATTTAAACAAAAATAAAATAAATAAATAATAATAAACCCTGTTGGGCTTCAAAAGAGTGGACTACACAAAAATCTCTGTTGGGCTTCAATTCATCCATATGAGCTTCGGCTGACTGCTCTTTAGCGTTTCATCAGCAAACTTTCATCATCCCCTGAGAATCTTAGTGAATGACATAATTTCGTGATATATATATATATATATATATATATATAAATAAATAATTAAACGTCATCTAGAATGTCAATTTCAATAAACTTTAGTTACACTGGCCAGCTCAACGAAACGGACCCAATAATTTTAGAGTTGGTCTAATTTGAGTCAAATCAAACACAAATTAAGAAGTTGAACTGCTTTCGAAAACTTTCATTGCATAATTGAAAATCAAATGGATTCAATTTTGACAAATTTATAGTTAAATTGAGTGTATAAAGAAGAATCTAACGAACTCAATATCACTCAATCCTGACATCATTAAAGTACTTGAATGTACGCAAAATATCATATGATTATGGGGATTTCTCTGGATTAACCCGATCAGAATGGTCTCTGCAGTCTCAACTCTCTTTACTATATAAATAAAGTCCTACCCCCACCCCTCTTAGTGTTCTATATCGAAGGTCCAGTGAACATCCTTTATTCCTACAGTCGCCGACTGCTGTCAACCGCTACTTATCAGCCGTCATCGACTACCATCGGACAGCACCTACTCCTTACGACAAAATCCATTATAAAATCACAATGTGTATTGTAGACTTTCATTTACATTTTATTATTGAGATATACGTGTCTCCTCATAAAAAAATTAGATTAAATTTCTTCTTTAAAAAAAAAGTATCCTAACTCAAGTTTCTAATTGGCTGAAAACCAAATTCAATTCTATTTATTTATCAATTTTATTTTATTTTCATTTCCTCTTTTTCAATTTCTTCAAATCAAACATAACCTCAATTTGTTAGGGTTTATTTATATATCCCTTTTATTATTTATTTTAAAATTATATTTATTTGGTGCATTATTATGCATATTTTTATTTTTTATTTTCAAAAATAAATGTATTTATTTTAAAAATATTTATAATACCTAAAATTTATTTTGAATATTTTTAAAGCAACTAAATATGTTGTAACATATTAAGCATGTTTTATTTTAATAAAATATAAAAACT